>JAJEJO010001320.1:207894-343230 GCA_020662805.1 Glaucomys volans | reverse complement strand
TCTACAAGACCTTCAAAGAAGAGCTCATTCCAATATTCCTCAAAGTATTTCACGAAATAGAGGAGGAGGGAACCCTTCCAAACTTATTCTATGAAGCTAATACCACCCTGATACCAAAACCAGAGAAGGACACATCGAGGAAAGAAAATTTCAGACCAATATCCCTAATGAACATAGATGCAAAAATTCTTAACAAAATTTTAGCGAATCGCATACAAAAGCATATTAAAAAAATAGTGCACCATGATCAAGTGGGTTTCATTCCAGGGATGCAAGGTTGGTTCAACAAACGGAAATCAATAAATGTAATTCACCACATCAACAGACTTAAAGTCAAGAACCACGTGATTATTTCAATAGATGCAGAGAAAGCATTTGATAAAATACAGCACCCCTTCATGCTCAAAACGCTAGAAAAAATAGGGATAGTGGGGACATTCCTTAACATTGTAAAGGCCATCTATGCTAAGCCCACAGCTAACATCATTCTAAATGGAGAAAAATTGAAAGCATCCCCCCTGAGAACTGGAATAAGGCAGGGATGCCCTCTTTCGCCACTACTATTCAACATTGTTCTTGAAACTCTAGCCAGAGCAGTTAGACAGACCAAAGAAATTAGAGGAATACGAATAGGAAAAGAAGAGATCAAACTATCCCTATTTGCTGATGACATGATTCTCTATCTAGAAGATCCTAAAAATTCCACCAGAAAACTTCTGGAACTCATAAACAATTTTAGTAGAGTAGCAGGATATAAAATTAATGCTCATAAATCTAATGCATTTTTATTCGTAAGTGACGCATCCTCTGAGAGAGAAATCAGGAAAACTACCCCATTCACAATAACCTCAAAAAAAAAAATAAAATACTTGGGAATCAATCTAACAAAAGAAGTGAAAGACCTCTACACTGAGAACTACAGAACACTAAAGAAAGAAGTTAAAGAGCATCTGAGAAGATGGAAAGATCTCCCATGTTCTTGGATAGGCAGAATCAATATTGTCAGAATGGCCATACTTCCAAAAATGCTATACAAATTCAATGCAATTCCAATTAAAATCCCAACAACAGACCTCATAGAAATAGAGCAAGCAATCATGAAATTCACTTGGAGGAATAAGAGACCCAGAATTGCTAAAGCAATCCTTAGCAAGAAGAGCAAAGCAGGGGGTTTCACAATACCAGACCTTCAACTATACTACAGAGCAATAGTGACAAAAACAGCATGGTATTGGTACCAAAATAACAGGTAGATCAATGGTACAGAATAGAGGACACAGAGATAAACCCACATAAATACAGGTATCTCATACTTGACAAAGGAGGCAAAAACATGCAATGGAGAAAAGACAGCCTCTTCAACAAATGGTGCTGGGAAAACTGGAAATCCATATGCAGCAAAATGAAACTAAACCCTTATCTCTCACCCTGTACAAAACTCAACTCAAAGTGGATCAAGGACCTAGAAATTAGACCAGAGACTCTGCACCTAATAGAAGAGAAAATAGGTCCAAATCTTCATCATGTTAGCCTAGGACCAGATTTCCTTAACATGACTCCCAAAGCGCAAGAAATAAAAGCAGGAATCAATGATTGGGATAGAGTGAAACTAAAAAGCTTTTTCTCAGCAAAGGAAACAATCAGCAATGTGAAGAGAGAGCCTTCAGAGTGGGAGAAAATCTTTGCCACACACACTTCGGACAGAGCACTAATCTCCAGAATCTACCAAGTACTCAAAAATCTTTACACCAAGAACACTAATAACCCAATCAATAAATGGGCCAAGGAAATGAACAGACACTTTACAGAGGAAGATCTACAAGCAATCAGCAGATTTATGAAAAAATGTTCAACATCCCTTGTTATAAGAAAAATGCAAATCAAAACCACCTTAAGATTTCATCTTACCCCAATTAGAATGTCTTTTATTAAGAATACAGGCAAGATCAGGTGTTGGCGAGGATGTGGGGAAAAGGGTACACTCATACATTGCTGGTGGGAGTGCAAGTTGGTGCAGCCACTCTGGAAAGCAATGTGGAGGTTCCTTAGAAAACTTGGAATGGATCCACCATTTGACCCAGCTATCCCACTCCTTGGCCTTTACCCAAAGGACTTAAAATCAGATTGCCTCAGTGATGCAGCCACATCAATGTTCATAGCTGCTCAATGCACAATAGCTAGATTATGGAATCAACCTAGATGCCCTTCAATAGATGAATGGATAAAGAAACTGTGGTATATATACACAATGGAATATTACTCAGCCATAAAGAAGAATAAAATTATGGCATTTGTAGGTAAATGGATGATGTTGGAGAATATGCTAAGTGAGATTAGCCAATCCCCAAAATCCAAAGGCCGAATGGTCTCTCTGATAAGTGAATGATGATGCATAATGTGGGGTGGAATGATGGCAAGAATGGAGAAAGGATAGAGAGCATAGAGGGAAGGGAGGGGTGGGGTTGAGGTTGGGGGGAAAAATAAATAAATAAAAATAGTTATTATTTAGAAAAAAAAAAAAAATAACCTGGCACTGGGAGAGCCGCTCCGGGCAGAGCACTGGCCTCGTATGTGTGAGGCGCTGGGGTCCACGCTCAGCACCACAGGTAATCCTAATACTGAATATTAATAAAAACATGGAATGACAAGGTGCAGAGATTCATGGGCCTTTTACCTAAGTCATGGAAACTGCCTTTATGATCTTGCCAAGTTTTCAGGAAACCTCAAGGGGACCTGCAGGAGACAACCACAGAGGGGGAGTCTCGCCCACGGGAGGGATGCGCAGAATCGCTCATCTAATTAAACTGAATGATGCGCTCTGCCAGCTGCCCTGCCCCTCGCTCCTGCGACTGGAGCTGACCCAGCAGTGTGCTTCCTGGAAACTTGCTTCCTACAGCGATTCCAAATGTGGGTGGGGAGGGCTGGGGGTGTAGCTCAGTTGGTAGAGTGCCTGCCTTGCAAGCACAAGGCCCTGGGTTCAATACCCAGCCCTGAAAAAAAAAAAAAAAAAATGTGGGTGGGGGAGATTCTGGGCACCCCAATGGCCTCAACGAGAGGCCAGCTGTATAAATTACAGAGCACACGTGGAAGGGACTTCTGTGCAGACACCGGGCAGCACAGGGAATACTCATGATACCCAAGTTTGCGAAGAAAGCAATATACAAAACATAGGCCGTTTGTCATCCCGGTGGTGAATGTACCCGTGCCAACAACGAGACCAGAGAGGAACTTGTACCAGTTAAAGGAGCTGGGACACTGGGGGATGAGACTGTGGGACTCCCACCTTTTCTATGGTGCTATGATCCTTTGTCATTTAGAAAAACTTGAATAAAGTATAAAAAAGGCTGAATGCGGAAAACAAGGCTCATTGAACCTAAATTCCAAGAACAGTAATGAACCCAATCAAGCAACGGGCTTTCTAATTCTCAGCACAGGACTCCGTCAATAAAACAGATCTCGAGGCTGTGACCAAAGCCTCCTGGATGTTTGCTTGGAATTTCTCAGGATTTGCCTTAATCAATCACTTCCCAGAACCTTCTTCCCTCCATTAACTCGTCCACAGACCAGCTGCAGAGTGAGGTCATCTCTGGCAGTGGGAACCAGGGGCCTAAGGAAGGCCCATACCTCCATGGCTCCCTCCTACCCAATCCGGGAGCAGCTGGGGCCTGCTGTCACCGCAGGCCAGCCGGGCACTGAGCTCCTGCCTGCCCACCAGCTTTGCAGCCAGATGGTCAATGAGGCCTTGACTCATATAGAACGTCTGGGCCCTGAGACACCTTCACACCTGTGCCCCCCGCTACCCACCAGAGACCCTGTACCCTGGCCCTCTCAAATGTCCCCAGGGATCCGGGGACAATACGCCCATAACTCAGGCTCCTTTTCTCCTCCCTCAGCCCTCGAAAGGTACAAAAAGCTGGGCTCTGCATGGGACCCCAGACACACACCCAGAGCTGCTGTCCTGGCAGGGGGACTTCCTGAAGTGTCTGCTTCTGGGGTTGAGAGGGCTATGCTGAGTTCTTCCAGAACCTTCTACAGGCACAGGGGGATGCACCCTCTTATCCATTGTAATACCAAGACCTACTTTGTATTCATTTTAGCAGGCACTGATTATTCAGCAGTAAGCACGTCTATGCGAGCTGCAAGCCACAGATTATTTCCCTGATTCCATCCAACCCACCCCCTAAAGATGGCTGGAAGGAGATTTGTCAAGCAAAGAATGGTAGCTAAGAAAAATTATTTTCCCCATTTTTTATTAAAAAAAAAACACCACCACCAATACAGCTACCAATGAGAGCTTCAGATTCGTGGGAAAGACCAGCCGACAGAGCTGAGGGGCGACCACACCCAGCAAAAGCAAAGAGATGGATTTTAATCTGCCTTTGCCTCCTTCAGCTCTCGGAAATATTAACAACTGATAAATGTGACGCTAGGTAGCCCCTCCAAGTTCAGGAAGCCCAGACTGCAAATTTCTGCTGCCCGGGGGGAAGAAAAAATGAAATGCACAGTCTTTGGCTTGGAGCAACCAGGGAAGCAATCATGTCAATACATCCCGCCCACAGCCCAGCCCCGACGGCCCGGCCCCTACGGCTGCTCTCCTAACACGGATGCCAACTAGGTTATTCCACCCTGAAGGGAAGGACAAGGGATGCATGTCATCCCTCTGGCCAGCAGAGGAGACACTTAGTAAGTTTTTGTCAAATAAATGAACGGTGACCCACATTTTTAAGGCAATGAATCTTTATAGTCACACTGCTGGCTTGAGACTCGTGGCGCATGATCTCGCAACAGCCCCCTAAGCCCAAGATTCACCAAGGAAGTAAGGGCAGCTGCTGATCCGGGAGGCCGGGGAGACTTCAGGCTGTCGGGGGACCCAGGGGAGCCTGCCCTGAGATGATCCCCCCTTAAACACTAGTCCATTAAGAGGCCCCATCTCTAAGCCCGTGTTGGGCCAGCTGTGGTCTCCACGCAGCTGGAGCCCAGGCCTGTGATTAGATGCCAGGGGCCCCGCAGTAGAGACCACTGGGGCTGCGGTAATTTGCCCCTGGAGGGGCAGACCCCAGGAGGACGTGGAGGAGGTGGGCGGGCAGGAGGGGAGGGACAGGGCACTCTGTCTACGTACTCCCTCATCCGCTGTGCTGAGGATGGGACCCAGGGCCTCTCCCCTGCGGGGCAAGTGCTCTACTACCCCAGTCCAAGATGACATGTTTGGTGGGGACACCAGGTGAAGCCCAGGCACCAAGGCGGAAATGGACTGCATTAGGCCAACTTCTCAAAAACTGGTCAGAACATCGCAGGGGGTGATTTTAGAAGGCTTGCCTCCTGATTACTCTCTAACTCACCTACAAATACATGTCCACAGGGATCACACGGTCCAGCCACCATTGCTACCCTTAGTTTTATAAAATCTTGGACCTTTTAAAAAATGAAGCTGGGGGCAGTGGTGCATGCCCGCAATCCTAGCAACTCGGGAGGCTGAGGCAGGAGGATCACAAGTTTGAGGTCAGCCTCAGCCACTGAGCAAGGTCCTAAGCAACTTAACCAGACCCTGTCTCAAAATAAAAAATAAAAAGGGCTGGGGATGTGGCTCAGTGGGTTCAACCCCCACTACCAAAAAATAAAATAAAAGGATTTATGTACTTCTAAACACTGAGAATATGTTACTTGAGAGTTGGCGACATCCCTCCTTTCTTCCTACCTACCTACAAAGCTTATTTCCTTGAGGGCAAACACCATTATTGGTCAGGAAATACTAGGAGTTGCAGAGTGTAGCACAGCCCAAAGAAAGAGCTGGGGAAGAATCTAGAAGCAGGGATGGGAGGAAAGCAGGGATGGGAGGAAGAACAGGCTGGCAACAAGGGGCCTTCAGGTGGAGAGCACAGGAGGAAGCTGAGAAACCACCCTGGTGACAGAGGAGGCGCCCTGATGTTGGCCCGCGGAGCTCCTGACGACAGGGGGAGAGGGAGCTGGTCACTCCATAGCATGCCACACGGAGGAACCTGCCAGCAGAGGCACCGAGCTTTGCAACGCACTTTCCTGCCATCCGCATGGCAAGGAGCAGTGTGAGTCCCACCCACAGCCTCCCAGGGCGCAGCTAAGAACACGCCGTCCAGCTCAGGCCAGGCTGCTCGATGCACGACCTGTGTGCCTGCCGCACAGACACCTCCCCGGAGTCTGCAAGAGACGCAGAATGCCACAGAGGCCCACACCGGTGACGTCAGTGCCTCTGGAGGCTGAGGTAGGAGGATGCCAAGTTTGAGGCCAGCCTTGACAACTTAGAGAGACCCTCGCTCAGAATAAAAACATAAAAAGGGCTTAGGATATAGCTCAGTGGTAGAGCACCCCTGGGTTCAGTCCCCAAAAGAAAAAGAAAAAAAAAAAAGATCCAGAAAATCAGGCCCCACCTGATGGAATCTTCCAGAACCCAAATGCCACCCAGATCCCCCGGAAATCCGTGCCCAGTCCCACATGAGCAGCACAGAGGCAGTCTCTGGGATTTGCTCCCTAAGCCATCTGTGAGTCTGGGCAGGTGCTGGTTCTTCGATGTCCCTGTTTGGACCAACCCTGGACGCGGTGCCCCGTGGGGGTAGATTTTTATGAGCCATTTGTGCAACGCCTGCCGGAGGCTGCAGTGGGCGCTGCCTGACCAGTCCTTCCTCTTCCTCTCCCCACACCCCTCTGCATTTCCAGAAAGAGCACAACGGTCCCGAGCTGCACCTCGAACTCGGCAGAGGTTTAGCAGGACCGCCCCTGGGAGTCTGGGATGGCAGCCCTGTGCACGCTGGCAGCCTCTGGCCTCCACGCTAGATGCCGGTGCCACCTCCCAACTGTGACACCCGAGAAGCCTCCTGACATTGGCCATTGTGTCCTGAGGGCCAAAGGGCCCCCGTTAAGAACCACTGGCTACACAAAGAAGATTCCATGGTGGAAATAGGAGCTGAAGAGAGGCGTGGGTCTGCTCCCACCTGCCAAGGAGTTTGTGCGAGTCTTGAAAACCAGGCCAGGCTGATCCCTGTGGGCTCCTGGAGAGCGCGGCTGGGTGACCAAGGGCTCCCCCCGTCCAAGGGGAAGCCTTCTGGGGTCAGTGGCCCCAGCTGCCAGCAGCTCCCGCCATCTGCCCCTCCGCCACAGCTGCTCCTCTGCTTCAACCCGCAGTGCGAGAAAGGCCTCTCTCCTTGTCAAGAGTGCCCTGCCTGATGGAGCTGGAGGCTTCTTAACAGCGTTGTTTAAAAAGAAAAAAAGGACTGGTAGTTTCTGTTGGAGTCAGCAGAGTCAGCCTTGCGTTCAGTCCTCCTTGTCACCCACGGTGAAGGCTAAGGCTGTCCCCAGCCAGCCACTTGCAGCCCCTGTTCCCTGTCTACTATGTGAGCAGCCCCAGAAGCCTTGGGGACTGGGGAAAGGCACCCGCCTCTGCCTCCCTGCTGGCCTGGGCCTCACCCTCTCTCAAAAGGGGGAAACTACTATCTTTGGCCAATTCTAGGACACACTCTCTCCTCCCTCCTCCCGCCCTGATTTGGTAAGGTGGAAATCTGGAGTGGTTTTGCAATATCACAACTGCCATCAGCCCAGGGGTGGGTGGGAAGCAGCCCTCGTGGCCCGAGCGTGCGCCAACGTCAGAAGCACTGGCCTAACACTCAGTGTGGTCTGAGGGTTTGGGAGAAAACCCAGGGGCAGCAGAGAGCGCCCTTTCGGCCCGCAGGAGATGGGTGGTCCTGGAGAAGAGGCAGGGAGGCCAGGACGTGCGTGCTGAGCCAAGTGTGGTCCCTGGACCAGCAGCATCGGCACCACCTGGGACCTGCGAGGCCCCACCCCAGACCTACCCATCAGTGAGAGGTGCTGCTCTGTGGTATGCGGGTCAAAACTACCCACTTGCCTTAAATCAAGAGAGAAGCACCCCCAGCTTTTAGCTCTTTCAGGGAGTCTGTGAAGAAATGCTACATCACCAACACTCTACCCAAGACTCTGCCGTGTGAAAAGAAAAAAAAAAAAAAAACATCCCTTCAGGGCTAGTGACTCGAAAATTGAGAAGCATCAGACTCAAGTACGAAAACATGGCCAGGCAGAATGGCAGGTGCCTGCGATCCCAGCGGCTCAGGAGGCTGAGGCAGGAGGATTGAGGGTTCAAAGTCAGCCTCAGCAACTTAACAAGAGCCTCAGCAACTCAGCAAGACCCTGTCCCAAATTAAAAACTTAAGGGCTGGGGATGTGGTGAAGTGCCTCTGGGTTCAATCCCTAGCACCAAAGAAAGAAAAAAGTTTAGGAAACCAATCCTCTTCCAATTTATGATTATATTTCTGGGCTGGGGATGTGGCTCAGTGGTAGAGCACTTGCCTACCATGTGCAAGACTTTGGGCCCAATCCCCAGTACTGTCAAAAAAATCCAATAATTATATTTCCTTTACGTGTGGGAATAATACGCACGTATATGTGTGCATCTATGTGTCTTTCCCTCTGTGTACGCACAGGGTAAAACTAAAAGGCTCAAAAAGAATTCATGTAATAAGTAAAAATTATATTTTCTGCCTAAGCAAGTCTTAGAGTTTGGGGGTTTTTTCTTTCTTGGTGATTCTCAGGTGCATCCTCAGATCAGTGTCTAAGGCTCGGGGAGGCATGGGATTCCGCCTGGGTGAGACATGACCCAGGTCTCTGTGAGTTTAAACCCTTTCTTCAGGGGACTCCACCGCAGCTGGTCAGCCTCCTCTCTGTGATACTGCGGCCACCTGCAGGCAGACGGACCTGCCTTTGGGGGTCCACTCCCTCCTCCACGTCTCCCTCTGAACCCGAATCCCTCCCCCTCTCAGCATGGCTCTGGCTTCCCTCCGAGTCTCTCAACCCAGGTGGACGCTCCTTATCAATCCCAGAGGGTCTAAAGGACGGGCGAGCTGCCGGGCTGAGCTCAACCTCTGGAAATGAGGCTTCTGCTCCTGGAAATGAGCGGAGTTCGACTATCTGTGGGGTCTGTGAGGCCAAAAGGGGCCCCACAATCTGAGCACCCCGGCCTCCTCAAGCCCTGACGTAGGCAGATGGCCGTCAGCCTGGCTCCTTTCAACCAGAGTTCTCTCTTTCCTGGTGGGCGCCAGTGACCCTCAGGGCCTGTGTGGGCGCCTGGGTTCCCTGGGTGATCACTCAGGTTTAGATGGGCTTTCAGTGTGTCCCCCCAAAGTTGGTAGGCTGAGAGCTTGGTCCCTATAAGGTGATATTAAAAGGTGTTGCATCTGTGAAGAGGTGAGGCCTCGTGGAAGGTAATCAGGCTGTTGGGGTGCTGTCCCCAGAAGGGACTGATGCTGGCCCCACAGCGTGGGCTTGTGCAGGGAGCCGTGTGCTTCACGGAGAACAGCCGAGCCCCAGCCCGGCCTCTTGACACCAGTCCCGCTGGACAGTCCCCTTCTTCCTCTTTGGGCATCAGATAATCAGAAGGTTCAACTCCAAGGATGGACTTCAAGGCCGTGGGGCATCAGTGAGTTGGGGGCCCCACCCAGAGCACTCCACAGCGGCTTTCCGGCAGTTGGAGGTGATGGCTACCTGCCCACTGAATGAAGGAGGCGAGGACAGGGACACGACCCTGGGTCAGCACACAACAGCTTAAATAACATGCAAACGATTTGCTCATTGGCTTTCGACTATAGCAGGCAAGGGAGAGGGCTGGGGTCGTGTTGTATGTGTCTGTCTGTCTGTCTGCCTTCCCCGGGGGTACAAACGCAAGGCTGACACTTTCAGCCCTGGGGTCACCAGCACCTAAGGAAAGGAATCTACATAGTAGGTGCTCAGTGAACACACTTGCCAGATTCTCTAAGGCATCCATGGGTTCAAAGACCTCCTCCTGTCTTACACCAGACAGCTCAGGGCGAGGACAGGAGAGGAGAAGGCGGGGACGTGAAGCAGGATCCTCTGCGGGACTTTTTAAAATTGCGAAGTGCCATTCTAAACCCCTTACCTGCTTCAACTCAGTCACCAGGTCAACCTTTTGAGCCAGCTCGTGACATGACCTCCACTTACAGACAGAAGGACTGAGGGCTTGCCCCACCGCAGGCTGGAGCTCCTGAGATGCGTCTCATCGCAAGGTCCCGACATTGAGAAGAACTGTCTGGGGATGTGGTTGGGGTGGGGAAGGCCACAGATCCTTCAGCAGGTCATGGGGGAGATGGCGTGGGGCAGGGGCTCAGCCCACTGAAACCCACAAACAGCCTCTGCAGCACCCCCAGGCTGAGGCGCGGCTCCTCTCGGGCCCCACAGAGGCAGGGACCTCCTACCAACGCACTGAGAGTGCGGGTCTCTCCACAGGGTTTCCAGTTGACCTCTGGAGCCTGCAACCTCCTGTTCCTACAACCTGCAGGCAGCATTGGGGCCGCATCCCCTTCTCTTTAAGTCTTTTTGCATCACTGTGACTAGAAGACTGACAAGAACGATCATACAAGAGGAAAAGCTCATTTGGGGGCTCACGGTGGCCAGCTCCATTCCTTGGGGCCAAAGCGAGGCAGATCATCATGGCGGAAGGGTGTGGAGGAGGAAATCAGCTCAGGACATGGCACCAGGAAGCGGAGCTAGAGTATTCCTCACTAAGAGCACGCCCCAGGGACCCCCTCCTGAGCCACACCCTCCCTGCCATCTAAGTGGATGGATTCACTGACTGGGGCAAGGCTCCGACATCACTTCACCTCCCATCACTTCACCTCCGAATGTTCCAGCACTGTCTCACCCGTGAGCTTCTGGGGACACCTCATAGCTAACTCCCAGCACCTTCCCTCTTCAAACCCAAAGACGGGCAGTTGCAGCCCTTCTCCCTCTGATACAGCCTTGCCCACCCTTCTCATTCTGGACCTCGTCATCCTCCTCCAACTTGGAAAACACCAGAAAGAACAAAAGAGAAAGAAAAGTCTCCCCTACTTATTTCCTGCTTTCCTTCCTCCCTTCCCTTATTCATTAGGGATAGAAGGAGTCTCCCTCCCCCTTTTATCTCCACCACAGAGGGAATCGCTGTCCAAAGTGTTCCATATGCAAATACAAACATCGAGAGAGATGCACATGCACATACACGCATGCACACACGTGTATTCACACACCTGTTATGCAGATACACACCTGGATCCGTGCAGTGCTGAATCATATAATGGTGTATGCACGTACATATATTTACTTAGAAGTATAAATTTATATGCATAAACATATGACATATAACTGTACGGATTTTGTGACATACAATTACTGGATGTTTAGATTACATCATGGCATTTCCCCCAAATCTGACAGGTAATAAATGATGCCTCATCGATATGGTCCCCCTGTGTTTGGGGCCCTGCCCCACACCCAGGTGCCAGCTGACCTCAGAGAAGCAGGCGGCACCATGGTTGGCATGTGAGCCCTGGCGTCTGTTGGCCAGGATTCCACTCCTTCTCTATTTCGTCATCTGTGATGTAGGAATGGCACATGTGACGCCCTTACTGTCAGCCTGAGCCCCCTGTAGACATTCCCCCCTAAGAGCACGCCCCAGGGACCCCCTCCTGAGCCACACCCTCCCTGCCATCTAAGTGGATGGATGCACTGACTGGGGCAAGGCTCCCACAGCCCATCACTTCACCTCCGAATGTTCCAGCACTGTCTCACCCATGAGCTTCTGGGGGCACCTCATAGCTAACCCCCAGCACCTTCCCTCTTCAAACCCAAAGACGGGCGAATTCTGTAGACGTCGAATTCTCTGTACAAACCATGGTGCTCTCTCTCTCTCTCTCTCTCTCTCTCCCCTCTTGCAGCACCCGCTTCCACCACAAACATTGCCTTCCCCCTGGGATTTGCAACACCTCTTGGCCTCCTCCTTGGCCCCTGGCCCTCCTGACCACAGCTCTTTTCCTTACCCTGGCAGTCCATCTTGCTGTGAGATGCCCTTCCCACCGTTGGGTCCCCAGCCTCTCCAGCCCACCCGCCTTGCCCCAGCCTCGTGGGGGAAGGCTTGTAAGTAGCAGTGTGCCCGCTCTGCGATCTACCTGCCAGCTAGGTCAGCGGAGAAAGTCAAAGATTCACCCCAACACAGCTGCTTCTCTGCAGCCTGAGTCCATGCACGCACACCGCCCGCTGTTCTAGAAAAACACCCCAGGACTGGCAGCGCGCTCTCGAGCCTTGGTTCAAGGTGGTTCCCTTCTCCGAGTTTTGGAAAACACAAAAGCACGCTTCCTTGATCTTTTGTTCTACCTCTCCATCCTCTTCTTCTTCCAAAATCTGCTCATTGGGTCCACGATTTCGCCCTCCAGTCTCTACATCCGATTCATCTGGGGCAGGAGCATCGTGCTCAGCGCTGCTGGCCAGGACCTGAACGGCTCCCTGGTCCTTTCTGGAAATGACTCAATCCCCCGCTCAGCTGAGCCTGAGCTTGGATGAATAAAGACTTGCAGCCAAATTGTTACCTGTGGCCGACCAGCTACAACCCCGCTCCCCAAATCCAGAGCTGAGGAGGGACCGGTAACACAATCAGCCACAGGCAACCTTAAAGAACAGGCTCTTCCAGCCCGCCGAGCAGGTCAGAGCCGGTCGGTGTCGGCAATGAAGGGGACCGAAGCTGCTTTCAGGTGATTTTACAGCTGGGTACGGTGACCTTTCATTCCATGTTTATCTGGAAATGACCTTTAAGCAGCAATCAGCAAAAATGAAATGCTTCAAGGGAATAAATTAGATAATGCAGATGTTCCCCGGTGGTGAGGCATGCCCAAGGAACACGGCGGAAAATAAAAGCAGCCCTGCCTTGTGAAGCCCTGGGCTCGCCTGTCCATTAGAATAATAAGTGAACACAGAGACCTTGCAGCCTCATCAGTCAACCGAGCAGGGTGACCGGCCAGCGAACAGGATTATTTCTAGAACTGAGCCCAAACCACCAGTGGATATTTAATTTCACTGTGTTTGGAAGAGAGGAAACTGAGAGAGGAAACTGCGTTACTTGGATGGGCGACGAGCGATGTGTCCTCTGGGGGAGGGGGTCCCCAAGGTCTGGGCACAGGTGGCAGTGGCGGGGTGAGTGCTGCCTGCTCCATGCTCACCCTCTTTCCATGCAAGACATTCCTTTACATGATCCCACCCCTTACCGAGCACCTTCCACATGTCAGGCAGGACGCAGGGAACCCCTGGGCTGCTGGGCCCGGGGGGCACCGCCACCCACCATGCCATACTTCTCCAGTGTGTGCCTCTTCCCCCCTCGCCACGCTCCTCTTTCCTTCCTGTGTTCAGTTCTACCCACAATGGTGTCCTAAGTAGCACCAACGGTGATGCCTGGGATTCAAGGAATTGCTCACCCTGAAATAGAAGGAATCCGATCAGAACGCTCAGAGCCCAGGGCTCCGGCCGCCTCCACCACTTCATTGGTAGAAAGAATCTCCTGGACCCCGATCTCAGGGCAAGTGCCTCTTCCCGGTCCTGAGGGATCCACTGGGGGGATCCACTGGGGAATCCACCAAGGGAGAGAGTTTGCTTTCCTCCTGGAAAAGGGGTCTCCATGACCTCCTGGCCCACAGCACCTGTCCTCACTACCAAAGCCAAGGCCA
Source organism: Glaucomys volans (assembly GCA_020662805.1). Classification (NCBI taxonomy): domain Eukaryota; kingdom Metazoa; phylum Chordata; class Mammalia; order Rodentia; family Sciuridae; genus Glaucomys; species Glaucomys volans. The sequence continues at coordinate 329,710 of JAJEJO010001320.1, read as the reverse complement.
CCTCACAAAAGGGATGAGGTCAGAGCCCACCCCACCCCAAGGTCATCCCTGATCCCTGATCCCTCCTTAGACCGAGCAGAGGGAGGCAGGGCCTCAGGAGACACCTCTGCAGGACCGGGAAGGTGCGGCCAGGCACCAGGAGGCCCAGCAGGCAGGGGCCTGGGACACCTGAAGGGCTGACTGGGTGGGTCCAGCTATTTTGGCAGAGGTGATTTATCAGAACCAAGGTTGTGAGAGGAAGGCAGAAACTTCCCGACATTCAGAACACAAGGGAGCCAGTGCCTGCTCAGTAACTGCTGAATCCAGGCCCAGTCAGGCTGGGAGGGGACGGAAGTGAAAGGATGTCACCCTTTACTTCTTTTAATGGGTTGGAACCTGAGTGATCTCTAAGCTGCAAAAATCTCTGATCATGGTACCTGCTCCCAAATTGAAGAGGCCCAACCTTTGTCCATAAGTGTTCCTAGCGGCACTATAGGCAAAATGTAGAAGCAACTCAAATGTCCATCAACCGATGGAGGGATAAACACCATAGCTATAGCCACCCAGCAGAATATTGTTCACCCATGAAAAGGAATGAAGTACTGACATAGGTGGATGAGCCTCAGAAACATGCTCAGTGAGAGAAGTCAGACACCAAGGGCCACATACTGTATGACGCCACTTACATGCAATAGCCAGGATAGGCAGCTGGGCAGAGAGAGAAAGCAGATGGGGGTGGAGGAAGGGGGAATGGGTAGAATCTGCTCAATGGAAATGGGGTTTTATTTCAGAGCGATGACAATTTCTTGGAACTAGATAGAGAGGGGGGCTGCCCAGCGACGTGAACTACATGCTACTAAACTGTTTATTAAAACGGTTGACTATGTTATATGAATTTCACCTCAATGAAAAGAAAAGTTTGCTGAGTTGGCTGAGAATAATTAAGCTCCAACTGTGTGCTTCTTCAGAAGCATTTGCTTGACCTGGAATGGGCTCAAAGGGGGGCTAGCTCCCTCATCTTTCATTTCTGTCCTCGAATTCCTATCTCCATTATTTCTTTTTTTGGTACGGAGGATTGAATCAGGGGCAGGCACTTAACCACTGAGCTATATTTCCAGCCCTTTATGTTTTTTGAGACAGGGCCTCACTAAGCTGCTGAGGCTGGTCTTGAACTTGTGATCCTCCTGCCTCAGCCTCCCGAGTCGCTCAGATAACAGGTGTGCACCACCATGCCCAACTCCTGATGTCACTTTAAAAAACATAAACGTAGTTAAGTTAAACTCCTTTCTTCTCTCCCGGGTGGGATTACATGTCTGTTTGTTTGTTGACCATCTCTCCAAAAAGACTCTGGCTCCAAGAGCACAAGGATTTGTCTGGACTAATGCAGTACCCTGCTGCCTGCCGGCGGGGTGGGCACTCGACAGCTGTTTCAAATGAATGAGTAAAGGGAACTCTATGGATCATCCGCGCTGCAGTTTTCCTTTAAAAAGAAGAAGCTAAAAGTATGTTGGCAGAACTATAAAATATGCTATGGAAAACAGAATGGATGTTTCTCCAAAAAAATTAAAAATAGAGCTACCCTATGACCCAGCTATCCGGATCACTTCTTTTTTTTGGGGGGGGGGTGCCAGAGATTGAACCCAGGGGCACTCCACCACTGAGCCACATCCTCAGCCCTTTTTGTATTTTATTTAGAGACAGGGTCTCACTGAGTTGCTTAGGGCCTCGCTAAGTTGCTGAGGCTGGCTTTGAACTCGCGATCCTCCTGACTCAGCCTCCCAAGTGCTGGGATTACAGGCGTGCGCCACCGCGCCCGGCTATCCGGATCACTTCTGAGTGGACTCCCGAAAGGGCGGACGGCAGGACCTTGAGGAGACGTTCACACACCCTGTTGGCTGCAGGGTCAGTCACAATAGTCGGGAGCCAGAAGGCAACCTTGATGTCCATCGATGACCATTGGTGACCATCGGTGACCATCGGGAGATGAACGATGAAGAAAGCTGTTGTCTGCAGAGCATGACGCAGCCTTCAAACGGAAGGAAACCCTGTGACCTGGGTGAACTTGAGGACATTACGCAGACACTTCTCACGTGGGAAATCCAAAGCAGCCAAATTCACAGACACGGAAAGTAGAGTGGAGACCGCCGGGAGCTGGGTGGGGGAGAGTGGGAAAGGGGGCCCCCATCATGGGTATGGGGTCTCCGTGGTCTCCGTGTAGCCAGACAAAAAGTTCCAGCGTGCTAATGCGCAAGTGTGTGTGTGCAGCCGGCAGAACCTGCCCAGGATGATCAAGACGGCAGCGTGAATGTCGTGTGTCCCACTACGACTGTGTGAAGCCAGACCCGTGGACAGACAGATGTACGACTGTCTGTCTTTGACTTGTGTCATAAACAGACCCGCCAGGGGCTGCTGAGCCCCCCGAGCCCTGCTGCCCACGGCCTCCGGTGGGGCCGGTCCTGGTGGATGGTGCTTTGGGAAGCCACACCCTCGAGGCTGCGGCTCCCTCTCCTGCCTCCGCGAGGCCATCAGCACAGATTGGAAAAGCACTCCACGGCCGGGTGGGGTTGCAAGGGGACCATCCACACAGGCTTATGAAACAAGCCGTCAGCGAGGGGAGCCAGCTTCCGTGCGCTTTGCCAAGAACGAGGCTGTGCAAAACCTGGCCCAGAAAACACCCAGATCGATCCACAAAGTGGCTTGCTCCTGGAAGGCAGGGGGAGCCTGTCCCCCACCAAGGACTGGGGGAGCCCCCGAGGCCTGCAAACCTGTGCTTGAAACACTCGGAGGAAGGCAGGAAGCAGGAGGGACCGGCTGGAATCGGTGTAAGACTGACTGACCACAGCTGGAAGGCCGAACCAGGTCTCCACTGGGTTTTGTAAATGAAGTTTTATAAAATAAACACAGCCCCCCAGGCATTCCTTTATGACCCTTTGGTGTGTGCAATTTGCTCTCGCTTCAGGGGGGGAGCTGAGCAGTTGCAGCCGAGACTGCATGGCCCACGATGCCGAAAATATTTACTCTCTGGCCATTTACAGAAAACCTCGCTGGCCCCTGCCCTGGGGGGACAGCAGTGCCCCTTCCTTGCCCAGGAGGGTGCGAGCCGCTCCCTCTGCCTTATCCTGCTGCTCTCCGTCCTGGCGCAGCCGAGTCCCGGCTGTGTTTGAAGCAGGGCAGGAAGTCCCCAGCTGCAGGTACCGCAGGAGCGTTTCAACTGGTTTTAGATGATGACAGGAGCCATCGCTCCCCCTCTGCGTCCCCCAAAAGGTTTATCTTCCTGAGCACGAGAGTCTGGGGCTGATGCAAGACCCACCTGCTCTCCAGAGCGCCCGTCCCCACCGAGAGCCAGGAGGGGAGGCGGCATGGCGGCAGAAGCCAACTCAGGGGCAGGTGGCCAGCGTAAGGGGAAGAGCAGCGCTGCCCTGCCGGAGGCACGGGGCCTGCTGGAGCTGGTGGGCACAGAGGACGGGGCTCCTTGCAGAAGGAGCACTCTTACACGTCTCTAGTTAGAGGCCCCTTTAAACAGCTGACCAAAAATACAGATGCTTGCCGGGTGTGGTGGCGCACGCCTGTAATCCAAGCGGCTTGGGAGGCTGAGTCAGGAGGATTGTGAGTTCAAAGCCAGCCTCAGCAACTTAGCGAGGCCCTGTGCAACTCAGTGAGACCCTGTCTCTAATAAAATACAAAATAGGGCTGGGGAGGTGGCTCAGTGGCCGAGTGTCCCTGAGTTCAATCCCTGGTTCCAAAAAAATAAAAGTAAAAAAAAAATTAAAAATACAGATGCTCTCCCCAGGAAACGTCAATCATTCATATACACACGTGTCCCCGATAGGTCTGGAGTCGGGAGTCTGCAGCCTTGGCACACACGCATGGACTCCAGGGAGCACGGAGGCGGGGATTCCTCACTGTGCTCAGCCAGGAAGCCCTTTATGAAATGGATCTGAGAAGCCTCGGGGCTAAAGGTCTGGGCAGGCGGCTCCTGCGACTCCCGCCACCCCACCACCAGGCGCTCCGGGTCCTGGCTCAGCCAGCTGGGCCATCGCCACTACCGCCTGCAGCCTGTGGTCAGACCAGGCCAGGGCGCCGCAGGCTGCCCCAGGGGGAGCCCAGCAGAGGCATCGGAGGGGCTGGAAGTTGCTCACCCTCTCTCTCAGAAGATGAGGGGCCACCTCTCAGGAGACCCACAGGAAACCCCCAGGCAAGGCCATGGCGTTGGGAGTGTGAAGGTTAGAAAGGAGGCGGGGAGACACAGAGCGTCACAAGACACCCAGGGGCTCATGGAAGAGAGGGCAGGGAGAAGGGGCGTCTGCTGCCGGGAGAAATGCCAGCCGTCACCTCCAGCCACTGACGGGACAAGAAGGTGCGAATACACGTCAGTCCCTAGGCCGAAAGCCAGGTAGACACAGGTAGATGTCCTCGGCGTCACAATGGGGATGACACCCCCCTCGCCCCCGTGTATATTCAGAATCTAGAATGCAAGATGCACCCATCCTCCTGGCCCATGGACCACCCAGCAGGGCCCCTGGGTCCCCGTGGAGGATGGGGCTTTCCCCTCTGACCGCGGAGCTGCTGGGAACTGCACCCCGCTGCCCGCCCAGCATCACGGGGAGGCTCGGCTGCGTGTCCCTGGCCTGGGAGAGGCTGACGTCCAACATGTCTGCAGCCTACTGAATGCACGCGGCTTCCGCACCATCGCCAGGCAGGCAGGTCAGCACAGGGCAGCAGAGGTCTGCACTGTGAATTCAGAGGACAGGGAGGTGGCCACCAGCCAGGGTGGTCCCAGCCACTCTCGAGAGAACTGAGCACACGGGCCGGGTCTTGGGGTGAGCAGGAGGCCTCCTGGGGCCACACAAGGTGCTCAGTGTCCACCTGCCAAGGACCTAACGCTGCCCCATGAGGCACTGCTCTGCTGGCCCATCAGAGCGTGCCTGGCAGGAGAGGGGCAGGGGCAGCCCACCCCAGCCATCTGTTTACACCTTTATTTGTTTATTCATCAACTTTTTAAAAACTAATGCTGAATGACTCCCCATCTTATCTATGGGGAAGAGGTAGCCTTACTAGCCTTGGCAAAGAAAAACACCTAGTTAGAGAACACCTAGTTAAATCTAAACGACAGGTAAACGAACAAATACCGGGTCACTTTTCATCCTGCAGTTAATGTAGCCACCCTCCAAAGCAGAGTTGGGGTGAGGAACTGCTGCTCAGAGAGGTTTTGTGATTTGCCTAAGGTCACACAGCTAGGAAATATCCAAAACAGATTCAGGTCGAGGCAGTGGGACTCCAAGTCAGGTTTGATGGGCCTCCACACATGCGGTGCTGCCTCTCTTTCCACCCTCCACAGCCTGTCAGCAATCCCTACTCATGTGCTCAATGCATTGCATAGGAGTTGGCAAGGCGCAGTTGATATCCCCCTTAGAAAACAAACTCATCCAATTCTTTTTTTTTTTTTTGGAACCGGGGATTGAACTCAGGTGCACTTGGTCACTAAGCCAGATCCCCAGCCCAGGGTCTCACTGAGTTGCTCAGGGCCTCGCTAAGTTGCTGAGGCTGGCTTTGAACTCGCGATCCTCCTGCCTCAGCCTCCCAAGTTGCTGGGATTACAGGCGTGTGCCACCGCGCCCAGCCCATCCAATTCTTTACAACTGCTGGGGTAGAGTCGGGTAGTTGTCTTTAAGAATCCAATCTCCCCGTTCCTCCCTTAAAGAGCCTCCAGATCTTGGTGGAGCACATATCCACCTAGAATCCAGACTACACTTCCCAGTCACCCTTGCAGCTGTGCAAAGGCATGTGATTAAGACCTATCCAGGAAGTGCCTTATTCTAAAAGGAGGAAGCATGCTTCTCTCTGCTTCCACTTCCTTGCTGGTGGGAAGATGAAGTGATGGCCGTCACCAGGGCAGCCCTTTAGCACCACTACAGAACTTGAGGAAGAGACAAAAGGAGCCTGGGTCACAGATACTGCAGGACACAATGCCAGCCCTGGACTCCCTGTAGAATGTTTCCCATCTAATTTAATGCACCTTGATGTAGGATTTTCTATTACTTGGAGTTAACTTAATTGTAAGTAATGCATGGCCCCAGCATCAGAGCTATGTAAAAGGGTCTTGCAAAGCTTGTTGAAAGGGTGCTAATTGTTCATGTGAACAACTCTCTGCATTCTAGATTCTGGCCCAAGAACTCCCTCCTGTCACTAACCTCATGGAAAACCCCAATGCAAGATTGGAAAACTCACAAGATCCCCAACCAAAATACATCTGCATGTGGTTCAGTACTTCCATGAGTAAGAAAAGGGTGGTTGGCAAAGAATATTTGTTTTCTCTTGGAAATTCCCTGGACACTGAGATGTTGATCGTGGTTGCAGGCTGACCTGCAGGTTATTAATAATGCACCAGGTGTGGAATGCACTAGAACTGCAGCAACATGGAAGCCCAGAGGGCATCGTCACACCTCCCGCTGGTTTGTGAATGCAGGGCCACTTGGGACACCACTAGGTATAGGATTCATTATAAGTAATATTTTCATTCCAATTTCCATGGCCTTTGGAAATTTCAACATCTGACCCAATTTATTAGCTAAAAGAAACAAGATTCCTCTAGAATACTTCCCAATGATGTCAATAAAATTTCAAGCTTAAATCACTTACAAAAATATATTATTAATCATGCAAATATCTTGTGCTATTTTTTTTCAAGCCCGATCCTACTACCATTTTATTGCATAGAAACACTGTTGGTAATTAATATTGTCAAAATGGCCATACTACCAAAAGCACTGTACAGATTTCATGCAATTTCTATTAAGGTTCCAAGGATGTTCTTCATAGAAACAGAAAAAGTAGCCATGAAATTCATTTGGAATTATAATAGACCCAGAATAGTAAAGAAACCCTCAGCAAGAAAGGGAAGCCGGGTGCAGTGGTGCACGCCTGTAATCCCAGCACTTGGGAGGCTGAGGCAGGAGGATCTCAAGTTCAAAGCCAGCCTCAGCAACTTAGCGAGACCCTAAGCAACTCAGTGAGACCCTGTCTCTAAATAAAATACAAAATAGGGCTGGGGATGTGGCTCAGTGGTGGAGTGCCCCTGGGTTCAATTCCCAGTACCAAAAAAAAAGAAAAGTGAAGCAGGAGGCCTCACAATACCAGACCTTAAATTATACTACAGAGCTATAGTAACAAAAACAGCATGGTATTGGCACCAAAACAGCCATGAAGACCAATGGAACAGAAAAGAGGACACAGACAAACCCACATAAGTACAGTTATCTCATACTAGACAAAGGTGCCAGAAACATACAATAGAGAAAGATAGCCTCTTCAACAAATGGTGCTGGGAAAACTGGAAATCCACATGTAACAAAATGAAATTAGACCCCTATCTTTCACCCTACACAAAACTCAAAGTGGATCAAGGACGTAGGAATTAGACCAGAGACCCTGGGCCTGCTAGAAGAAAAAGTAGGTCCAACTCTTCCTCATATTGGCTCAAGAACCAAATTCCCCAACAAGACTCCTAAAGTGCAAGAAGTAAAATCAAGAATCAATAAATGGGATGGGATCAGACTAAAAACCTTCTTCACAACAAAGGAAACAATCTAGAATGTGAAGAGAGAGCCTCCAGAAGGGGAGAAAATCTTTGCCACCTGCACCTCAGATACAGCATCAATCTCCAGGATATATAAAGAACCCAAAAAACTTAACACCAAAAACCCAAATAACCCTATCAATAAATGGGCAAAGGAACTGAGCAGACACTTCACAGAAGAAGATATACCATCAGTCAACAAATACATGAAAAAATGTTCAACATCACTAGCAATTAGAGAAATGCAAATGAAAACTACACTGAGATTTCATCTCACTCCAGTCAAAATGGCAATTATCAAGAATATAAGTAACAATAAATGTTGACAAGAATGTGGGGAAAAAGGTACATTCATCCATTGTTGGTGGGACTGCAAATTGGTGCAACCTCTCTGGAAAGCAGTATGGAGACTCCTTAGAAAACCTGGAATGGAACCACCATTTGACCCAGTTCTCCCACTCCTCAATGTATACCCAGTGGACCTGAAATCAGCACACTATAGTGACAGGGCTACAAGAATGTTCATAGCAGCTCAATTTACAACAGCTAAGCTATTGAACCAAGCTAGGTGCCCTTCAACAGATGAATGGATAAAGAAAATGCAGTATATATATACAACGGAATATAACTCAGTCATAAAGAAGAATGAAATTATGGCATTTGCCTATAAATGGATGGAACTGGGGAATATCATGCAAAGTAAAATAAGCCAATCCCAAAAAAACAAATGTGAATGTTCTCTCTGATAAGTGGATGTTGACTCACAATGGGGCGGGGTGCCTGGGGGAGATTCGCCGGATTGGACAGTGGGGAATAGGGGAAAGGGAGGGATGATGGGAACGGGAAAGACGGTAGAATGATTGGACATCACTTTCCTGTGTTCATATATGAATACACGACCAGTGAAATTCCAAGATGGGAAGTTATTCTCCATGTAGGTATGATATGTCAAACATATTCTACTGTCATGTAGAACTACAAAGAACAAACAAAAAAAGGAAAGACAAACACCATTGGATTAAAAGTGCATGTGGTAACCATATGGACATACATGGAAGCACGTGGGCATCCATCATGGCACAGGAGAGAAACTAACTCCGACTTGTTTAAATGGAAATAAAATACAATAAACTGTCACTCAGTGGTTTGCAGAATCCTCAGGAAGGACAGAGTGACCAGAAGGAGACAGCCAGGGGCGAACCCATAATCACAACAGAACTACCCGGTGGGAAGAGCAGGGCTGCCAGTCCAGGGCATGCCCAGCCCCTGGACTCCAGGATGCCATTCCCAGGACAGGGCCAAGTACCCTCTGGAGACAACCCAGTCGCTGCTGCTGGCAAACTCACAAGAACGTCCCGTGTGGCCCCTGCTGCTTTCAGTCCCCAGTGTCTCACCCAAGACCAAGCAGGTGCGTGTGATTGGCATTTCCCGGCTCAGGGTGCCCAGGCCCAGCTGCACAGAAGATTGGAGAATCTGGCCCAGGGGATGTTCCAGAGGCGAGCGCCGTCGGATAAGGTCGGAAGTTCCACACACAGACCACGGTTCTCATGGTGGGCCACCAAAAAGAAAACAGCCACGCCGTGCAGTTGGGTTCAATGTCATTTTGACAGGATGGCAACCTGATCCCAACTGCTGTCAGATTCTGGAACATTCTGAAGTGGCTTGATGACACTTCACTTTTTCCTACAACTGTTTTTTTTTTTTTTCTATTCTATAATTTTTCACTGCTAATTTATTTCCAATCAATTAATTATAGCTCTGCATAGAGAATAGGGGAAAGTTAGAAGTAACTGTAATATCCATGGATTTGCTAAAACAAATTAGGGTAGATTACAAAGCCATATGTATACGGAGCATCGGATACAGAAATGTACTTGGTTGTTTTAACAACTTTGAAAATTTAAAAAAAATTGATGAGGCCCTGCCTAAACAGAACAACAGCAATAACTGAATGAGAGCAGCCTGGGAAAATTTAAACGTTCCCCACTCCAAAACAATTCAGGTTTTTTCTTTTCTGTTTTTGTTTTGTTTTTCTGCTCTGCTGTGGATTGAACCCAGGGCCTGTGCATGCTCTCGCATTGAGCTACACCCCCAGCCCCAAAATTCTTCCCTTATTTCTTCTGTACATATTTCATGGATTTTTTTTTTCCTATTGCAAAAGCAACGTGTGCATGTTAAATGTAAGAAAATACAGACAAGATACACATTCACACACCCGCACGCAGCCTCACCACCTGGCCACAAATAGCATTATATGTGGCTCAGACAAAGTACAGCTATATAGCATTATATATAGCAATATATAGCATTATGGTTCTCGGACAATGACTGTGAGCAGAGATTCCAGGGTTCACCCTCCTGAGCTAAAACCCCCGTGACCTTGAGCAAGTCCCTTGACCTCTCTGCCCTCCGTTTCTGCATTTATAAAAGGGGATGGTAAGTCCCCCTTCAAAGAGTTGTCCTGCAGATTAAATAAGACAGGGCCCGTGTGTCTCTAGCAGGAAGCACGCACACAGTAGCTCCCGTGTCTGATCCCGTTGTTTCCAATCCTGTCTCTGCATTGGTGTGAGGCACTGGGTTCGAGTCTCAGCACCACACATAAATAAATGAATAAAATGTCTATCCACATCTAAGAAAATATTTTTTTTTTAAAAAATGGTACATCTCATTGAACTTCTGTTATTGGACCTCAAGGTGGTCTCCAAATGTCATGATTACAAGAGCCCAGAAAAGGAATTATTTGCAAAAAATAAATAAGTCAAAAGTTTAGGGGCTGGAGTTGTGGCTCAGTGGTAGAGCCCTTGCCTGGCATGTGTGAGGCCCTGGATTCAATATTCAGCACCACATATAAATAAAGAAAATTTAAAAATCCACTGACAACTAAAAAAAATATTAAAATAAGCAAAAAAAAATCAAAAAAAAAACATGCTTAAAATAAGGAAATAATTTTAAAAACCCTAAAAGACAAAATCCTTTTTGGAAAAGTTTGCTAAGTATTGTGAACTTGTGCCAAAATTATCCATTCAGACCCGAGGTACGTATGTCATGGCCCACAGTGTGCGGCTGAGTTGCGCCACCTCGGACAGGCCCAGGCAGTGTCTCCGCAGGCCTGCTGGACATAGTGGGCTTTGCAAGGAGACGAGGCACTGAAGCCAGGCCTGGGAAGTATCAGGTGTTGCCTGGCAAGGCCATGGTTAGGTGGACAGTCCATCTGGGTCCTGCAGTCCCCAGCCCAGCATCAGCACATACACAGCCACATGCATGGGTGGACCTGCGGGATGACCCAAAGGTGGGTGTGGGCAGGGCTGGGACCAACGAATGGCCAACTGCAGACACAAACCTCAGAGTCCAGATACCCCAGCAGGCTGGCTTGGAAGACACTGTCTACACCCCATGAACACCACGGTTGCCTGGAGCGGGTAGGAGAAGAGAGACACTGATGTCGGGATTTCCTTCCTTCTTCTCTGGGGCTCCCTCCCAGCCTGGGGACATTTTCCACAGGGATCAGCAAGATGAAGCTGACCAGGCACGGGGACCCCCTGCTTCTGCCACTCCACTGAGCCCTCCCCTCTCCAGACAGGACTTCAAAGGACCCTGTTTCAGCCCTGATTCCAGCTCATGCTGGGCCCTTCCGCTGGCCTGGAGGTAGAAACTCTCTCCTCTGAACACCTGGGACCAGCTCGGTGCTCCACCCGCGGGCAGGGTCTGGACCACGGAGGCTCTTACAAGGTCTCCCCACGCACAAAACAGAGGGGTGACTGTGAGCGACAGCAGTGTGCGTCACTTGATTGTGGCAACCATTTCACAATGTGTGCTTACACGGAATCGCCTCGGTGGCCACCTCAAATGTGCATGATTTTTACTTGTTAATGGTATCTCGATAAAGTAGGAGAAAAAAATAAAGATCTGGGGTCTCAATGTCAAAGGGTCTCCATGGTGCATTGGACGACGTGAGGAAGCCACTGACCTCCCCGGAGTCAACATGGGGATCTCGTTTGTCCAGGAAAACTGGAGGATGAAATGGGATTCTGCCCCCAAAGCCTCATCAGGCGAGGTGCAGAGAGGGTGCCCAGCCAGCTCGAGGGTCCCCCACCCCACCAAGCTCTGCGCACTGCAGAGCTGAGAATCCCTCAGGAGCTCATTCCGCCACCGGCCAGCTCTGCTGGGACTATTTAAATGCATGGCTTTCAAAGGGACCTTATGCCTACAATGTGGACAGAGACTTCCACTGGCAATATTTGAGCCACCCTGCCCAGCTTCCCGCCACCCCGTGGCTTCTTAATTAAACACCAACGGCCACACATCCAAACCCCTTCCCCACGGTCATTTCCAGCAGCTGCTCCTGCTTTGATGGCTCCCGAAGGACTTTGAAGGATGCTCTGTCAAAGAGCAGGATGTGCGGGGAGAGCTGCCCGGTTCTGTCCCGGCCGGGTTTTATTACAAACTGCATTTGCATGGAAAAAGGATTTGTTCTTGGTTCCCCGAAGCAGATCGTGTTTATTATCCCCCAAATAAAATCATAACTCTTCCCAGTCACTCTGATGGGGTGATGCTGACAACCTGGGGGAAGACGTGGGGAGGTGCCCGCCACCCTGGACACTGCCTGGGGCTGCACATCTCTGCGGGGGAGGAGGGGACAGAAACACCCACCCTGCAGAGCTGGCTCAGTCTCAGCCAGCAGCACAAGTCTAGGTCTCCAAAATTTTCTGCTTGCTGAGTCACAATATTAAAACATGAACATAGAATACGCCACACCGTAGTCCTGAGGTTGGAGAGAGGACACAGAGTAGGAACCAAGGTCAGTAGGCAGGGTCACTTTGCCATGATTCACTCAAAGACAGGATTCCCTTGGGAGGAGGGGGAGATGGCAGGAGCAGGCCGGCCACTGGAGTTCTGTGAGGCACTGTGGACAGAGGCAGAGGCTGAGGACATTGGGCTGCTGGCTGGGCTTGCAGGAAGAGGATGGTCTTCAGGAAGCTACAACCACGCAGGGAGAATTCACAAATGAATTCAGTAAAGTAGCAGGATATAAAATCAGTGTTCATAAATCTAATGCATTTTAATTCATAAGTGATGAATCCTCTGAAAGAGAAATTAGGAAAACTACCTCATTCACAATAGCCTCAAAAAAAATAAAATACTCGGGGATCAATCTAACAAAAGAGGTGAAAGACCTCTACACTGAGAACTACAGAACACTAAAGAAAGAAATTAAAGAAAACCTTAGAAGATGAAAGATCTCCCATGTTCTTGGATAGGCAGAATTAATATTGTCAAAATGGCCATACTTCCAAAAGCACTATACAAATTCAATGCAATTCCAATTAAAATCCCAACAACGGACCTCATAGAAATAGAGCAAGCAATCATGAAATTCATTTGGAGGAGTAAGAGACCCAGAATAACTAAAGCAATTCTTAGCAAGAAGAGCGAAGCAGGGGGTATCACAATACCAGACCTTCAACTATACTACAGAGCAATAGTGACAAAAACAGCATGGTATTGGCACCAAAATAGACAGGTAGATCAATGGTACAGAATAGAGGACACAGAGACAAACCCAAATAAGTACAGGTATCTCATACTTGACAAAGGAGGCAAAAACATGCAATGGAGAAAAGACAGCCTCTTCAACAAATGGTGCTGGGAAAACTGGAAATCCATATGCGGCAAAATGAAACTAAACCCATATCTCTCACCCTGCACAAAACTCAACTCAAAATGGATCAGGGACCTAGAAATCAGACCAGAAACCCTGCACATAATAGAAGAAAAAGTAAGTCCAAATCTTCATCATATCAGCTTAGGACCAGACTTCCTTAACATGACTCCCAAAGCACAAGAAATAAAAGCAGGAATCAATAACTGGGATAGATTCAAACTAAAAAGCTTTTTCTCAGCAAAGGAAACAATCAGCAATGTGAAGAGAGAGCCTTCAGAGTGGGAGAAAATCTTTGCCCCACACACTTCGGATAGAGCACTAATCTCCAGAATCTGTAAAGAACTCAAAAAACTTTAAAACCAAGAATACAAATAATACAATCAATAAATGGGCTAAGGAAATGAGCAGACACTTCACAGAAAATCTACAAGCAATCAACAGATATATGAAAAAATGTTCAACATCCCTAGTAATAAGAGAAATGCAAATTAAAACTATCCTAAGATATCATCTCATCCCAATTAGAATGTCTATTATCAATAATACAAGCAACAATAGGTGTTGGTGAGGATGTGAGGGAAAAGATACACTCATGCATTGCTGGTGGGGTTACAAATTAGTGCAGCCACTCTGGAAAGCAGTGTGGAGATTCCTTAGAAAACTTGGAATGGATCCACCATTTGACCCAGCTATCCCACTCCTTGCCCTATACTGAAAGGTCTTAAAATCAGATTACTACAGTGATGCAGCCACATCAATGTTCATAGCTGCCCAATTCACAATAGCTAGATTGTGGAACTAACCTAGATGCCCTTCAGTAGATGAATGGATAAAGAAACTGTGGTATATATACACAATGGAATCTTACTCAGCCATAAAGAAGAATAAAATTATGGCATTAGCAGGTAAATGGATGGAGTTGAGAAAATCATGTTAAGTGAGATAGGCCAATCCCCAAAACCCAAAGGCAGAATGATTTCTCTGAAAAGTGCATGATGATACATAATGCAGGGTGGGAAGGAGGCAAGAATGGAGGAAGGATGGATTGCATAGAGGAAAAAGAGAGGTGGGATCAGGGTGGGGGTAAGAACAATAACAGAATGAGACACACATCATTAACCTATGTACATGCATGATTGCAGGGATGGTGTGACTCTACTTCATGTACAACCAGAGAAACAACAGCTGCACTCCGTTTGTGTACAATGAATCAAAATAGATTAACTTAAAAAAATAAAGAAAAAGAAAAGACTGGAAGGTCATATGCATTTTCACAGAGGCGGGGTCTAGGCAAGAGGACCACCTGGTGGGTCATCTACACTCTGCTTTTCTGTGTTTTGCAACTTAACTTTGTGAAGCATGCAATTCTTTTGTAATTTAAAAACAAAAATCTGACTTGTTTTTGTTTTGCTTTTTAGAAGAAGAGAGGTGTTCCTAACAGCATGCTCACCAGGGCGGGGGCTGGGGAGAAGACAGCAAGGACCCAGGATGAGTTCTCCCCACCCACCACCCATGACCCTCCCCAGGAAGTGGCCCAAAGCCTCAGCCTCCTTCTGGCGTGATGCCAGGGACTGAACGTGTCCCCCAAATTCACTGGAGCCCCCCAGTGTGATGGCCTGCTGGACGTGGAGACGGGGAGATGACCAGGCGGTGAGGGGAGCACCCTGGTGAATGGGAGCAGGGCCCTGAGAAGAAAGAAAGGGAGGATCTCTCTCTGCCCTGTGAGGGGCCAGCAGGCGGGGGTCCGTCTGTAACCAGGACGCGGATCCTTCCCACCACCCAATCCTGGGCTTCCGAGGCTGGGTGCGGATGCAAGCCTGGCTGCTCTGCACACGTGCTCACCGCCGGCTGCATACCTGACCCTGGACCCATCCTGGAGGAAGTGCTTGGGGATCCTGCTGAAGTGCCAGGTCCTGGGCCCCCCCACTCACTCAGTCAGGGCTCTGGGCCTTTCCCAGGCCACCCTTGGGAACGCTCGTGCTTGAGGCCAGGAGACAGGCAATGGCCGACAAGGGAAGAACCTGTGAAGGACCCAGCAGCTAACGGAGCTCACTGTCCAACAGAGGGGCTCATGGCTGTCCAGGTGGGGCAGGGAGACCTTGCTGAGAGCCAGAGCCGGCGCAGCGCCCACGGGCTTTGGGACAGACACACCTGGCTCTGCCACACGTTAACCAGACAGTTGGGGTTAAGTACTATCCTGGCCTCAGCTTCCTTGACCTTCACTGGACAGCCCAGCCCACCTGCAGGGTGATCTTGAAGACGAACACGGCTGCCTAGCATGCATCCTGAGGACTCCATTATCAGTATTTGGAGCGCTTGCCAGTGGAATGTTAAGTCTGTTCTAAAATTTCTCTTCCCAAAAATATTCTGGAAACAATGCAGATGTCTCTGACTGGGTCCCTTTACCTCCAGTGACCTGCCACAGACGTGGGGAGAGAGAACTGCCGAGCACAGGGGTGGGGGTGTCCCTGCAGTGCCCTCTGCTCCTGCCATGTCTCCCTGCATTGGCCCCTATTGTCCCACGCCCTCCATTCACTGCCACCCTGCTGGTGACTGACCGTAGGCCACTGCCCAAGCACCTGGAGACCCCTGGGTCCCACCACGGTTCTCCATCCCAGGGCAGCAGCTTTGCTTGACCTGCCTTCTGTGGTGAGGATCAGGATGGGGCTGTCGTGAGCTGGGGACACGAGTGTCCCACTCGCACCAGAACACACAGGCATCTCAAGGAAGGCAGGGGAGAGGACCCAAGCTGAGTGGGTTAGGGTCCAGGCGAGGTGTCTCGCTGTGTCTGGGGCCTGGCACCCACTGGCCTGGAGCACTCTCCCTCAGACTGTCAGTCTGTCATTCAGACTTGCATGCCCAGAATCCCCAGAGGAATCAGAGCAGAGAGGCCTGCTAACCCACCCGAGAGCCTCATTGTAATTCCTGGGAGACAATGGCCAGACTCTACATAAAAAGAGACCCGTGGGCCGGGCGCAGTGGTGCACGCCTGTAATCCCAGGACTTGGGAGGCTGAGGCAGGAGGATTGCAAGTTCAAAGCCAGCCTCAGCAACTTAGTGAGTACCTGAGTGAGACCCTGTCTCTAAATAAAATACAAAATAAGGCTGGGGATGTGGCTCAGTGGCCGAGTGCCCCTGGGTTCAATCCCCAGTGCCAAAAAAAAAAAAAAAAAAAGAGACCCGTGGGTCTGTAGCCAGTCCAAGAAGCTACCCCACTCTCAGCAGTAACCAGTCCAGGAAGCTAACCAATAAGCCTGTCACAAAAGGTCCCAAATGGCCAGGACCTGTCTAATAACTGACAGCGTCCTTAAGTGCCCCTGCTTCCAATGTGGACCCAACCAGGGAAAGCCAAATACGCCCCCACCAACCAGCTGCATGGGGTGGCCTGCCAAGAGCCTGCCTGCTCCCAGCCACCCTCAGGGGAAACCCCAAGCGTCCCCTCTCCCCACCCAGCTCTCCCACACCTCTGCCTGCCCTCCAGTCTCCACCAAGTGCCAACGATGGAGGTGGGCCCCTTGCTCTAGCAGGCCCCAAAAAGTACCTTCTGCTTGTGCTCACTGCGGTGGTCTTCGTCTGTCGCCACACTTGATCACATCTGGAAAAGCCCTACACCCAAGTAAGATCACACTCACCAGAACCAGGGGTGGGGACCTCAGCCTACCTAGCTCCAACCAAAGCCAACCAGGTTAACAATGCTTAGCTGGTTCAAAGAAACCAAACAAAAACGAAAAAGGAGTCACACATCCAAACAAGCCAAGCAAAACCAAACTTAAGTGCAGACTACCTGTTAAGATGTGTGGCCAAATATGGCAGATTAAACACAGGAAATGTTCTCCTCTTCCCAACTACTTAAGAAATTTTAAGACACAAACTTTGTTTTTGTTTTGTTTTGTTTTGTTTTGTTGGTACTGGGGAGTGAATCCCAGGACACCTAACTACTAAGCCACACCCCCAGCCCCTATTTTCTATTTTATTTTAAGGACAGGACTTCGCTGAATTGCTTAGCACTTCACTTTTGCTGAGGCTGGCTTTGAACTTGTGATCCTCCTGCCTCAGCCTCCCAAATGGTTGGGATTCCAAGGTGTGCACCCCCACGCCCAGCTTAAGAAGCAAACATTTTAAGAAAAGGAGAATGACAGAAGAAATAATGATGAGCGAGAAAACGCCGGCGACATTTTGGTAGCGGGAAAATGGCCAGTGAGTAACTGACAAGGGGCAACATGAGCCGGAACGGGTGGAGCCCACCAGAAACTCCATTCAGGATGCACAACTCCAGAATACCCAGGAGCAGTGGCTCTAGGCAGGGCTGGTGCTCAGTCAGCTTTTTTGTCTCTGTGACCAAAAGACCTGACAGGAACAAGGTAGACGAGGAAAAGGTTATTTTGTCTCATGGTTTCAGAAGTCTCAGTCTGCAGACAGCTGACTCCATGGCTCTGGGCCTGAGGTGAGGCAGACCATCATGGTGGAGGGGCATGGTGGAGGAGAGCAGCTCAGGACACCGCAACCAGGGAGCAGAGAGACAGCGCCACTCCCCAGGGACAAAGTATAAACCCCAAGTCACACCCCCCAGGGACCCACCTCCTCTAGCCATTCCCCACCTGCCCACAGTTAATCCCTATCAATGGATTAATCCAGTAATTAGACCAAGGGTCTCCCAACCCAATCATCTCACTTCTGAAAATCCTTGCACTGTCTCACACATGAGCTTTGGGGGGACACCTCATGTCCAAACCATCATGACTGGAAGGTGGAGGACTGATGGACCTTATGCCAAATAGGTCCTCGGATCCACCACCTCACACTGTGTAGCCTCCCCGACCCCAGATTTCCTCCCCCTCCCCACTTTTCCTTCCCCTCCCCCTCCTCCTCTTTCTCCTCCTCCTCAATTCTTTCCAGTGAGGTTTACTCTGCAAAAGGGCTGAACATTTAGGCTCAGGGCTGTAACATGAGCTGCATCAGAAGGCGAAGCTGTGGGGAAATGCTCTGAGCAGGGAGAGTGAAAGAGCAGCTGCCTACTGCCCTGAGATCCCAAACCATTCTCTTCTCTTTGGCTAAAAGCATCAGTCGCAGTTTTACAGGACTTCAGGATCCAGGTCGGGGTTCTGGGGAAGCCACAGGGCAAACGAAAACAATCTGCAGACTAAGTAGGTAGGTCTCCACTGACCATGCTACAGCGAACCCACCCCGTGACCCCACGCTGTGTGCAAAGAGCCCCCAAAGGGCATTTTAGTGCTTCTCCCTTAAATATAATTAGGGAAGGATCAACAAGGACATCTGCAGAAAACCTTGAAAGACAGGCAGAAATAAACAGGATAAAGGGATCAGGAAATTGAGGGGAGGGAAAGCAGGGGAAAAGGGTGGGGATAAGAAGGATAGTAGAGTGAAACAGACGTTATTACCTCATGCATGTATTACTGCATGACCCATGTGATCCTGCAATATGTACAATCAGAAAAATGAGAGATTACACTCCATTTATGTATGATCTATCAAAATGTGTAAATGAATTCTACAGTCATGTACAACTAATTAGAAGAAATAAAATTTAAGAATTAAAACTATAAATAAGCAAGCAAAAAGTAGGAGAAAACTAAAAATCAGTAAAGTCCTTAAAATCTTGAGAGTAAAATATGACATCCATGATATAAGAACAAAAGGCTATAAAAAGAGAAAGTTTAGGGACTAGAACAAGCTCTTCGAGATTAAAAATACAATAGTTGAAATTTAAAAATGGACAAAACAATTAGAAATAAAAGATCACCCAAAAATGAAAACAAAAAACAACAAAGAGATAGAAAACAAAGTTAAAAAAAAAAGAACAAAACACCAAAGGAATCAGAGAACTGGTCTACCTGAAAAATAAGAATGCCAAAAAGAGGCAGGAAGAAGCATAAGTGAGTAATTCCACAACCCTAATGTGAGGATGTCTCTAAAAAATAAGGAATGTGGGCGGGCATGGTGGTGCACACCTGTAATCTCAGCAGCTCGGGAGGCTGAGGCAGGAGGATCACAAGTTCAAACCAGCCTCAGCAACTTAGTGGGCCCTAAGCATCTCAGTGAGACCCTGTCTCAAAATAAAAAATAAAAAGGACTGGAATGTGGCTCAGTGATTAAGCGCCCCTGGGTTCAATGCCAGTACCAATAAATAAGGGACATGCGTTTCCAGATGAAAGGGGTCTACTGAATGCAAAATACAACAAAAGATAAAAGAGAAAAGGGATTGACACCAAGGCAGAGCTTTGTGGGATTTCATAACATCTGTAATGAAGAGAAGGTGTTCAAAGTGTGCAGGGAAATGAAAACCATTGGATGTACCAACATCCACATAGGAAGCCAGTTACAATGGAGGAGTGACTTCAAGAGGCTGAGGGAAGAGGATTCCCAATTGTAGAACTAATTTCTATGTGTGATCAAATCACCAGTCAAAAACAGGGTATAATGGGGAGATTTTTAGATGAGCATGGTATCAGGGAATCTACCTTTGTCATATCTATTGCTGCATATCAAATCACGCCAAATTTTAGTGGCTTAAAACATGGACATGTATTTTCATATTTTTCATGAGTAGCCCAGCTGGTGGCTCTGGCTGTGGGTTTCTTCTGGGGGAGTAACTGAGGCTGGAAGATCCCCTTCTATGCTCATCCTCGTGATCACTGGTTGGATGCTCCAGCATCCCTCCACACAGGACTGCTCCCAACAGGGCAACTGGCTTTCCTCAGGAGTGATCTGAGAGAAAGAAAAAGAGAAAAGAAGAGAGGAGAGGAGCAGAAACAAGAGGACAAGAGAGGAAATGAGAAGAGAGAGGAGATAACAAAGCAGAAGAAAGAGCCTCTGAGATAAAAGTCAGCTCTTTTATACCCTAACCTCTGAATGACATGCCGTCACTGCCATCTTATTCTATTGGTTGCACAGACCAGTCCTGGCACCTTCTGGGAAGGGCCACACAGAGGCATCAGGGGTCATCTTGGAGGCTGGGTGCAACATACCCGTCCTCAAGGAGCCCCTGGAGGCAATGCTCCACCAATACAAAAAGTAAATCGGACCCTGAACAAGAGAGAGGAAGCAGCAGGCTGATGATGGAGAGCAAGAGAGAAACCCATCAGGATGCAGGTGAAGAGAGATCCCGAGAGCTGTGCTGCAGACTTCAAAGGCAGTTGGTCCAGATCCAGCAGAAAGATAACAGGATCCGGGGAGGCAGGCTCCCAGGCAAAACCGAAACCAATATGTTGAGTAAATTTTTGACGTGCTGAGGATGATCATTGAATAGAAACAGAGAAGGAAGCTAAAAAAAATTTCAAGAGGTAATCATTAACTCCAAGGAAAACAAAAGTCTATAAGAAAGGAGAGGACAGCAGAGAATAGTGCTTGGCTCAGCTTTAAATAATATTTACGCAGTTATGATAATGCAAACACCGGCCACGGGTTTGACAGAAAGGATGCTAAGTACGTGGAGAGAAGGGATTAGGAAAATTCACCATAAAGCAGTGAGCTTGGCGCTTTTCACAGTAGGCAGTCAACAGAATCTAAACCAAAAAGATCTGGAAATAAAAATGCATGTCTGTCGTTTAGAAAACACAGGTGTGGGCTGGGGCTGGGGCTCAGGGGTAGAGCTCTTGCCTAGCAGGTGGGAGGCATGGGGTTTGATCCTCAGCACTGCAAAGAAATAAATTGAAGGTATTGTGTCCCTCTACAACTAAAAATGTTTTTATAAAGAAAAAGAAAACACAGAGGTAAAAAGAAAGAGCAGGAAGAATTGAAGGAATTTGTCTTAAGGGAGTGTATCGGAAATGGAGAAGGATGGAGCAGAAGATGGCTGTTTTTCATTAGAAGCCTAATCCTGCTATTGGACATTTTGGGCCATGTACGTATATAACTTGATAAACAGAAAATTAAATTTAAAATAAGAAGACCTTCCTGGTCAAACAAATCCTTCTACTATCTTTACTAAAGATCAACTCACATTATTAGCATATATTTTACTATCTGGACCTCAAATTAGAGAGAATGATGTAATTTTAGGAGAAATTAATGAGGATGAGTCATTCAAACCCACTGGGGCAACTGCTATCCACTCCAGCTACCAAGCTGCCCACCCTCCGCCCCCTACAGAATGCATCAAATGCTCGCTAAGTCACGCACCACAGATTGCTTTTTGACAAACTGCCAACTTTGCGGCGAGATACAAAAACGGGCAAAAACAGTTTCAGATACAACAGCCCCTCATAGCCCCTATCTCGGGCAGGATAGAAGAAACCGTGAGCCAGGCACAGAGGCACACTCCTGTAATTCCAGCTACTCAGGAGGCTGAGACAGGAGAATCAAAAATTCAAGGCCAGCCTTTGCAACTTAGTGAAACCCATCTCAAAATTAAAATCTTCAAAAGCAGGTATTTGGGATGTAGCTCAGTGGTGGAATGCTTGTCGAGCATGCGTGAGACCCTAATCCATAGTAGAGAAAAAAGAAGGACAGTGAGAGCCATGAAAACCATCTGGTCCACAGCAAATTCAATGATTGCCTTGCAAACCTTTTGCTAAGGATTTAGGGCCTGAAGCAGGGGCTCTGAGTTCACTCGCCACAAGAGGACGCAGTCAGAAGTTTGATCTCAGGACTTGGAAAACAGTATTTCTCCTTTATCTCTAGTTTGTTTTTCTTTGTTTGCTTATTGACCAGATAGATGGATGGGTAGATGGAAGGATAAGTAGATAGAGGGAAGAATGGAAAGTGGATAGAAAGATGGATAGATGGAAGGATGGATAGATGGATGAATGGATGGAAGGAAGGATGACTGGATGGAAGAGTGGAAAGATGGATAGAAAGATGACAGATGGAAGGAAGGATAGGTGGCTGGAAGGATGGATACAAGAAAGGAAAGGTGTATAGATGGAAAGATGGATACAAGGAAGGAAGGTGTATAGATAGATGAATGGATGGATGGATGGATGGATGGATGGATGGATAGATGGACAAATGGAAGGGAGGAAAGATAGATGGATATAAACAAGGAAAGAAGGATGGATGAATGGAAGGAAGGATGGATAGATAGAAGAAAAGAAGAATATGATGGATGGATGGATGGATGGATGGATGGATGGATGGATGGAAGACTGGATGGAAGAGTGGAAAGATGGATAGAAGGATGACAGATGGAAGGAAGGATAGATGGCTGGAAGGATGGATACAAGGAAGGAAAGGTGTATAGATGGAAAGATGGATACAAGGAAGGAAGGTGTATAGATAGATGGATGGATGGATGGATGGATGGATGGATGGATAGATGGATAGATAGATGGACAAATGGAAGGGAGGAAAGATAGATGGATATAAACAAGGAAAGAAGGATGGATGAATGGAAGGAAGGATGGATCGATAGAAGAAAAGAGTATGATGGATGGATGGATAGATGGATGGATGGATGGACGGATGGATGAATAAATGGAAGGAAGGAAGGAAGGAAGGAAGGAAGGAAGGAAGGATAGAAAGATGAATGGAATGAAGGATGGATGGATGGATGGATGGATGGATGGATGAGTGTAAAGATGGATAGATGAATGGATGGATGGAAGGAAGGAAGGAAGGAAGGAAGGAAGGAAGGAAGGAAGGAAGGATAGATGAATGGATGGATGTAATGAAGGAAGGAAGGATAGAAGGAAAGGTGAATGGAAGGAAGAATGGATGGATGGATGGATGGATGGATGGAAGGAAGGAAAACTGAATAGATGGAAGAAAGAATGGGAAGATGGATAGAAGGATGATGGAAGGAAAGATAGATGAATGGAAGGATGGACACAAAGAAGGAAGGGTATAAATATGGATAGATGAATGGATGGGTAGATGAATGGACAAATGGAAGGAAAGAAAGAGATGGATGTAAAGAAGGATGGATGAATGAAAGGAAGGATAGATAGATGGAAGATGATGCCATCGATGGATGGATAGATGGATGGATGGATGGAATGATGGATGGAAGAATGGAAGGAAGGAAGGAAGGAAGGAAGGAAGGAAGGAAGGAAGGAAGGAAGGAAGGAAGAAGGTATCTGTACCTATACAACAGGAGCATACTCAGAAGTAGTTTTCAGAGGCAAGATCACTAGTTAGGTGCCTGTTTCATCCTTTGCATTTGTTTATTTGACCAATCACATCAGAACTACACATCAAAGTGAGTTTTTGCTATTTTTCAATAGTCAACAGCACTCAAAGGTCCCCATCTTGGAAAACTAAATTATGCATTCGATATCATCACTGCCAAATCGCTTCGGAACTTGTCTTTGAAAATCCATTTCAGAGCTGAAATCACAGTGTTTAGAACAGACTCCACGGTGCCAAGTCTTCATGGGGGGGATGATTTTTGGAACCAGCCATATTATCGCAAGTTGTTTAAATTTTTATACACGGTGTATACAGAGGAAAGTCAAAAATTATTTCAGTTCTGTTTAACTGGGATTGCTACTGAGAGTCCTCGTGCCTTGTCACATCTCACTGGCCCTGCCACCTGCCCTGTCGGGTCATATTAGGGTCCTACCGTGTCCTTACCCACCTCTACTGGAGTGAGGACACCTCCCAAGCCTCCATCCGACCATTCAGAAGAGTCCAATCTCAGGCAAGCTAGAAACAATCCAGGAATCGTCATGCTTCCCAATCCCAAATAAAAGAGTCTTTCCAGGGAGAAAGAATGAGCATCTGAAGTGGCACAGGGAAATTAGTTTTTGGCAGCAGCCACGGGGACAATCTGCTGAAGTAGAGATCTGGCCACAGGAGAGCAAGGTGGGAGGGGGCAACGGCAACAGCAGGCGGGGTGGGGGGACACATGAATGACCTGAGGGCCGGGAAGCCTCCCACAGCCCCTCCTAGCCTGGCCATCTGTTCTGGGACTTCGGATAGGCTCACACCCTGAAGCTTGGTGACCTGCAGCCCAACCAGCAAACAAAGCCAATGGGCCGGCTCCCCCTCAAGGGAGAAGGGGGCGGCCAGCCCTGGACTCTTCCTTTTGGAAAGTGGCCAGGTCCCACCCTAGAGCCTCATCTGGCTGAACAAAGGAAACCCCCCTTGGCTCACCACAGAAATTTGCTCCAATGCCCAAGATGTCCGTGGAGTCACCGCCTTGTCAAGGAAGAACCAGACCTCAATTTCTGTCCTGCAGAAACCTTCCCAGCACTCAGAAGAAGCCTCACTGGGGGCTTGCAGCCTGAGGACAGGCACCAGGCTCCTGAAGACAACGCCTCAAGACCCTTTCCAAACCCCCCCACCACCCCACCCTCCCCCACCCCCGGCGAGGACCCCTCTGCAGGGTGCCGAGCCTCCTCATCTGGACCTCTAGCGATCCCCCTGGGCCAAGCTTGCAGGAAGCTGCAGCTGCCTCACTCCAGGAAGGCCACCCAGATCTCAGGAGGGGTCCCTGGAGAGTGGAGACTCTGTTGGGGATGCCAGAGGGGGAAAAGCCACGGTGAGGGTAGAGGGCTGCAGGTGGGGGGAGACGGAACCTCAGGATCTGCTGCAGAGGACTGGCTGCCAGGCCCTCTCGTGTTCTGACTGTCAGAGCCACCTGGCCTCCCCAGACTGGTGTGAGGATGGAGAGGAGAGGAAAGAGGGGCCATGGGGTGGGGTGGGCACTCCATCCTGCAAGGCCTGGTGTATTGCGTGCAGACGCCCAATGACCGGTGACTGAGCCCTGTGCGCTCACCCCACCCGGGGGCCGGTTTAGGAACTGCATCCTCCAGGGAAGCCCAGGATTTAAAGGCTGAAGTCCCCTTGATCCCAGGGCTCACCTGCCACTGTCTCAGGTTCTCACAGCCATCTGTATTCTGAAAATGTTAAATAGAAAATTCCAGAAATAAACAGTTCATAAGTTTTTAATAACTCTTGTTACAGCACACTGTTGTCATTGTTCTATTTTATTATTAGTGATTGTCGTTAATCTTTTACTGGGCCTCCTTTACAAATTAACCTGTAGCAGGGGTATGTAGGCATGGGGGGAAATAGCATGTACAGGGTTTGGTACCACATGTGGTTTGGGGCATCCACTGGGTGTTTTGGAACATCTCCCTGGCAGACAAGGGGGATGAGCACCAACCAACTGCAGATAATGGATCAACTTTGGCTTTTGCTTCTTGGGGGACAGAAGCCCGTTGGTAAAGAAATGCCTGATGCTGAGAGAAAGAGCTAGCCACTCTTCATTCAGAGGAGACCCTGCTCAGAGTGAAGACCACCCTCTACCAATGGCAGGCCAGCATCTCCAGCTAGAGATCCCTCCTGGGGTCTGAGCCTCCCCGAAGTCCTGTTAAAAGGATGAGCTATCAGTGTGGCCACTAACAGAGCAAGAGCAGGATCGGGACAATGTCTAGAGCAAGGAGAAACCATCTGTCCAGAGGGGACAAGGCCCCGAGCTGCTGGTGACACGCAGACCTCAGGAGGGAATATGCCAGAATTAGGAGGGTCGTTCTACCACTTTGGCCAGGATTGAGCCTGCCTCTGATCTCCTCTGCTCTGCAGGGACAATGCCCTGAGACCCATTTGCTGGCTCCAGTCAGCTTGTGAGGCTCTGACGCTCTCTCCAGCTGCGCAGCGCTTTATCCTATGAGAGACAGCCGTTGACAGTGAGCATCTGCCCCAGGGCATCCATATCCACCAGGAGATGAGCAGCATTTGCTTTCCAAAGGGAAAATACAGCACAAAGTGCAGTCCCAACTTCTGGGGAGCAGAGGTTCCCAGGCCCCAGGCCTGCTGGGGTGCTGTCTCTGCCCATGTGGCCGGATCCCTGGGCTGGGGGTGCAGCATGATCCACAGTGGCCCTGGAGTAGAGAGCCAGCTGCTTGGGGCTAACCCAGGGCAGTCTGTCACCTCCCTCATCAAAGTTCCTTCCAGTCTAAAACAAGATGGCCTGACTCGGGGGGTTCTCAGCTCTAGCTCACATGAATGCTGCCTCGGGAGCTCTAAGGCATGATGTGGCTCCATGGAGGATGGTTATGTCACCATCACTGAGGACGGAGTGACAGCATCCATAGTTAAAGCTCCCAGGTGATCCTCCTGCACGGCCTGGCTGTGGGGCCCTAGGGTGGCATGCTGGGGGGCCACCCCTCTGCAGAGTGGCCACACTTCCCAACTCCAGACAGCTCCCCTCCCCCGCCTGCACCTCGGGAGATTGCCAGCCCAGCTCTGCTTCCTGGCTCTATCTGGAAGGGGGAGGACAAAGGGCCCTAGGGAGGACTAAATGGTTGTCTGGGTCTCAGAGAATCCGAAACAATCCAGAATTCAGGGACCAAAAGATACCCTGAGATAGACAGATAACTGCACGGGGAAGGCTTTTCATCAGGGGAAGAAATGCACCCCCTCCCACACGCATTATCAGGCTCTAGAAAAAAGACCGGCCCAGTTTGCCAACCTATGTGGCTCTACATCCCCATCCTACAGCCATTCATACCTGGGAGCGGAGGCGGGTCAGCCTCTGTCACCTGCTAGCTGTGTGGTCTTGGGCACGGTACTTAACCTCTCTGTGCAGTGGATGCTTCATCCACAAAAGGATATTAATTATGTCAATGGTGCTTCATAGGATTGCAGCAAGGAGCAACTGATTTAATATAAAGTAACTAGTATACAAGGAAACACTCAATAGGTATTAAAAATTGGTTCACCAGACCTCAGAAAGATGCAAATGCCTCTCATGTTCATGGATAGGTAGAATTAATATTGTTAAAATGACCATATTACTAAATGTACCACACAGATTTAATGCAATCCCCAACAAATTACCAATGATTTTTTTCAAAGAACTAGGAAAAACAGTCTTAAAGTTCATTTGGGGGAATAAAATACCCAGAATAGCCAAAGCAATTTTAAGCCAAAAAAAGCAATGCTGGAGGCATCACAATACCTGACTTCAAATTATTCTACAGAGCTATAGTAACAAAACCTGCATGGTGCTGGCACAAGACAGACACACAGACCAATGGCACAGAACAGAGAGCAGACACGAGCCCGCAGACACGGTCATCTGATCTTTTTTTTTTTTTTTTTTTGTACTGGGGATTGAACCCAGGGGCACTCGACCACTGAGCCACATCCCCAGCCCTATTTTGTATTTTATTTAGAGACAGGGTCTCACTGAGTTGCTTAGGGCCTCGCTAAGTTGCTGAGGCTGGCTTTGAACTCGCGATCCTCCTGCCTCAGTCTCCCAAGTGCTGGGATTACAGGCGTGCACCACCCTGCCCGGCGGTCATCTGATCTTAACAAAGTCGCCAAGAACATAATTGGGGAAAGATAGGCTTTTTTAACACAGTGCTGGGAAAACTGGTTGTCCATAAGTAGAAGAATGAAACTAGACTCTCATCTCTCACCCTGCACAAGATTCAAATCAAAATGGATCAAGACCTGGGAAGGAGTGCAGAAACCATGCAACCTCGAATAAAACATAGGGTCAGCACCCCAGCTTGTAGGCACAGGCAATGACTTTCTCCAAAGACCCCTAAAGCACAAGAAATAATGCCAACAGTTAACAAATGGGATGACACCAAAGTAAGACACTTCTGCACAGCAAAGGAAACAACTAAGAATGTGAAGAGAGAACCCACAGAATGGGAGAAAATCTTTGCTAGATACTCTTCTGACGGAGGATTAATATCTAGAATATATAAAGAGCTCCAAAAACTTTACACAAAAAGAGTCAAATAACCCAATTCATAAATGGGCAAATGGATTAAACAGACACTTCGCGAAAGAAGAAATACAAATGGCTAACAAATACTTGAAAATATATTAACCATGATTAGCAATGAGGGAGATGCACATCAAAACTACACTGAGATTGCATCTCACTCCAGTCAGAATGGCAGCTGTCAAGAATCCAAATAATAGTAAATGCTGGAGAGGATGCAGAGGAAAAGGAACGCTTCCGCACTGTTGGTGTAGATTAGTATGATCACTGTGGAAACCAGCATGAAGACTCCTCAAAAGAGTAAGCATAGAACCACCACATGACCCAGTTGCACCACTCCTCAGTATTTGTCCTGCAGAAATAATGTCATCGTACTTTGGTGACACATGCACACCCATGTTCACAGCAGCACAATTCACAATAGCCAAACTATGGAACCAACCTAGGTGTCCATCAAAGGATGAATGGATAAAGAAAATGTGGTGAACATAGACAATGGAGTTTTATTCAGCCATACAGAAAAAATGAAAATGTGACATTCGCAGGAAAATGGATGGAACTTGAGAACATTATGTTAAGTGAAATAAGCCAAACTCAGAAGGTCGGGATCGTATGTTTTCTCTCATATGTGGAAGCTAAAGAGGAAAAAAGAAAAGAAAGTGGGGTGGGCATCTCATGGAAATCAAAGTGAGATCAGTAGAGGAAAGGGGACCCAGGGTGGGAGGTTGGGAGGGAGGGGGAAAGTGTGGGGAGTGATACTGACCAAATTGTGTTGTTATATTGTGTGCATGTATGAACAAGTAACAACAAATCCCATTAACATGTACAAATGCACTGTCTTTAAAAAGTGGGAAAAAATTAGTTCCCAGGAAAGATTCCTAAGGCAAAACAAATTCTGAAAGACTGGGTTAAAGATCAGTAGTTTTCTTTAGGGCAAGACTTCTCAAAATGACAATATTAATGATGCAGATGGTGAATACCATAAAG
The DNA here is from genome assembly GCA_020662805.1 of Glaucomys volans. Taxonomy (NCBI): domain Eukaryota; kingdom Metazoa; phylum Chordata; class Mammalia; order Rodentia; family Sciuridae; genus Glaucomys; species Glaucomys volans. Next base: position 300,862 of record JAJEJO010001320.1, on the reverse strand, counting down.
GAGGAGGGTTAGTTGAGATAATAGCTTGTACCCTCACCACCCATCTACACAATGGCTCCCTGATGAATGTTACCTCCAGGTAGTGCTAGCAAGCATGAATCCACAAGACAGGGAGTATCGGGCAGCCTCCCCCAGACCCGTCTGCTCTTGCAGAATGAGTGTTCCTGGAAACACAGTCTAGAAAGGTCTCACGCTAACTCCTGGTGCATTGGAGGAGACCATTAACCCACTGCCAACGGTCCCATTTTTAAACAGACATCAGGACCCACCATAGCAGAAAGAATTTTTCATGCCATCAGATATAAACCAGTCTTGGAGAGCGAATGTGCAAGCTGACCTTTCGATTCCGGTAAGATGCAGATGGTTTGCAGAGGACAAGGGACAGAATGGTTGAAAACAGGAAGGTTCCAGAGAGCCTGGGGAATAGGACCATCACACGAGAACCTTCCCTCCCTCTACACCCCACATTGTGCATGGCAGGACGGCGGGAGCTGCTCTCTCCCCAGGACAGAAATGCAGAGCCTCACCTGAGCATCCCATGGAGACAATAAAAACCACACTGGATGCTTGGGTTGGCCTCTGGCACGCCCAGCTGGGTCGGACTCTCCTCCAGGACGGCTGGCTTTCCCGCTTTCCCGTAGGCTTAATTGCCATATTTACTTCCACCAAATTGATTGCAAAGTAACAATTTCCTACATTTAATTTATTAAGCAGTTAAGAGAAGCAACGACCTTCTTGGGAGTTCAGTGTCTGCTGAGAAGCTTCTCCAGGCGAGAGGGAGCGGGAGCTGAGCACATCTCCCTGTGTTAGGGCTGGAGCACTGGCCTGGCCCTTTGTCCTCCCCTGTTATTAATTTCCTGCCACCTATTGTCTCTCTGATAAGTGCTGAAAGGGGGAAAGGTGTTATTTAATTGCTTTAAAGATATGGAACAAGCCAGAGTGGAGGTTATCTCCTCCCCAACCCCTCTATTTCTCTGACTCAAGCCTTTGTTACTTAGTTACTAACGGAGCTGCAGAGGAAGGAGAGCAGGACTTCTCTTTGCCCACAGGGGTGTGGGGGTGGGGGGTGGCCAGCCAGGAGGAATCAAACAGGGAATAGGAATTCGAGGTTGCCTGCGGAGTACAGGGGGCAGCAAAGTCACGCAGCTCTTTCCAGGCATTTACAAGTGGGGGTGGGGAGGCATAAATGATCTGGATAAAAATCAACAATTGTTCTAGATGACTTGTTTTCTGTTGTTGAGGTCAATGTGTTCAGATCCCACTGGGCAAGCTGCAGGAAAGACCCACAGGGCCAGGACTTGTTCCAGGCTGGCCCGGCCCAACATGACCTAGGGAGGACAAGGTGGGGGACTTCCCAAGGAAAGTGCATGGAGGGGGGATCCCATGGGGGCACACAGAGGCCCCCAAGATCTCAAAAGGGGGTGCTTATTTGACTGACCTTTCAGGAGCCGCCTGTTTTGACTGGCAATTCTCATAAGAATAAAAAGCCTCCAAACCATGCATTGCCCACAGGGCTCACCTCGACCGGGGAGGAGGCAGGCATTGGGAGTCAGCTGCTCATTTCTTATATGCGTTGGAAAATGACGTTTATTCTTTTTAAATAATACATGAATTTGCAATCAAGAGTTAGAAAACTTTTACAGGCTAAAAGGTAAAGAAATCTGAGACCAGAGTGGGCACTTCCTGGCTCCCTTCTCCCCCTCCTTCCCTGGAAACCAGGGGGGGTTGTGGGCTTGAAACTAGAGGTGGGATGGGCATTAGCACAACTATTTCCACAGGATGCAGTTTCCCTGAGCCTGGATCCATGGCCTCCCCCTCTTCCAGTAGATGGGGTGCAGGGACACACCCTTCTGGGGAGCTGCCCATCCCTCCCTCTGGTGCATGCACACACAAATCTACAGACAAACTGATGCCCAGGGAGACTGTGACAGCTAACGATCCCTGGCTGTGTATCCTCCAGCCTCCAGGATGACCAACAAACCCAGAGACAGATGAAGACTGGAAGCCCCTGACTCCATCCTTACCAGCAGCTCACTGCTACTGATTCCCTTCCCACGTCACTCACAGTCTTCAGGGATCATCCCACCTGTGAAATGGCTTCTGGACTTGGCCTTTCATTGGTGAGCTGGAAATCAGAAAAGAGGATGGACAGACCAAGGCAGCTCTAGCCCACAGAGAAAGCTACCTGGGGTTCACTTTCTGGCTTTCCATCCTCTAAAACTGTACCCAGAGTGGGGTGTGTGTGTGTGTGTGTGTGTGTGTATGTGTGTGTGTGTTTGTGTGTGTTCCAAGGAGGGTGAGGAAAGGGAGACTGTGGATTGATTATGACTTATTAAACTATTGGAACACAGGTTGAATCATCGCAGTTAAAAAATAAATAGCTGCAACTTGATGCGACACAACTCCCACTTCTTTCTGCCCAGTCCTCTTTGCTCCCTGCACAGCAAGTAGGAAGAGGGGCTGCCATGTCCTATCGGCAGGTGCTGACTGACAGGCCAGACCAAGGGAACTGTAAGGCAGGGGCCGCCGAGTTGGGGAACTCGGGGGAGTCGGGATCATTTCATCCCCCGAGCAGAGGCTCCTTGAGCAGAGTGAATCCTGGAATCCAGGTGCAGCTCAGACCCGCAGGCAGAGGTGACTGCAAGCAGAAGGGCAGTCCTCGTCCTTTTCCTCTCTACCCTTTCCCTGGCTCTATGCCCTGCACCCTATGCCCAGGGCTGGTCCATGACACCACTTTACAAACTTGTGCGACTTAGAAAAAATCGCAGAGGTCCCTAAGTGAGTCCGGGTCACCCGGACGCCACGCCAGCTGCCTGGAATATTTTGGATGAAACGGAATCGATCCTGAGAAATCCGAGGAAAGCAACACTTCTCCCTGCCATGAGTCTTGGAGAGAAAAGCCGCTTCACCCTTCACGCCCCCGCATGCGGGTCCCCTCTCCCTCTCCCCCCGGTGCCCACCAGCTCTGCCTGCAGCCACCCGCAGGATTCTCCACTTGTCTCACCCAGGTCCTCCTACAGGACCCGGAGGGCGGAGCGAAGCTGCCGTGACGTAATCAGAGGGGGGGCGTGGGGAAATGTGCTGAGGGGCTCCTGCCCAGCTGGGCCAGTCCAAGCAGCGCAGCCACCAGCGCGCGCGCGCACTCCCAAGGCCACCCGCCCGCAGAGTGCCAGTCCGCGGCTCGGCGCCGGCGGACAGAGGGCCAGACTGGCTGTGGGACGCGAGACGGGCAAACGGGAGCCAGCTCAAGGGAGACCAAGGCGCAGGAAGCCCTGGACGCCGAGCGCCAGGCGCCCCCCAAGCTGCTGCACTCCCGGGCTGGGTAGGGGACAGCTACTGAGTGCTGGCGAGCCCAGTTAACGGATTACCGCAGAAAAACAAGGTGAGGTTGGGAGCGTGCCCGTGTGTGTGTGTGTGTGTGTGTGTGTGTGTGTGTGTGTGTGTGTGAGAGAGAGAGAGAGAGAGAGAGAGAGAGAGAGAGAGAGAGAGAGAGATGGATGGAGGAGCGAGAAGCGCACTCCGGCACCTGTGTGCATCAGCGCTGGTGACAGTGCGCCCATCCGTGCGACTCAGAGCAGGTTCGGGTGCAGGATTCTCCGCCCTATCCCTGCGGGGGTGCCTGTGGTGGGAATGAAGGACAGCGGGTGTCCTGGCGTGAGTAGGGGGAGCTAGAGCGTGTGCTCGAACGGACTTGTCTGGACAGCCCCTGCCGTGTGCGCGGCGTGTGCCCTGCAGCCCTGTCCCGTGGTAGCTGAGATGGGAACAAGTTACCTCCTAGCCACCTGCAAAAGAGCCCTGGCACAAGAGAGCGAGGCCAGCGCGGGTGAGGGATGGGTCTGGTGCCACCCTAGGGCTCCTAAGGGCGCATCAGAGATCCCGAGATCTGGGATCGCCTGGGAGGGGCGGGCGATGGGAGCAACCGGCGGAGGAAAGGAGATTCTCTCCCATTTTTTTTCACTGGCTAGGAAAGCAGACGGGACTTGTATGGGGTCCCAGTCCCCGGCCCTTGGGCAGAGAGGACGGTCTACCTAGATTGAAGAGACCTAACCACTGCATGGCCAAGTCCCCAAGCCACTGTCGCGACTCCCAGCTGTCCCTGGCTCACAGCCCCCTCTGGGTTTAAAGGCTGGTCCTCCGTCTTCGCTGCCCCTTTGTCTCCCTAGAAATGTTAGGGAATCCTGCAGGAAACCTTTGCTCTGGAGGGTCAGCGAATTGATCAACGGAGGTTTCTCCAGGCATGAGCTGCAAGATCCTGGGACTCGCCTCCAGAGGCCCAGCCCCTTTGGCCAGCCTCGGGGCTTTCCCTAGGTGCTCTCCCTAGGTGCTCCAGCTCTGCATGCTGGGCTGTTGTCTCTCTGCCAGTGGGGTCCCAGATCCAGCCAGAGACACAGCTGAGGCTAGCAGGCTCTGAGGGAGGTGGGGGTGAGGACTAAAGGGGGAGGGGGATGCAGGGAAGATGGGCAGAGTGGGATTTAGGACCAGTCCTGCTGCAGGGTCCCCATGCCAACTCTCATTTCTGGGGTTGCAGCCCCCTGGACAGGGGAGGAGATGCCTGAGGCCACTCTCACCCTCCTCTCCAATAGCCAGGTCTCAGAGGAAACCAGCAACCAGGCCATTTTCAGAATCTAACAACTCTTAGGCTGGAAAAATAAAGCAGAAAATCAAACTTCCTGGTATTTAATTTTAACCACAATCCAACAGGTATTGACCGCTTGGCATTTGGAATCCACTCTCTGTGGGACAACCATGAAACAGAAATCACTCAGATTGCTTTGTTAAATACGTTTGCCATGACTGAAGCCCTTTCTTCCCAGGATGAGTCTTCCTGCTCCCTACTGGCTCCCAGCCCACCACGTCCCTCACCTTCACCAAGGCTCCAGCCCCATTCTCAGCTCCCTTTCAAAAGTGGCAACCTTTCAAAATAGGGTTTCTCAGCCTATTTCCGGGAGAGGGGCGGGGCAAGGGACTGACCCCCATGCACTTCAGTCCAGAGGACAGGGCAGCATCAAAAGTTCCCTGTCCCCTGCTGCACCAGGGAACCCCAAAGCTCTCGAGAGAGCTTCTGCAGCCCCAGAGGTCTTCACTCCTACCCTGGCACTGGAGAGTGACCATTCATGGTGCCCAGACGCCACCCTGGCAGCAGTAATGGTTAATATACACTCTCACTGCAGGTAATCTGGGTAAGAGTCTGGGTCTGCAGAACCGAACAACTGAGGAGATGGTTGGAAACGGTCATGGACACAATCCAAGTAAATGCAGCGATACTAAAACAGTTTCCTTACAGCTTCTGGTTTTAAGAAATGCCAACTTGACACTTTTACCCCAGGTACACATGAAATCCTGGGTCCCCAAAATTCTTTGCAAAAAAAGATGAGCCACAAAGACCAGACCTCACTCTACGGACAGCGTGTGATGAGGTAATTAGCATAGAAAAAAGCAAGGCTCCTGGCAGTACAGAGTGAATCAGAGGCCACGGTGGGCAAGGACCCTCGAGTACTTGTTGCTGGTTACGTCTCCTTTAAGGTCTCTGCAGTCTCCCCAGCCATTAAGCACTCGATCTCCAATCTATCCTCAGGCACCGGGAGAAGTACCCTGCTCAGAGGAAACGTGCCGGCCAAGTGGGGCCAAGTGGGGCCAAGTGGCGCTGGGCACACCCGCCCTGGCCATCTTGCCTCTTTCTGAATTGACCTCCTGCCCTGTTCTCTTGCTTCCCTCTTCATCTGCTCAAGCCTCCAGCTCCAAAATTGCCTTATGAAGTCTCCTCTGATCCTCCAGGGAAGGCAGGCATTCCTAGGTCCCTTGCTCCTGTTTCCATGCGGTTCACACCCCATGCGGACCAGCTTCATTACCTGTCTCCTGATAAATCACCCCCTCCTACAGGGCCCCTGCCCTGTCTTTGCGCCCAGCAGCCTCTGATGTCTTCTGAACAACTAGATAAGTCATCTAATTATGAGATCACATATTGTTTGACATCCTAAGCCAAGCCACTAGTGCCAGAATTATTTTTCTCCACATGGAGGTAACTCTGGAGTCAGCTGCTTCAAACCAGAGCCCAATTACCAGCCCCTAGTTGGCCAGCCCACTGAGCCCCATGGAAGCCTCGGGGTCAGGAGGCCTGTGTTCACATCCCAGCACTGCCAATCATAACAGCTAGTTGCTTAGACTTTCTAAGCCTCAGTTTCCACATCTTTGAAACAGGTATAATTATCCCCCACCTCCCACCGTGGTGGGGAGGATGGAGGGGATGTGGGTATCAATGAACCACATCAGTTTGCAACTTTCTGTTCACATCAGTGAAGCAACGCGTCCCTCGTCCCTGGCCTGGCTCCCATTTTTTTGTCCTCCATCCAGGGGTTGCAGGTGAAACCTCCAGGTTGCTAGCACTCGGGAGCAGCACCCGGTTCGGGGACGTTAGATAAGTGTTTTGCTCTGAGCAACAGAGTCAAGCGTTGGGGGTCAGAGAAACAGAAATGGAAAAAACTCAACTGAAGCACACATTAAAAAAAAAAAGGAACCAAGCCAGACTTTTATTTTTGATATTAAAGACTATAAATTGATTCAGTGTGTGGGCAGGTTTCAATAAATTAGAGATAATGAGATGGCAGAGGGGGAAAAAAGTGGGGGATAACACTTCTGAGGTTCCAGCCACGAGCCCCGCACAACACTAGGGTTCTGCATGCCCACCCTCGTGACTTGCGTGTGAATGGACCCAGTGGAGCCCAGCGGTGGGGATGCTGGGCATGAGGTCACATGGGCTCTGTCGTGCAACCCAGGTTGGTTCCACAAAGGTCTCGGGGGTTCTCACCATGGGTTTCAGAAGGGAAAGACCCCCAAGCAGCCAGCCAGTCCCCAGAGACTTCCTCAAGGGAAAGGGCTCCAGGTGCCAGCGCCAGGCTGCTCTGAGTTCTGACAGGGGCACAGTCAACTCCTGAGAGTCACAGTGTGGCGGGGAGGAAGCCACAGCACCCCCTAACATGCGTCATCAGAGATGACCGCTTGGCCCCGGCCCTGCCCCCAGTATTGAGAAAAAACTCAGCCTGAGCAGGGCTGGTGGCTCTACACTGGCACGGAAAGATAACACGTTTTCCCACTTAGAGTACATCTGAGAGGATGAGCCAGGAATGTGGAAAGCTGGCCGGAGCTCAAACAGCCGGTGACTGATGCTGGGCCCATCTTGTTTCCTTCCAGATGTCACCGTGGATCCCTGGCCTCCAGGGCCCAGTGAGGGGGGAATAAGATCTGGGGGCTGGTTGGCTCTCGACTTAGACTGGACAGCGGCCATGGAGACGGTGTATGAGCAACTCAATGAGAGCCAGGCGTGGCTGCCCTCTCCGTTTGACCTCAATGGCTCTGTGTCGGCAGCCAACAGCTCCAACCAGACGGAGCCATACTACGACGTGACCAGCAACGCAGTCCTCACGTTCATATACTTCGTGGTCTGCATCGTCGGGCTGTGCGGCAACACTCTTGTCATTTATGTCATCCTCCGCTACGCCAAGATGAAGACCATCACCAACATCTACATCCTCAACCTGGCCATTGCAGACGAGCTCTTCATGCTGGGGCTGCCCTTCCTGGCCATGCAGGTGGCACTGGTCCACTGGCCCTTTGGCAAGGCCATCTGCCGGGTGGTCATGACGGTGGATGGCATCAACCAGTTCACCAGCATCTTCTGCTTGACGGTCATGAGCATTGACCGCTACCTGGCCGTGGTCCACCCCATCAAGTCGGCCAAGTGGAGGAGACCCCGGACGGCCAAGATGATCAACGTGGCTGTGTGGGGAGTCTCTCTGCTGGTCATCTTGCCCATCATGATATACGCCGGGCTTCGGAGCAACCAGTGGGGCCGAAGCAGCTGCACCATCAACTGGCCAGGTGAATCTGGGGCCTGGTACACGGGCTTCATCATCTATGCCTTCATCCTGGGGTTCCTGGTGCCGCTCACCATCATCTGTCTTTGCTACCTGTTCATTATCATCAAGGTGAAGTCCTCTGGCATCCGCGTGGGTTCCTCTAAGAGGAAAAAGTCCGAGAAGAAGGTCACCCGGATGGTGTCCATCGTGGTGGCCGTCTTCATCTTCTGCTGGCTCCCCTTCTACATCTTCAACGTCTCCTCTGTCTCCGTGGCCATCGATCCCACCCCGGCCCTGAAAGGCATGTTCGACTTTGTGGTGGTCCTCACCTACGCTAACAGCTGTGCCAACCCCATCCTGTACGCCTTCTTGTCTGACAACTTCAAGAAGAGCTTCCAAAACGTCCTCTGCTTGGTGAAGGTGAGCGGCACGGATGACGGGGAGCGGAGCGACAGCAAGCAGGACAAATCCCGGCTGAACGAGACCACGGAGACCCAGAGGACCCTCCTCAATGGAGACCTCCAAACCAGTATCTAAACTGCCTGGCCCTTCTTACCCCTCCTCCCACCCGCACCCCTGGCTTCTAGAACGGAGACCGGTGGGCACCAGCCCAGGTCACAGAACAGCGTCTGAATGGGCTTGTCGGATAGATAACAGATAACGATTACATTGATCACCTCCCCCTTAAAGCAAGCATTCAAATGCAGGCAGACAATTCAAAGTCTGGAGACCTATGACCTTGAGAGATACTCAAGTTCAACAAAAGAAAAAAAAAAAAACAACCCTATGTCGTGTTTGTGAGCCTCAAGCCCAATGTGTAAACTTGTGTTCTTACATTTCTACGTGTAATTCCTGCCCAGTCTTTGTACAGTCGTCGCTTGACATTTCTTGTATTCAGTACACGAGTAGCAAATTGAAGTGCACGTGGCACGGTGGACACTTGCCACGACAGGGAACCCGAGGCAGTGGACTCAGCGTGAAGCCGATAGAGTTGGTGCGTCAGGGATGGCGCTGGCGTGGGCCTCTCCAAGCCCAGGACAAACCTGAGCCCTCCGCTCCTGTGGTCACATGCTTTTGTAAATTACTGTGAAAGTCAGATATTTTTGTATGCTTTCTCTTACGAGGGCCCCTCAGTTACATAAGCGTCCAGTCTCCTGGACCTGCCTCTTCCCCTGGTGTTTTCATCATTGATTTCAAGCAGCCTAGGCCAAACTCAGGAGGGGGAAGGGAGGAGACATCTGAAGACCCAGAGTAGAAACCCGTGAGTCTCCTGTTCTCAGATACAATCGGTTACTCATTTACCCGGAAGGATCGAAAGGGTTGTGGTCATCAATCACGGTATTTATCAACACAAGGCCTGCTTTATTATGAGATTGTGTTTTTCTCCTTCTCAATTTGCTTTATTCTTTCTTAGGGAGCCACAGAGGGGGGAATCGCTAACCTGAAAGGCGAAAAGTGGATTAGGATTCTCGAGGGGGAACGATTTTATTTCCCCACCATGAAAATAAATGAGTAAGAATGAAGCAAAATTATACTTTCATTAGAAACCATGAAATTGCTGGGGTGTGTTTTTTTTTTTTTTTCTTAATGCCAGAGATGGCCTCCAATGAAAGAAAATGGAAATGGAATTCAGCAAGTCCTCAAAGGGCTTTCTAAAGGGCTTTACCCCAGGCTGGGCATTAAGAAAAATCACAGTGTATGCTAGAGATGTGAAGACACTGTCACAAAACACACACACAGCCCCTTGTGGTGGCACATGCCTGTAATCCCAGTGACTCTAGAGGCTGAGGCAGGAGGATTGCAGGCTCCAGGCCAGCTTCAGCAACTTAGGGAGGCCCTAAGCAACTCAGCGAGACCCTGTCTCACAATAGAAAATAAAGGGGGCTAGGAATGTGGCTCAGTGGTAGAGCCCCCCCTGGGTTCAATTCCTGGTACCAACACACACACACACACACACACACACACACACACACACACAGGTGCTAAGCTGTGTGTATAAGGGGGATTGTTACTCTCCTGGACCTTATCCTAGGGACTATTGTAGACAGGCACTTCACACCATCAGGGGTTTTTTATTCCACAAATTGCAGATAGGCCTATGTACAAGTGATAAGAAGAAATAATCCTCCTTGCACTGATTGGTCAGGCACCCAGAATATGAAGAAATATACACTCAGGTGTTTGCAAGATGCCACCATCTCTGGCTTTTATAGGAAAGCATCACTCTTAACCTCTCATGCAGATTTTACCATATTTAAAAATGAGCTTTCTTCTCCTGCGTCCCTGGTGAGGTCTGGCAGTCTCCACCAGTGGCTCTCCGGGAGAGTGTGCTGACTTTATTCTATGTAATTCCCACCACCTCATTCCTAACAGTACTGACAGTGGCTTAGAAAAATATGTTCAATAAGCTTTCTGATCAACAAATGAATTCAGGCAAAAATAAAAAGAGGGGCTGGGGATATAACTCAGTTGGTAGAGTGCTTGCCTTGCAAGCATAAGGCCCTGGGTTCAATCCCCAGCACCGCAAAGAAAAAAAGAGAAAAAGAAAAAAGTTCTACCTTGCATAGGTAGTCCCATTACAGCTGATCTTTGGGGGCTGAGGTTGTGGCTCAGTGGTAGAGCACTTGCCTAGCATGTGTGAGGCACTGCGTTCAATTCTCGGCACTGCATACAAATAAATAAGGAAAGGTTCATCAACAACTAATAAAAAAAAATGCATGCAGTCAAATCCTACATCCTTGCTAAAGGCAAAGCCAGCTACAAGTTCAGCTCAGGTTGCTTCCTAGCAACCTCACTTAACGGAGAGTAACTTTTTTTTAATAAAAATAAGCAAAGGTTTAGAAGGAAACACTAATAAACAATTTTACCATTAGTATATATCTTTGTATAAATGCTGGTTTTTTTTTTTAACTTAAGGAAATGATGCCAAGGGACCAAGAATTGGCAGAAATCGTTTTGCAGAAGATGAGTGGTTCTATAGTATCCATGTTCTTGCAAACAGAGAAACTGCCTCCAAGGAGGTGATGGTCCAAAGCAGCCACCAACAACCTCAAAATGAAATGCATACCCCGTACCTGGGGGCACTCGGCAACAGGATGGTCATCTTAAAGCAAAAGGAAGGGGTCTTTGAGACCAGTGCTCTAATTTCATCCAAATACATTATCAGATTTCCACTGTACAGAAATGTATTATCCACTTCTCGAAATACCTATTTCAAGGATGACTTGCTCTCAGGGTTTCTCATATCCAAAAGAGGGAATAATATGTTTTCATGTAACCCTTAACATAATTTTAATTTGAAAATGTAATCTTAGCCTCAAATGGAAATAAATCTGCAGGATGCTGAGGGGATAAGAAGCAAGGCAGCCCACTGATTTCAGGCTATCTGATCACTGAGTTATGCAAGCCACTACTTACCTTCCTTTAGCATGGGTAGTTAAGAACTAGCTGACTAAACCCAAGTGGACTAAACTCAAGTTCTACCTTGCTTAGGTAGTCCCATTACAGCTGGGACATGATGACCCTGGGGACCAGGCTGGAGGATGTTAACTTGCGTTTCAGTAACAGAGAGGTGGGTGACCTTGGACATGGAGTTGGAACGTTGGCTTAGAATAATCTAAGAAGGCAGTGGGTGGCGCATGCATGCAGAGGGGAAAACATGGGCGGGAGGGTGAGACTTCCAGAGCTGTCAGTGACCTGGAGTCTCTCTGCTTCCACAAGTCTGACCCCTCTTTCTGCTGGAGTGTAAGCATCGCTTGCTGAAGCCCTTAGCTCCAGCTGCCCCCGTAAGAGCACAGTGCTGAGAGGTACGCCTGGTGGCGGGGCTGGATAGGGACCCAATGGCTGCCAAGATACATGTTCCTGAGTATGTTCCAAAGGGGACCCTTCAGTGGACACAACAACAGTACAACAGGAACTTTGACCCTGAAGAAGGAAGGTGGCAAGAGAATCATGGAAAGGTTGGTAGAAGTCTGGTCTGTGTTTCTGCAATGTGTGTCCTTACAGAATCAATAGCTGCAGCCCGGCTCCATGGCCTCTCCTGTCATCCCTGAGACTGGGGAGGCTGAGGCAGGAGGATCGCAAGTTCAAGGCCAGCCTCAGCAACTTAGTGAGACCCTGTCTCAAAAAATAAAGGGCTGGGGATGTGGCTCAGTAGTAAATACTCAGTACTGCAAAAGAAAAAATATCACAGTAGCTGACAAGCCCAGCATTATAAATAATGACTTAAAATAATCATGTGTCTCATCCACATTTTTGCTAGCTTCAAAAACAAGGGATTTCCTATCGCACATTCTATCAAAGCAAGCCTTTACCGGAGAGTGTGTCTGGCTTACAGTGTGTGAGTTTCTGGGAACCTCCTCACAGGCAGAGTGCCCCATTTCTTCCAGTGGTTCCTCTATAAAGTGACCATATTCCACTGGCAGCTGACAATTTTTACAGCTGTCAGTCACCTGATTCAGGACCATCTGGGCTTCGACTCACATCTCAAGGACACACTTTCACACCCCCAGCCCCCATGGCCACTTTCAAGGCCTGCCCAGCCCTTCCTTCGGTCAGCAGCCACGGAGGACTGCAGATCATCCAGCTGTTCCCTGTGGATGTCTCGGGTCATATGTATCTGGATTGTGCTTAAAAACAGAGCTAAATATTAACCAAGACCTAACCAAGCCAACTATAAAGCATTATTGATTCTCCTAAGATTAGAAGTGAGTATAATGTCATTAAAATGAAATGCTGCACCTGAATCACCGGCCCAGTGAACATCTGCCTCCTGTTGGACAGAGATTTTAAGCATGAGAGACCCAAGGGCTCAGCTGCTGGTGGGTGGAGCCCAAGCTGACATGCAGGAGGGGACAGGCTCCCCTGGCCATCTCTCTCTTTCCCTGAGTTATTCAGGGGTTAGAGCAGGGGAAGGAAGGCCTCTTGGCTTGGATACTGGTGCCTGGTGGGGTGGGGGGCTCACTTCTGTTCCCACTGTTGCCAGAACTGGAAACAGAAAAGGAATGTCCTGGTGAGAGATCCAACTGTCCCGCTCCCTTTAGAAAAGCCTGCTAGGGGAGGGACACAAGGTCCCTTACAGAGAAACCTGAAATGCCATTCCATGACCAGGGCCACCCCCATTATTTGGGGATGGGCACCTCCAATTGCTAAGCAACAAGGAAGGTCCCTCTGTGGTGGAGGTCACTGTAGGGAGAAGGGGAAGCCCAGTAGTGTCTAGCCCTGGGGACCGCCAGGTTCACCAAGAAGACTGCCTTAGCACTGGACATGGCGCCTTACGAAGAGCAGATTGCAAAGCGGCCAGTGGCCAGTGCGGGGCCCTGTGGGGAAACTGCAGGTCTCAAGGGGAAAGACCCCCAGGCAGCTCAGTGGGCTACTGGCCAACTCACCAGCCGCAGCAGGCACCAGCATGCCACTCCTGGGCAGTGCTTCCTCTGCCTCACAGGCGGCCACCGGTCAGGGATTCTGTCCTTTGCTGAGTGAGCTGACATTTTTCTGAAGAGTATGACTTTTTAACTAGAAACCCAGATGGTCCTTGTACCACAAAACCAAGGCTGCCCATTACCCAGTGTCCCCTTCTCAGGAGCCGTGGACGGCGTTCTGAGCCCCTCGAGTTCTCCTGCGTTAGCCTCCTCCTGTGCTCCCAAGCACACACCGTGACAGCACACACTGGCACCATGACAGAGCACAGGTGTGGGGCGTATGTGATGCTCACACACATGCAGGTCACACTCAGGTGTGTCCAGACGTGCAAAGCACCCGTGTGATACCCGTGGGAGGCATGTGTGGGACGCACGTGAATACACAACCCTCGTTTTATATCACTAAGGCCGGACCTTCAAAGCAGGGACGCTCAACGACTTGAACAGAAGGAGGGAACTGTGATTTCACGCGCTCACTTGAAGTCCAGGGACCTTCAGTCATTTTTTTCCTAGACGGATGCCACAATGGGGAGAGGGACATGGTGCATCAGCCAAGAGTCTATGATTACCCAGGGGACTCCATGACAGCCCACAAGCTGCAGGCTGGCCCCAGCCAGCTGACCCTGATATGACAGGCCACCTCAGTAAAAAAAAAACAGAACCAGCAAAAGGGTATGAACGGTATCATCGCCCCCACCGTTCAATCAGCCTGAAGCACGTGTGACTGCTGACAGCCGTGATTTGCAGACAATCACTGAAAATCGTTTTTTCATTGATTTTCATCAAGGACAGCATCTCAAACAGATCCTCTCTGCCACCCCACCACACCCAACATAAATCTAAGGCTGAACTCCAAGGGGAGACCGTGGTTCAGGGCCACCAAGAACAGAGCTACCATTCTCTTCGCCCCCCATGAAGACACCCGCACAAGAGTCTCCCAAAAGAAGTCCTCCCTGCCCAGCCTCCCAGGCAGCCTGCTTCTGGGGCTGGGGTAGCGACGTGGGCTCCTCCTGCCAGCTTTCTAAGGACCTGCCGGTGCGTGCCGGGGAAGAGGACACAGGCACGCCCTTCTCTTCCCCAGGGTCTGTTCTCAAGATTAATTAAGTCAGCGGTGCCCCTGCGGCACGGCCGAGCTGGCGTGCCAGGCACCGAGGAGCACAGATGTACTTTTTGTTTGGCTTCAGCTCAAATGCTTTCTGTCGGATTAAAACAATCGCCTAAACCTCCCTCCCAAACTCCCCGGTGGACGGCTCTGCAGGCTTCCCATGGGCAGGGGAAGTCTCTCCTCCCGCAGGCACCTTCCCATGGTCATCTTCCCCACCTCCCAGCTCCCAGGGCTTGTCAACTCCAAGCCGGCAGAACATCCACCCCAGCCGCTCCATGCAGGGCCTCTGGGAAGGGCTGTCTTCAGGGCCAGAGAGGCCCATTCTTTCTCAGCCCTCAGTGGAACATTTCTAGGTCCAGTTGAGCAGACACAAAATCTAGTTTGCTACCAGCAATAAGGTTCTGGGCTCCTGGGCAGACATGGAAATAGATATGCACAGGGTTGGGATTTTCAGGGCTTCCTAACAACCAATAAAGGGAATCTTAATTGTTAGAGGGGAACCCAAGAGAGGAAGGGACGTGGCAGGTTATTTCCCCAGGAAAATCTGGCTTCACTGGAAGGGTGGCAAGGAAGCTGGGCCTGGCGATCCTGGCCACCCTGGCAATCCCTGCCACTTGGGAGGCTGAAGGCAAAAGGATCGCTTGAACCCCAGGGTTCAAGGCCAATCTGGGCACCACAGTCCCTGCCTCCAAATACAAAAGAAGTCCCCACGTCCCCAGAGGTCCAGGTACTCTCAGTGAGGTCAAGATGGAAGATGGACTGCCTTTGGGCTGGGAGTCTCACTCTTTTTAAATTTAGAGTTCATTTCCTATATCTTCCAGCAAACTTTTAAAATAGCGCTAACAGTTTATATCTAAATTTTTAAAATCACTTCCTTTTCTGAGAATTCCATGATACCCCTTTAAAACAATTACTAAGGGACACTTAATTTTCGTAAAACGGGGCTGGGAATCAGTTTCCAGGGGAAGACCCAGCAGAAGCCCGAATCCCACATGTCCGTGGTCCAGAGCCTGGGTTCACTCTCTCTTCCCAGCTCCCCCCTTGGTCATCGCATGCCCTCTGACTGAGCAGTTTAATCCACAGTTAAGCAGAAGAAAAAGATGCTTAGTGAGAACCACCAGCTAATGAGCACGGGTTTCCCATCTGTTCCAACGTGGAGGAGGAGCCGCGCCAGCCCGGCCAGCTGGTGGAGACCCGCTGCAGCCGCCAAGCTCGCTCTGTTTGCCAGTAAGAAAGCGCGGACAACTCCATTGCCCAGAATGACTGGAAGCCTTGCCCAGGAAAAGTCCCCGTCGGTGTCCCCAACATCCTGAGAACGTCTCATTAGTAAAAATCAGTGCTCAAGCCCATGGAGCCAACTTGGAACATGCTGGAAGCCGGTTGAGCCCGTGCTGGGCAAGCGCCTTGTCCTCTTCCTCCTCACTCCACAGCTGATCTGTCCATCACTCCCTGGCTGCCACTCACCAACAACGCATTTGCACAGCAATGCATTTGCACCAACAGATCAGTCACTGTCAAGGAGACCGAGGATGCTTTGCACACAAGCCCCTGTGCCACTCAAGCCCTCTCCGGGTCTTCTGAGTGACGCTGGCAGGGCTGCACGCCCCCTTTTTCCTGAAGGTGGTGGCGATCAGGAAGTCAAGCTCCTTGCCACCCTTGTCTGAGAAAGCTGAACCAACTTGCCTGCTCCTCCCATGCTCTGTGGATGGGATTCCTCCCGGCACGTCTGGGGACATCGGGGGACATCCGGGGAAAACCTTTGGCAGCCCTGCCTGCAAATCCGTTTCAGCTCTGTGACTGCTGGTTTCAGACATGAGAAACACGTGTGCACTTGGCCAGTGCTGGATCTCTTACACTTTTGTGGTTTTCTGAATGAGTTTGTCCCTGCCAATGCGTCATCCTGCATGGCCGGGATTTAGAGGGAATAGAAAAAACTGCTCTTGCTTTCTGTCTCCCAGATAAATGTAACTCCACATTTGCTATTAAAAGTGAGTGTGCCATCCTAACCCTACATAACAAGAGGCGAGTACTTATTTCTTGGTGACTTTTTACACAGTTCCCGCGAGCACTGCTTCATTCAGCACTTCTGATGGAGCTGCCTTCTCCCTGGAAGGGACTCACGCCAAAGTCTGTCCAGTAGGCCTGCGGTGTCAACTCACCTCTATCCCCACCCACCTCTGAGAAGTGCCCCACGTGCTCAGGGAAACCACCAGAGTCTCCGGGGACAGAACCCACACTTTCCACCTTCCCCGAGAGCCTCAACTAGAGATGGCCGTAGAATTTTACAATTTATTTTTTAAAAAATTTCAACCCAGTGAGAAGGCTAGGAAATACTGTCCAGATTTTGCCAAGCTCCCACCAATCAACAATTGTTTGGGAACAAAAGAAAATGAAGAAGCTTGAGAACTGGCACCTGCTGGGGAGGCTCCCCTTGCCCTCGGGCTGCCCTGCAATAGCCCTCTTGGGTCCCTTCCGGATTCCGCAGCCACCTTGCAGAAGGCTTGAGGATCGGCCCAGCTCAAATCATCCGAGGGAGGTGATGGGAGACTTGGTCCAGGAATGCCACCAAGTGACGCCAGCTGTTGGTGACAGCAAAGCTAACCACAGAGAAATGCCAAGCGCTTAGAGATGAGTCCCAGGAAACACCTCTGCATTATCTTCCCATCTTCCTTTCACCCAAATCCAAAACATAATCAATGACAGTCGCTTAAAATAG
Source organism: Glaucomys volans (assembly GCA_020662805.1). Lineage (NCBI taxonomy): Eukaryota > Metazoa > Chordata > Mammalia > Rodentia > Sciuridae > Glaucomys > Glaucomys volans. Next base: position 283,768 of record JAJEJO010001320.1, on the reverse strand, counting down.
TCTCTAAGCCTGGGGCACGGTGGCGCACACCTGTAACCCCAGCTACTCAGGACGCTGAGACAGGCTGTGAGTTCGAAGTCAGCCTGGGCAACTGGCAAGACCCTGTCTGAAAATATATATGGAGAGAGAGGGAGAGAGGGTATCAATCAGAAAAGGCAAGCACCTAAGTGACCGTCCTCCTTGCGCCAGGCCCCACTCTATGCCCTTGACACGCATCCTCTCATTCAGACAAGAATGTCTTTCATTCAGAAAGAAAATGATCGAGAGGACCCTGCCCATCCTCAGATAGAGGCGTCCAGTACATATTAGGCTCCCTACCTTTTTTTTTTAAATTACTATGTGCTTTTGGTTTTCAGACGAGGTCTGGCTCTGTGGCCCAGGCTGGTCTCCGACTGCTGGGTTCAAGGGATCCTCCTGCCTCAGGCCCCCGTGTAGCTGGACCTGCAGGCGTGTGCCACCACACCCAGCAGGATCCACTCACCTTCAATCAGAGAAAAAGAAGACCAGGCATTTCTTGATTCTTAAGTAGCTGCCCTTTCCCCCACACTGGCTAATGTGAATCCATGGCTTCCAATCCTGCCGTTGGCAGGAAGTTTAACCAGAATGCGGGGCTGGGGCTCGGTGGCAGCGCCCTGGGTTTGATCCTCAGCACCACATATAAAATAAAGGTACTGTGTCCACCTACAGCTAAACAAAATATTTTTTAAAAAAAGAAAAACCCAGCATGTGGCGCAAGGTGATGGCAAGCTGCGGACGGACAGCAACTGCAAGCACGTGCCTACCTGCAGTGGGACACCTTCTGCCATGGGAAGGGTGTCCCTTCTGGCTAGAGAACCCTGCTCCCCTGCCAAGCCCACTACACCCTGGCCTCCTCCGGGGTGGGCCAGGGAAGGCTCCCGTCCCCCCGCGCAGCCTCGACTGGCCCAGCACTGAGAAACCGCGCGGCTCGGGGCCTGCGGCAATCGCGAGCTGCTTATCCCCCCGCAGTGTGGGACTGCGGCTGGCCTGGGCCTGGTGCCAACCAGAGGGAGAGGATGGTGGCGTGCCTCCCGAGCCCAGGGCCATCTGTGTCGCTAGCGGGTCCGGCTGGAAGCAGATGGCACACTCGAGAAACCGGTGCATTGAGGGAGCCGTGCACAGAGCTATGGGCACCGTGAAGCCCGCAGCAAGGGTGGACGGGGCCAGGAGGCTGGGTGAGAGCGGAGGACGTCACCAGTCCCAGAGCAGAAGTGGAGGGAGTGACGTCATCTTGCCCAGAGGGAGCCAGAGCCAGGGGCAGGGTCATGTGCTTCAGCCCCTGCCGGAATCTCAGTGGACCCTTTGCCCCCACAGCTGAACTCAACCAGAACTAGGGAGGCGGACTCTGTGGTACAGAGCAGAAAGGGGTAACCTGGATGCAGAGGGGGAGAGGCACATGGGAGCACTCGGCACCCCGTCGTCGTCCACTGCCCCATCTCAGGATCCCAGCACTCTTATTTGAGGGGGGAGGTAACTGGAGATTGAACCCAGGGGCACTTGGCCACTGGGCCACATCCCAGCCCCTTTTACTTTTTTATTTTGAGACAGGGTCTCCCTAAATTACTTAGGGCCTTGAGAAGTTGCTGAGGCCGGCCTCAAACTTGTGATCCTCCTGCCTCAGCCTCCCATGTTGCTGGGATTACGCGTTTGTGCCACGGCACACAGCAATCCCAGCACTCTCAAAGCTGCTGATGGTTTATTAGAACAACCACAGCAAAGTGTTAAAGCTTCCACCAAGATACAAGTGCAAGTGAGAGGCCCGTAGGGCATTCCCATGTTAGAAGTGATCTAAACCCTAAGGTTTTCAGAAAACAACCCCTGGAGATCTCCAGCCATACACAGCACTCCGGTGGGTGCTCAGGGTCCCAGGACTCAACTCCACCTCGGGCCCGGCCATCAGGGACTCCTGCTGCAGGGCATCCCTGCAAGACGTTGTAAATTGACCTGCACAGTGTCTCATATTTAAAGGGCCAGGGGGCGATTTTGTAAGTGCCCCCTCCTGACCATAGCCTGACCAACCACTGACCAGGCTATTCAGCACAATTTTGTCCACGGGTTGCAGAGGACCCAAACTGCAAATTTTCTCATGTCCGAGGATCCTCATTCTTTTATCATCCGGATTTGCCCAAGCAGGTGTGACGCTTCTGATTTACCTGATACATCACAAAACAAACAAAATTCAAACAAAACCAGACAAAACCCACAACTCAGATTCAGTCGCAGGCAGACCCACGAGGAGACAGGCATCCTGCCGCTGAAGCTCAGCAGTTGCCTTACAGACCTGACTTCCTGGTCTGGCCTTTGAACTTGAGATGTGCTAAAGGCGTTCTCGAACGCGTACCATGTTGGGGTGCGTGACCATCAGCATGGGGCACCATCCTGCCAATGACTCACAGGTGGGTTCCTCCCTGCTGCATCCCAGCTCTTCCTCCAGTTCTTCCCGGCTCAAGAGGAAAACGTCCCACAGACACTGATCATCAAAGCTGACGGTTCTCAGGTGGCGGCTGTGGCTGTGGGTGGGGGGTGGCGTTTATCTGGGTAAGTTGAGGGCAGCATCACTGAACAAAGTCACTTCTCTAGGGATCTCTGACCTCGAGTGGAAGACATTCGAGCAGGTGGGTCGTCAGGGACTCCCCTTCCCCCCGCTGGAATTGACCCTGCACTCAGCACTGCTGTCTGGGAGGACAAACATGTGAACACTCGTGTGCCACCCCGGAATGGCCAGTTAAGGAACTGGAAGGTTCAAATGGACAGGAGTCATTCCTGATTATAGAGGCCACGGTCAAAAGACCAATGAAGTTGCATAATTGGGGGAGGGAGAGGAGGAGTGCGTTCGTGGTAACATGAATGAGTTCAACATTTTGGAAATTAGAGTAAAAACATCTTCCAATTGTCCCTTTCTCATCCAGGTATAGTGCAGCTATTTACAGATTTGTTAGCATTCCAATAAATGACTTTACCACACAGTTAAATTGTCGGGCACGCACTCACAGACACTGAGTATCTACCACGTGCGGGGACTGTTCTAGAAGCTGGGAACTCAGTGAGAAAAAAGACAGACGTCTGTTCCTTGTTACAGGAGAGACACTCAATTTTTTAAAAATGCACAAATGAGCTTGTCACTTCAACACAGTCACAAATGCTACAATTGAGAATATACGGGCAGTAAAGTGGTGGCTCCGGACGCAGGTCCCAGAGCCAGACAGCTGGCACTTCAGCTCTGCCACTTCCTCAATGATGTGATGTGAGGCAAATTACAAGCCCTCCCTGAGCCCCAATTTCCTCCTCAGTAAAACAGAGATAAGAACCAGGAGGGTTTGTGGGTGTGAGGACTAAACTAGGTGGTTCGTACTCAGGGTTTATGGCCTGGCTGACCACAAAGAGCATGTACTGAACTTTTAGCTTTTACTACTTTAGATGGGGGCAGCCCAGGCAGGCTTCCTGGAGGAGATGACAGCCATATGCCGATGTGGCAGAAGAAATCTCAAGACTGAAGGTCTTGGAAGCACAGAGCCAAGCCTTGAGTTATGGACCTGAAAAAAGATTAGGGAGGCTGGAGCTGAGTGAGGGAGAGGATGGTGGGGTGAGAGGAGGGCAGCCTGGGAGGCGAGGGTCTTTGACATCAGTGTGCCCGAGCCCAAGAGGGATGGGTGGCCGCCGGAGGTTTTATGCAGAGGATGCCCAAGATCTGGTTCCACTGTTAGAAGATTCAGCTGGCTCTTGTGCTGAGAAGTGTGAACTAGAGGGGGCCCAGAGCAGAGTTGGGGAGTTAGAAGGTAACTCGACTGGTTCCAACGAGAACCACGATGGTCACAGTGGAGACAGGAAGAGCGGGGTCAGCAGACCGTGGTCCTCAGGCCAGCACTGGCCTTTGGCTTGTTTCCATCCAGAAGATCTTTCTGGAAGGCATCTGTGCCCAGGGCCCACATACTGTCCACTGCTGCTTCTGCACTACAGTGACCTTCGTGGAAGAGTGGCCACAGAGACCCCAGGCACTGCACGCCCATTACCATCTGACTCTTTACAGCTGAAGTTCATGGGCTTCTATTCTGGAGGAAGAATCGCAGGTCTGGGCTGGGTATGGAGCAGGAGAGAAGGTGAGAGATGAAGGGTTACTCCTGAGCTTCAGCCAGGAATAACAGGGTGGTGTCGCTGCTTGAGACAGGCCGGCCTGGCCTGCAGGTGTGGGACGGGGTGCAGGGGGGGCTCTTGTTCTAAACGTGTGAAGTCTGAGGGGCCTCTTGGACATCCAAGGAGGCAGCGGGAGCACAAACCAGGAGCTGGGGCCCAGTGACAATGCAGGAGTCACTCAGAAGCGACTCTCCTTTCCATTTTAGGGGCCTTTGGTTTCTCCTGAGCCACTGAAGTGAGCCTCTAGCTCATAAGGCCACAGGGAGGACACGGTCACCTACCCAGGGATGCGGACCAAGAAGAGGCTGGGGCTAAGGCAGGAGCCCAGGCCCACCCCACATGGAGTGGTCAAGCAGAGAAAGAAGAGCCAGCAAAAACGATGGAGAAGTGGTGCCTGGAGAGGGAGGAAGGAAGGCGGGCACGGGAGCGCGTCACAGACCCTGGAGAGAGCGCCCGCAGGCGCTGACCTGTCTGGAAAGGTCCAGAGACTGAGAAGCTACCACTGAAATTGGCAAGATGGAGAAGGAGGCCTTCCAGTGCACATGGTGGATGCAGTGCTGGTGGAGACGACCTAATGGGCAGAAGAGCAGGTGGTGACTTGGAGATGGCAAGGGCCGGGACACTTGGTCAGGATGAGGGATGAGGACAATGCAGTGCCTTTGGAACACGGAGGATCCTGGAGAATCATTGTCAGACAAGGGGCATGATCTCCTAAGGGGGAAAAGACAAGGCAGGAGAACCTGAGGTCTTAGGGAGGTGGGAAGGGTGAGCACCCAGGTCAGTGCAGAGCTCAGAGGAAAAGGGACGCTTTGTCTGAGTGACAGGAGACAAGACAGAGGTGGGAACCTAAGGTTGGAAGGTCGAGTGGAGTGCTATTTTCTCAATATGCATAAATGAAGTCCATCAGCTGGGGTGGGCTGGTGGGAAGACCGACCAGGCGACATAGGAAGGGTGAGAAGAAGAAAGCGCTTGCTATAGAACCCAAGCTTTAGTAAAATACCCTTTGTGCCCCCAACACACACAGCACGGGCTAGTTAACACAGGAGGGACTCAGAGACATGCTGGCGGAGGATGTGGAGTCCAGAGGTGAACTTGGCCATGGTCCCTTTGAGTCAGGGTGCTGAGGCGCTGTGAAGCCAGACTTGGAGGCTCCCTCCTCAGATGCAGCGCCTGCCCGCTGTTTGTTGAAGGCAGGGTCTCAGGTATCTGCAAACAGTGAAGTCAAATAACCGCCCCTTCTACCACAAATGTCACCTCCAGTAGACACAGGCTGATAAACACTGCCATAAAGATAAGATGTCAAGACAACTACCTCACGCCCTTGATGCTATTGGCATCTCACCGAAAGCAAACACCAAATGTCCGAGTCCCACCGGGCACTAGTGGAGAGCTCCACCGTCTGTCCAGCCCCCCAGGATGCCTACTGACAGTCTGTCCCCCATGCATCATCCCCCGCTCCTTGTCCCCCTGTTAATCTGTGATCACGTTCCTTTCTTTTCCCTTTTCTCTTCCTTTGCAGCATTCTCCCTTCCTGAAGTTGGGCTTCTTGTTTTCTTTTTCCTGAGTGAGTCTGTGTCTCCCATGTGTTCTCTCCTGTGGTGTGGTCAGCCCCCTTTCCACCCTCACTCTACCAGAACACGCCTCGCTCCATCATCAGAGCCCAGGCTCGAGGCTTGGCTGAGACACTCTTCGGTCCTATGTGGACATGCAAACATGCACCCACCTTACATCCAAGAGGAAGTGCAGAGACAGGGTTAAGTGAGTGTGATATGCATGAAAATTGTTTGTAACTGCATTATTTCAAATATGAAGCATGACATGTTGGAGGATGCTTCTGCCTTTTCCAATGCATCTTTTGTGCAGCTACTGTGATTATATGACATATATGCATGACATTTTCCAAATATGGGCTGAATTACTTGGTGCCAGAACCACACGGCCTATAGGACCCTTTCCCAGATGATGGACCACACCCCGCACAGAGGAATGTGTGGTATCTACAAAAGCCTGTTACAAACCTGTGCTTGTCAGTTTCCCATCACTGAAACAAACATCTGAGGTCAGCAACTTATAAAGCAAAAAGGTTCGTTTTGGCTGTTTTGGAGGTTTCAGTCCAGGATCAGCTGACCCATCACCTTGAGCCTGTGGAGAGCCAGTGCAGCATGGCAGGAGTGTATGGCCAAGCCAAGCCACGCACCTGGTGGCCATGAACAGCAAAGAGAGACGAGGAGGGGAGCAGGGTGCCACCCCCAGGGACCTATGACCTCCCACCAGACCCCACCTCTTAAAGGCTCTACCACCTCCCAACAGCATCACCCTAGAGACCGAGCCTTTGCTCCAAAAACATGGGCCTTTGGAGGACACTTAATATTCAAATCTGGCAAAACTCTATTTTAAGCATTATTCTAGCTTACTTTCTATATTTCTGTTCAAAAGTAAGGAGTATGTCCCCTCAACATTCAGGATGAGGTAAGTAAATACTGATCGTTTGTACCAACGGGCCTAGAGAAAGCAACGATGTCAGGAAACGTCTCCATTTCTGAAAGAGTTCTTCAGCATGCCAACGCTTGGCTACCAGGCACGGCCACCCCATGTGATGTCTGCCCCCAAGCCCCTAACCAGTCCACTCCAGCTTGAGTCCCCAATTTGCCTGCATGACTAGAGACCCACTCTCAGGCAGGCAGCAGTATGGGGACCACCTGAACGTTGCTCAGAGTCATTTGGGCCATCTGTCTCCCGATATTCTGAAATTTTCTTTGAAGCTAATAGTGCAACAAAGTGGAAGGATCAAGGGCTTCTAGAGTCTGGCTGACTGCGATCTGAAGACAGGCTGGCTGCTAACCTGCTTCTGTGACCTCCCACAGGTTACTTGGTCTTGATGAACCCTGGTTTTATCTATAAAATGATTGCCACCCCACTTACATGTGGGATTGTTGTAAGAATGAGAGGTGCTGTGTGCAGATGTCTCCATGCTCAAAATCAGTTATTATGAGCAGAATGACTAGATTTGATTCTGGGGGCCCAGAATGATCCTAACATAACCTGCTAAACACCTCATGCTTAAAATTCTGCAACTAAAGAGCTGAGGTAAAAGAAAGGTTGACCTGAAGAATCATTCATTACACACCTGCACTCGTCCCTACACCAACACCAAAACTAAACTACGGCAATATCTGTGGACCTCCTAACACCTTAAGTAAAAAGACTAGTTCCTCATCACCGGCTCTCTGTCCCTAGCACAGGGCCTGGTTCAGCTGAGCTCTTTGACCAATCCACAACAGTACTGGCTGATGTGCAGAAGGTGGCAGGAGAGGAGGGCTGCTCCCTGGATGCAGGGGAAGGGAAAAGAGGCTTCCAGGGTCAGAAGCCATCCGCACATTTCCTCCAGGCCTCAGGGAAAGAAAGTTCTCGACAGCCTCCGTCACTGCTCAGTTCTGCCGGGAGAGGAGCAACAGTGGCATCTTCAGGGCAGTCAGATGAACTTGGTCAAGGAAATGCAGCAGAAAGGCAGGGACAGCAAGCTGTGGTTTCAGAACACATCGTGGTGGGGACAATTAGCTGATCGCTGGCCTCTGCTCTACCTGAAAACTCCAGGGATTGTGCACAAGCTCAAGCCACCTCACATGAAGCCCCTGCGCCACACTCTAATACCTTGGCATTTCCCCACATGCTGTTGGAAAGGCCTGGGAAACTCTCACAGACCTGGAAACTCAGGAGCAGGTGTCAGTCTCCAGGGCAAGCCACGGACAACAGTTTTGATTTTTTAAAGAAAACAAACTTATCAACAAGATATTGAACAGCTCGTGGAAACTCTGGGAATGCTGGGGAACCAGTTAAGGGAACAGGTAGGAACAAAGGGATGCTCTTTGATTTAGAGCCAAATCAAAGCATGCCACAGGGTGATTCTGGGGAGGACACTTGGGGATGCCCACACCTGCCTCCAGCACCACAAAACATTTGGCCCTTACGAGCTGCTGCTCCCAAGGGAATACCTGCACCAATCAGCAGAATGGAACCTCCACCTTCCTCCCTGCCTTTGACATCAAAGTCCCAGGCACAGACTTGCACCAGAGCCATAGGGGTCCTGGGAAAAGACCCTGCTGGACAGACAGGAATTCCCCAGGCATAGAAAGAGAGGCTGGCCAGCTAAGTAAAGGTCATTTGAGCCTACAGACTGGGATTAGAGAAACAGCCCCACCACCAGAGGGCCACGTTCTGGGTTTGGGGCAAACTGAAAATGTAGAAAAGGGTGACAGCCAAAAATCTAGATCCAAGTGTTGACTTGTCACTTACAAGCTATGTGGCCTGGGAAGGTAAATAAGCTTCTCTGGATTTTAGTCATGCATAGAATGTTCCTACCTACATTGCAAATCTGATGTACATATAAAATTAGATTATTTGTGGGACAGGCTTTGAAAACTGTATAGAGTAAATCTCTTTGCCTCTGTCTTGAGTTAAGCATCTGAAAAGTGAGAATCACATTCCCCACGTGGTAGGGATACTGTGATGTCTGGGATTTACCTCGAAATAATGGAGGTTGAAGCTGGGTGTGGTGGCGCAGGCCTGTTATCCCAGCACTTGGGAGGCTGAGGCAGGAGGATGGCGAGTTCAAAGCCAGCCTCAGCGAAAGCAAGGTGCTAAGCAACTCAGTGAGACCCTGTCTGTAAATAAAATACAAAATAGGGCTGGGGATGTGGCTCAGTGGTGGAGTGCCCCAAGTTCAATCCCCGGTACCAAAATAACAATAATAATAATAATGGAGGTGTGGGTGGGAGAGGAACCTGGGAGGCTGTAGATGGCCTGACCATGCGACAGCTGCTGTGGTGGGCACACTGCGCTGTCTTTGCATTGGTCTGAGCATGCAATCTCCCATGATAAACTCTTAAAATGAAGGCCCCTGAACAGACTCCTGCACTGACTTGGGAGAAACTGGCCAACAACCCGGTTCATCATCACGGGTCGCCCCCAGCCCGCAGGCAGGCAGCGCGGTCTGCTGCCCACCGCCCTCCTTCCCCCGCGGGAGGGCGGCATCAGGGGCACATCTCTGGTGGCTAAACGCGGACTGAAACTCGATGGACAGCTCCAAAGCGCCCCTCAACCGGGGACAGCTGCCCAACAGCGCCCAGCGCCCTGCGGGCAGCCTCCGCCAGCCAACCACTCCCACGGGCAGGGGCAGCTCTGCTCTTCCCTCCGCTGCCCTGGAGGGTTTCGGGCAGGTGGGCGCCGGCGCGCCGCAGCCCACCGCGGGGAAGGGCCCACCGACTGCAGGTGCGCGGTGGCAGGACACAAGGAACCGCGCTGGCGTGGCGACGGCCCAGGAGACGCGAGCGTCGAGGCGTCGCCGTGAGGCCGCGGTTAATAAGGATCACTCGCCCGCAAAGCAATTCTCCAAGGAGGAAAAAACCCGTAAGGCTCTAGCCAACGAGCACGCTGTGGACCCCGACACCCAATTCAACAGCCCAGCCCACCGCAGAAAAGAACACGCAGAGCCAGCGCCGCCCGCCGGCCCCTCAGCCGCGCCCCGGAAGCCCGGAACAAACATGGCTCCCGGCGGGGCGGAAGCGCGGCCTCCCCCATCAAAGATGGCGGCGGGGCGGGGCTGGGGGCGGAAGCGGCCGGTGGCCGACTAACCGAAGCACCATGGCGGCTGCGGCCGCCTCTCCGGCAATGAAGCGACTGGATCTGCGCGACCCCGCCGCGCTTTTCGAGACTCATGGGGCTGAGGAGATCCGCGGACTGGAGCGCCAGGTTCGGGCCGAGATCGAGCACAAGAAAGAGGAGCTGCGGCAGATGGTGGGCGAGCGGTATCGCGACCTGATCGAGGCGGCCGACACCATCGGACAGATGCGCCGCTGCGCCGAGGGGCTGGTGGACGCCGTGAAGGCCACCGACCAGTACTGCGCCCGCCTCCGCCAGGCCGGCTGGCCGCGGCCCCCACGCGCCCCGCAGGTGGGTCCCGCCCGCCGCGCCCTCACCTTCCCCGAGCCGCCGGCCGGGGCGCTCGCTCGGGCCGTGCGTCCGCGCCGCGCTCACCTCGGCTTAGCTGGGACGCCAGGGGTCTCTAGACGGCTCCGTTCCTCCGTGCACCCCGCCTCCGGACGCTGGTTTTCAGGGAGCAGATGCCTCTCCCCGCAGCCGCGTCCCAGCCTCCCCGTCCCGCCCTCAGCACCTTCTCTAGGGTCAAAGATCTGCCCCAGTCTTGCCGGGTCGGAGGGGAGCCCGGCCTCCAGGCCCTCGCCCTCAAATAGCGGGGCTTTTTCGGAGTAGGGAGCGAGGGCTCAGTTCAGGCCATCCTGTCTTCATCCCCCCAGTGCTAGGGTTCGAACCCATGTGGAAGGACGGGCGGTAGACATCCTGAGCAGCAGTAGCTTGCTTCCTTAAGGAACGTTGACCTAGGGATGAATGAACAAAGTAGAAGAGCGTAGAGGGTAGAACGGGTAAATAAGGAATCTCTTCATAACCTGGAAGAAGCCTTCCCGCAATGTGGAAGAAGAAATTGCCAAAGTACTATCCAGTTCCCATTTGAAACTTTATCGTGTTACCTGGGTTTCAGAAAAACCCAGGCCAGTAGACTGGGGCATCACAATAGAACCATACATAGAGGGTTGGAAATCTCTTGTTCTTTAAATAAGTGACCTTGTCCCTCCCTAAGCTGTGCCCCCTCCACACACAGGTAGCCAGACTTGGCTGTGACTGAGGCATGCTTCCAGGCTTATTAAAAGGCTAACTTGTCAGAGGCAGGAGGATCTCGAGTTCAAAGCCAACGTCAGCAACTTAGCAAGGCCCTAAGCAACTCAGTGAGACCCTGTCTCTAAATAAAGCACAAAATAGGGCTGGGGATGTGGCTCAGTGGTGGAGTGCCCTGGGTTCAATCCCCAGTACCAAAAAAAAAAAAAAAAAAAGCTACCTTGTATTATGCCTGATTTTAGAAATGTATTGATTTTCATAAGTTATATCTGATTTATTCTTGGTCAAACACACAAAATTTGAGAGTCTCCTCTGTTCACTACACCCAATTCCTGCTCTGAAGAAGTTTACCTTCTAGGCAAGGAAATAAAGCCATGGAAAGTTATCAGGGAAAAATGTAAATTGAATAGTAGTTGAAAACATTTTAAAGTAATTAAATAATTGTGTCCTTTTACCTTAACAGTTCTGAACAAAGTGACTTTAGGCTGGGGTCCTTCTCAGTGCCTTACTGAGGAGTCTTAAGGACAGAAGAGATTTGGAATATGACTGTCTTAGTCCATGTATGCTGCTGTAACAACATACTTGGGATTCACAGTGACGTGCTTTCACAGTGCTGGGGGCTGGGAAGTCCAAGGTAAAGGTGATGGCATTTGATGTCTGGTGAGGGTCCTGCTCTGCACCTCCACATTGTAGAAAGCAGGAGAGTATAAAAGGGCCTAGGCTAGTTTTCTCCAGCACGTCGATAGGGCACTAATCCCCTCCTAAGGGAATGCTTGAAGGCAGGGAGTCCTGAAGTGAGAGGATAGACTGGGAAAAGGAGAGGACTGAAGACTGAGCAGATGAAATTTGTGCAGGATTGGTGAAGAAGAGCACTCAGCAAAGCCCATCGTGCCCTCACAGAAACAGGAGAAACAGTAGGAAGGCTGAAGGTCAGGGAAGGAAGGAGGAAGCTCACCAAGGGTTAGCCCACAGGGCTCCCTGATGTCACGAAGTCAAGAGGATCGCTGATAACCAGAGGGCGAGATAAAGGTTTACATCAGAACTTGATGCCTTCTGAGTAGCACTGAGTTCAGCTTAAAGAAAGCTTTAAGTCCTAAAACTCCGGACTGCAGGACTGTGACCTCTGACCTCTGCTTCTGTTTGCTCTTCTGACTTCATTCTGCCCTTTCCTGCAGCCGCAGCCACCATCCCAGGAGAAGTTCTACAGCATGGCTGCCCAGATCAAACTACTCTTAGAAATTCCTGAGAAGATCTGGAGCTTCATGGAGGCCTCTCAGTATCTCCATGCCACACAGCTCTACCTGCTTTGCTGCCACCTCCACAGCCTGCTCCAGCTGGATTCTTCTAGTTCCCGATACAACCCCATCCTTTCCCGATTTCCTATACTCATCCGGCAGGTAGCAGCAGCCAGCCACTTCCGGTAAGTGGGTCTGACAAAGACCTCTGATGATGGCCAGGCCATCACTACAGTTTTATGGGATCTGACTTCTTTCCATGGCTTTTCACCCAAGAAGGTGAAAATTCCATGTTGACTTTTGTCATCTTTCTAGATCAACCATTCTACACGAAAGCAAGATGCTGCTTAAATGCCAAGCTGTGTCTGACCAAGCTATAGCTGAGGCCCTCTGCTCTATAATGCTCTTAGAGGAGAGTTCTCCCCGCCAAGCCCTCACAGACTTCCTGTTGGCCAGAAAGACAACTATTCAGAAACTTCTCAACCAGTCACACCATGGTGGGTGTGGCTTCTTTCCAAAGTTTGCTCCTTAAGCATGGGATGGAACAGGGTGAGCTCAGGGAAACCGAGGTGTCCAGAGTGGTCTGTTCTTTACTAAAAGAAAACCATTTAAAAGAGGGTGGTTTCCTCTTATAGGTGCTGGTGTCAAGGCCCAGATTTGCTCTTTGGTGGAGTTGCTGGCCACCACTTTGAACCAGGCTCATGCCCTTTTCTACACTTTGCCAGAAGGTATGCTGCCAGATCCATCCCTGCCATGTGGCTTGCTCTTCTCTACCCTGGAGACCATCACAGGCCAGCATCCTACTGGTGAGCTCTTAACCAATTGTTTCTCCTGATTCACTCAACTATGCCAGCCAGCCGGGTGCTGTGGCGCATGCCTGTAATCCCAGCGGCTCAGCAGGCTGAGGTAGGAGGATCACGAGTTCAAAGCCAGCCTCAGCAAGGGCAAGGCACTAAGCAACTCAGTGAGACCCTGTCTCTCAATAAAATACAAAATAGGGCTGGGGGTGTGGCTCAGTGGCCAGAGTGCCCTGAGTTCAAAATCTGGTTCCAAAAAAAAACCAAAAAAACTATGCCAGCCATTGTGCTAAAGCTCTAGGGATAGCACAGTGAACTGGACAAACATGGACACTTCCTTTGTGTTGGTCAGAGTCTCGTGAGGCAGAAACAGAACTCACAAATGTAAGTCAATACTGGTCATTGCTGTTATGCACAGTACAAATTGCCTTGGAACTTGCCAAGTTCAGAGATGGCCTTTAAACTCAAATGAAATGGTCTTTAAACTCAAAGGTGAAGGTTACTCAGGTGAAGACGGCAAGAAGAGAATTCTAGACAAAGGGACAGGACGTGCAGAGTCCTGCGGCAAGGAGGATGTTAGTATATTGAGGAACTGAAGAAACCCAGTGAGGCTGAGGTTTGGTGGGTGATGAGGAAGGTAGTAGAAGAGGGAATTAGGGCCAGGTAATGCTAAGCCTTATGGGTGAAGCTGTTCTTCTATCCAAAGAACAGTGCTAGCCTTCCTAGACTTTCCAAGCTTGGTGTGGTCCCTTTATTTCCCAGACATCCCCTACATCTTTGGCTAGCATTTGTCCCAACTGTAATTAAATAAATGCATTGACTTTTATGTTGTTAGTAGTAGAGTCCCATAGGGTAAGGGACGCTGATCTCATCTAGAAGGCTGTCACCGTCGTCTAGGAGTCAGCCACTGGAGCTTGGGTTAGGAGGGAGCAGTAAAGGTGGAACTCATTGGACAGCTCAGATTTCTACTGAGGAAAGGATCTGGTGAAGGATTGGCTGGATAGAGTGTGGAAGGAAGGTATCCAAAGGAACTGGTTTGAAGGGACTGGTGATGGTTCACATGCAAATGTCACGTTGGAGATAATTGAGACCTTGGAATGGAACTAGGGAATGGGTGGGCGACTGGGCCCAGAACATAGCAGTGAAAGGGCTGGATAGACATATAGGTGCAATGCATCTGCATATGGCAATTATTTTAAGCCAAAGGAATGGATGCCATCATCAGTAAGCAAAGAAAATGATAGAAGATGGTGTTTCATGGAACTCTAGGGCTCCAAGATCAGATGGAGGTGTCAGCAAAATAGACTGAGGAAATGCAGACAAAGGTGGAAAGGAGTGTGGTTATGGCAAGGTGGTCATTTCCAGAGAGAAAGATGAGCACCACACAGGGCCATTTTTCAGTAACTTTGCCTTGCAGCAAGGGCATCACATCCTATGCTTTGGTCCCTCCAGATGCTTACATTCAGTATTTTATCGTCACTTAAGGTGAGTATTGGCTAATCTGTCGTGATACTGGAAAAGTACAAGAGACTGCATAGGGGCCTTGTGCACAGAACACAGTAAGCAGCTCCTCCCAGCACTGTACAGGCCTGCAGAGCTACTAGCGACTCACTCGTGAGGGCGGTTGGTCAGCACTTCTTCCCTTAGATCTTCAAGGGAAGCAGGCAGAGGAGGAAAAAAGGAAATGATTCACTTGTACTTTCATGAAAGCTGAAGTTCTACTTCTTAAAATGTCAAGGACTGCCAGGCATGGTTCCACACAGCTGTAGTCCCAGTTGTGCAGGAAGCTGAAGCAGGAAGACCTCTGGGGTCCAGGGTTCACCACCAGCCTGAGTAATATAATGAGACCTCACCTCAAGGAAAAAAACAAAGATAGGACTGCTCAGCACTCATTTCTTCCCTCTGCTCTTTCTACCCTTGTTCCTTCCCTTCCTGACCGTTGCCATTCTTTTCAACCAATAGGATGGCCAGAGTTATAAGGAAGCTGCCACACCCCCTGATGAGGGAGGGTAGGGATGTATGCTATACTTTTTCTCCCTATTTCAGGGGTCCAGTTTGACCTACCCAGAGAAAACCAAAATGATTTTTGGAAATTTCTTCTAGGTTCATTTTTAATATGCTATTCAAAGTATGACCTAAGTTGCTTCTCACTTGGCCTTTTCTTTAGGAAAGGGCATCAGTGTCCTGAAAGGCGAGATGAAGCTCTGCAGCTGGTTCAGATACCTGCCAGCATCTGTCATCGAGTTCCAGCCAGCACTCCGAACCCTTGCACATCCCATCAGCCAGGAATACCTGAGAGACACGCTGCAGAAGTGGATCCACATGTGAGTAGCGCTGAGGCTGACTTCATCCCTCTGCAGCCATGGATGTGGCCATACAGGGTCAGTGAGGGGAGTGGAGATGTGCCACATGTCGACTGCTCACTCAGGGCCATTCCTGCCTCCATGGCCACTTATCACCTACCTTGGGAGAACCCAAGGAACAACTTGTCTTTGAAAACATTACGCAGAGGCTTTAAGATTCTCTTGTATAAGAGTTCTGCAACCCCTAAGCTTGTTTTTAATGCATTGGTTTTTGAAGCCATTCCATGGGGTGCTGGACTTTCTTTCACACTCCAAGGAAGCAAGAGTGGGCTTGTCGAGAGGCCAGACTCCACAGCCCAGTCCAGCCAGAATCATGCTATGTTGATAGACTGGCAGACACCTATGAACACTCTTTAGATAGACAAATAGGGTTTTCAAATGGGATCCTCATGTGTTTCTTATTAAAGGCATGAGAACCCCAAAGAAAATAAGCCCACAGGACACAGGAATGATCTGTTGGGTACAGTAGCACATACCTGTAATCCTAGCTACTTGGAAAACCAAGGGAGTAGAATCTCAAGTTTGAAGCCAGCCTGGGCAATTTAGAACCTGTCTCCAAAGGGGGGCTGCTGATAGAATTTAGTGATTCAGTGCCCCTGGGTTCACTCCTCAGTGTCACAAAAAAAGGAAAGGAATGATCTTGTTGCAGGTGTAACGAAGACATCAAAAATGGCATCACTAACCTTCTTATGTATGTGAAGAGCATGAAGGGTCTCGCAGGGATCCGAGATGCCATGTGGGAGTTACTTACCAACGAGTCAGCCAATCATAGCTGGGAGGTGGTGTGTCGGCGGCTTCTGGAGAGGCCACTCTTATTCTGGGAGGACATGATGCAGCAGCTCTTCCTGGACCGGTTACAGGTGAGGTGGAAAATCACAGCCAACCCTAATGTGGTCTGTGACTGTCCTGGGAGTCCTCTGTCACTTCCTCAGTGCATTCTTTCCCTACTTATTAACACAGCTAGGTTCCAGAGCTAAAAAAGATACCAGGCCTTGGAGAGGTAGCCAGAGTGAGCCCAAGTCCATCAGTCCATCATTGTTCTCTGCTACACCATGTCAACTTCCTGAACATGAAGAACACTGTGATTGCTAGGATAAATTGTGATTTTGGTAACTCTTGTTTTGAAATTTCCTTAAAGGAATAGTGATTAGAACTCTTGTCTCATTCTCTCTTAGACTCTGACAAAAGAAGGCTTTGAATCCATCTCCAGGAGCTCCAAAGAACTCCTGGTCTCAGCTTTGCAGGAGCTTGGGAGCAGCACCAGCAACTCCACATCAAATAAGCACATCCACTTTGAGCAGAACATGTCTCTGTTCCTCTGGTCAGAGAGTCCCAGCGACCTGCCCCCAGATGCTGCCTGGGTCAACGTGGCAAACCGGGTTCAATTTGCCAGTAGTGGACTCTCAATGAAAGCCCAAGCTGTTAGCCCTTGTGTGCAGAACTTCTGTTCTGCCCTGGACTCCAAACTGAAGGTTAAATTGGATGACCTCCTGGCTTACCTTCCCTCTGATGATGCGCCTCTGCCCAGGGATACCGTCCCCACACAGGGCAAGAGCTCTGCCTTTGACAGATATGCAGATGCTGGGACTGTGCAGGACATGCTGCAGACTCACTCTGTGGCCTGCATCAAGCACATCATGGACTGCATCCAGGTGGAGCTGCAGAACATCGAGGAAGTTGTGCAAGGCCAGCAGGATGTCCTCCAGGGCACCAAGCTGCATGCAGTCCTTTTCATGGCCAGGCTCTGCCAGTCTCTGGGAGAACTGTGCCCCCACCTGAAGCAGTGTATTGTGGGAAAGTCCAGGAGCTCTGACAAACCAGCAAGGGAGGCTAGGGCTATGAAAAAGCAGGGGAAGGGCAAAACTCAGGAGATCCTTCCTGTGCAGGCCAAGTGGCAAGAGGTTAAAGATGTTCTCCTCCAGCAGAGTGTGATGGGCTACCGGGTCTGGAGCTCAGCAGTTGTGAGAGTGAGTGATGGGACTTCATCCATGACCTCCCCTTGCTCATGTCCAGCCTTGCCAACCTCTTAAGGTGCCTCAGTAAGGGAATAACAATGCTTATCTCATGTAGTTACTTTGTCCTTGCATTTATTTTCAGCCTAGATTTATAGACAGAAACCCTGCATTTTTACCTTCCATCAGATGGAAATGAAAGGCTTTCTGCCTGGGTGGAGCTCTGTTTCTGGGTCTTCAGTGTAAATGCCGTAATCCCTTCAGTTTCTACTGCTCTTTTACAGATGACATTTGACATTAGTAGGGAGGCCAGCAACCACATTCCAATTGCTGATCGTGGTAACTGACCAAAGGAGAGTGGTGTTGGCCACTTGTCACCCGACACCTGACCCCCAGGAGCGGGTGCTGGTAGTTTTAAACAAACCCTACAAAGGCTCTGAAGGACTTATGTGGACATTCACTTTTTCTCACCAGATTCTGATTCATGGATTCACCCAGTCATTGCTTTTAGATGATGCTGGCTCGGTCCTGGCCACAGCCACCAACTGGGATGAACTAGAAATTCAAGAGGAGACAGAGTCTGGCAGCAGTGTCACATCCAAGATCCGACTTCCTACACAGGTGAGCACTTTCCATTGTCACAGGGCCCTGGGCTGAAAAAGGAATAGAAGCGCCTTGGGGGAAGCAGAACAATTTTAGGAAATCATTCAGCCTTGCAACTTCTGAGGAGGAGCTGAAAGTAAAGTTCAACTTATTGTGGGGGCAGAGTAGCACCAAGAGCAGACTGTTTTAAGAAGTCAATAAATCATTCTTTCCTTTTGTAGCATGGGTTCTGTGCTAGTTAAAGAATCATGTACCCTGAAGTGACAACAGCAGCGTAAAGCACAGTGCTGCCTGCCATGCCAACCTCAGGCCATGGAAAGGAGGACTTAATGAGGGGCTTTGTGTCTGTTAAATGGTCTGCCTGTAAGAGGCTTCGTGGAAGAGGGCAAGGTCCCCATGTGTGTGACTTGTAAAGATAAATGAATGGTCATTTAATTGGTGCAACTGGAAATATGACATTCCTTGTTCTTTCAGCCATCCTGGTATGTACAGTCCTTCCTGTTCAGCTTATGCCAGGAAATTAATCGGGTCGGAGGTCATGCCTTGCCAAAGGTGACACTGCAGGAGATGCTGAAAAGCTGCATGGTTCAAGTGGTGGCTGCCTATGAGAAACTTTCAGAAGAAAAGCAGGTTAAGGTAGGTGCTTGAGTGTTTTCTCACTAAAAACTAAAAACCTCAGTTGATCTTGGGCTTGGACAGTTCACATCAGGCTCCAAAGTGTTTAGTACCCAATCCAGGCATCCAGTTTTATAAATATGCACTAATAGGTTTGGAGTGGCTTCCAGCCCTGCCATTTTGCGCCCACTCTCAAGGGTCAAGCAAAAGGATAAAAGCTATCACAGGATCAAAGGCCCAGCTTCCAAGCCTGGCACTGCCACTTCTCACCAGGCAAGCTTCAGGCAAATCATTAACCTGTTTCCTCAGCATCAAATGTGACCAGTAGCTGACCTGCTCAACTGGTTTATTCACCCATAAAATGGAGCACACCCCACACTGTGCCCACCGCAGTGGGGGAGGGCAGTGACTGTGACGAGGCAGGTGCAAGCACAGCTTCTGCACACAGAAGTGCTCACTTAAGGGAAGTCCTCGTCTCCCAGCCTTTACAGCCCTCTTGCTTTCCATGACACTTTCTGCCCTTGGGTTCCATTCCATTCCATTAGCAACATTTTGGAGAGGTACCAGTCCTGGTTTGGGGAGGAATTGGGTTAAGTCTCCTGGGCTCCCACATCCACCTCCTTCATGCAGGAAGCCCGTTCCTTTGCAGTGACCATCAACAACGCCGAGGCCTTTCTTTAGGGCTGGGACTTTTCCCTGATGTTTGGTTTTAAGAAGAAATTTCTAACATAACCTGCTGTTGTTGAGATTAAACTGGCTTTGAGTGGGAGCAGCATCTGCTTCTGACATACCATGCTGAGGCCACTCAGAACACACAGCTGCTCATTGTGCCAGAGGAGGAGCCACCTCTCAGTAGGGTGGTAATTCCCTTGCAGAGAGAAGGTGCATTCCCAGTAACCCAGAACCGGGCACTGCAGCTCCTCTATGACCTGCGCTACCTCAGCACTGTTCTGACAACCAAGGGTGAGGAGGCGAAGAGTGGCCGAAACAAACCAGACTCCAGGTGCCGTATTCTCTCCCCGGCTCCCCAAGGCAGTCTCTCCCAGTGCAAGTACCAACATTCCCCCACTTCCAGGGTTTGTCTTAGGGGTTTTTGATTTTACAGTGGTGGATAAACTATAAGCAGCATTCAGTAGAAACTGCAATTCAAATTCTGAATTTGGATCTCTCCCTGGCTACAATATATGCGATGTGACCCTCTCCCAGTGCCACATTGTGTTGCTGAGCTCTGTGACATTCAGCTGTGAATTTACGTACGGTACTTTCAGTTCATGGTGGGTATTGGGGGATGTGGCCCCACTGTAGTCAAGGAGCATCTGTAGCCCCTTTCCAGGATGCTCCCCCAGGTCTTAAACGGGGTGCTCACATTTCCAGCAAGTCAGATGATGGCTGCCTGCTGCATAAAGTCCACAGTGAAGAGAAGTAGGTGGGACCTTATTCCTGAGTCAGCCTCACAACTGCTGGATGTGACTTGAGCTCTTAAAGCTCCCCCTGAAAACACAGCACCGGCAAGAGGCAGACTTGACTGCATCACGGCAGGGCAGGTGACCATCCATAACACAAGTACCAAGTCACCAACTCAGTTGACTGAATCTACTTCATGGTTTATTATACCTATAAAATTTGGTAGGATTGTTCCTTTTCCTTAAAAACCGTGGACAATAATGATCTTAATCCTCAGAATTGAGAAAGTGACTGACCACCTAGAGGCACTCATCGATCCATTTGACCTGGACGTTTTCACACCACACTTCAACAGCAACCTTAACCGCCTGGTGCAGCGAACTTCTGTAAGTCAGGTCACAGAGGCCTCGGTGCAAACTAAGTGCCACAGGCTCAAACTGCAAAATAAACCTGCTCCTGTACTTAACACTCCAGAATGCAGGCTTGGGGGGCGGGGGGTGGCAAGACACAAACAGCTGAGTAGATATAAGGGCTAAAAGAGGATTAGATAAAATCCCACACACGGGGCACCATGATCATGACCCCTTTATTTGTACATAAGGATTATTAAAGTTTTACCCAAGCCTCAGAAAGGAATAAAAAAACTGTTACCAGGAAATTCTGATCCATGGCAGTGATAAAAAAAGTTAATTTGAAGCATTACACACTGAAACAACAGCCCCCAGAGAGGTCATTCTCTCTGACCTGGACAGCCAAAGCCCCACATTGTCCTGTGGTCCTTTTGTCAGGTTCTGTTTGGTTTGGTTACTGGCACAGAGAGTCAGTTCACCCCCCGGAGCAGCACATTCAACTCCCAGGAACCCCACAACATACTGCCACTGGCATCAAGTCAGATCAGGTAAAAGATTTCAAGGAACTTTGCTGGGCCCCAAAGCTGCCTGTTCATGCCACTGAAATTCTTTCCTCTCATCTTGGAGGTTTGGACTTCTTCCACTGAGCATGACAAGCACTCGGAAGGCTAAGTCAACCAGTAGAAGTGTTGAAACAAAAGCTCAGGTGAGTACCAAAAGCAAGAGGGTCTTCCTGTTGATCCTGTTCTGATCTCCCCAAGCCACCCAATGAGCTCCCTTTGAAAAAACTGATAACAAACTGAATGACAAAATGCACTAATGCTGCTTTAATGGCGGCACAAGAGAAATACAAGGTTTTACTAGCATGAGCTAATGTAAGTTTTTAAAGATACCCATTGACACTACCAAGTAGCCTCATAATATAAATGTATCCCAGGCTGCCAGGCTGTAGAAAATGTAGACAGGATGGAGACGCTTCCTTGCATTTAGTAGAGTAAAAAGAGTTCATGCTCAACCTGCCACTATGATTATAGTTACTTGGAGAAAGTCCTTTTGTTCTGGTGATGGTTGCATCTTCCATTATCTTTTAGTTGGGTGGAAAATAAAAGCTTGCTTCCTCAAATTTTACATTTTCTTGTTAATACGCATTTTGTTTCAGTAGGATGCCTCCATTAAGCCTGCAGGAGTCCTCCTGGGTATTTCTGAATTGTGTTGTGTATGCGTGTTTGAGAGCTCAAACAGCCTGTCTTCTTACAGCATTTAGTAGTTGTTTGCTTTCTTGTTAGACAAAACATTAGCAATGTGTCCTTTCCGCATTCCCTGTCGTTAAAATCCTCATCAAACATGGTTTTTAAAATCTGAGACAGTAGTTAAAAAAAAAAAAAAAAAAAGGTAAAGTTCTTGCCAAAACCCATGCCCCATAAACATGGCCTGTGCCATAACATCCTCCATAATACGTTTCCACAGCACACAGCTGGCCTTTAAAGTCTGTCCCTGCTAGAGGAACAGCCCACGGAAGGAGGTATGCGTGTTCTTTGCCTAGGACAATCCTCATTCTCAGATTTTAGTTGTTACATAATAAAATCCTGTGCTGTTCTGTGTCCTTTTCCAATCCTGACAAACAGCAAAGTCCTCTTAGTAGAGTCATCCATGCTTCTCAGCTCTGCTATGTATGCTGTGTGGCCTCCGAGTGAAATGGAATGTCAGGGGAGAGGGCAGGTGGCTTCCGGTGGACTCTAAGGCACTTCCTCTACATCCAATGGCAGGTTGGTCCCCCGGAACTCTCCAGAGCAGGTGACCCGATGCATCCTGGCTCCTTGTTCAGACAGCTCGTCAGTGAGGAGGATGACTCGTCTGCATCTTCATTATTCAAACTTGGCTGGCTCTCTAGTATGACTAAATAATTGGAAATACTTCCACCTCTCTTAATAAATACTGCATTCTTCCTCCTAAAGGTGCCTCTGCTCATTTATTTCTAAACCACACCAATCTTTCCAGTTTCAGTGATGGAATGAGGCCCCTAGTCGCATTAGGGGTGACTTTAAGTATAAAGTTAATCCTTGGTACCAGTTCGGGCAGCTTATGCTTCCTCAGTACTTGCATGTGCCTTAGTTATCACCACTACAAGGGGAATCATCCATGAGAGCACAGAGGCTACTGAGACAAGAAGTCTGTAAGACAGAGTCATTACACTTCTTCACTTTGGGAACTATGCAGTATTTTCTACTAGAGTCTGAGGTGCAGACTCTGAAGGAATACTGGTACAGAGTTATCTGGGTATACAAGAGTCTGAAGGACATCCTCCTCCCTGGAAATACAAATATATAACAGAGAGGAGACTGTTACTGGGGAGGGCGCTTCACTTCCACAGTCTAAATTGGATCCTATTATTCTGTTACAACAGAGAGTACTTTCCACAGGACATGTACATACTAAGAGGTAGCATGGCAGTTAATTTCAGTGCAAGACTGAATCAAGCTTTCTATATTTTGGAAAAAAACAAAACAAAAACTGTCCTTACGTTTTTTCATGGAAACTAGATACTCTTTACTAGTTTATTGAATTAAAAAATTGAAGATCCCGCATTTTTAAAAGGCCCTTTTACATAAAGTAGAACTTCTAATTGACAGATTTGGAGATCAGTCTGAATTGGACACACTATGGATGCAACACACAGATGAGATTTCCTCACACCACTGCCTTGACATGGATTTGATACCCTCCCTTAAAAGAATCCTATAAAAAAATTGCTTCAAAGCCCCTTTGAAATTGCAATAGTGCAGCAAAACCACAAGTAAACAATTGCCTGTTAACCTGTTATTTCAAATATAGACTGAAAAGCCAACAGGCATTTTTTGTGTGCAATTTTTTAAAACAAACTGTAAGTTGAAATATCAAATCTGCACAGCGCTGTCCCTTCACAGAAGGCAAGAAATTGCCCACGCATCATGTCGGAGGCCGTCCTCGGTGCTGTAGGCTGTGAAAGTGGGCCTCCTTCAGGGTCTGGTTGATGTGGAAGTAAGGGCCTTGGCACAGTGCCGACTGCTCGGGCACGGGCTGAGGGGTGGTGGGGCTGGATCCGGGCACGACCTGGCTGAAGCTGCTCTCTGGCCCGCTGGCTCTGTCAGGGCTGTTGATGCTGCTGCTGCTGCTGCTGCTACTTCCACCACTGTCACTGCTCGAGGACTGGAAGGAAACGGAAGAGCCAGAGTTAGCACAGGCCTGCCCTGCGGAAGAGCTTTACCTACAGCCTGAGGTGCAGCACCATGTTAAGCGTCCCTCCCCCCTCAGCTCTGAGAGTATCGGCCTGAGCACATACTGGGCTTTCAGGGTCATAAAGCACATTCACCTAGGACACTGCATTCTGTCCTCACAACTGCCCTGCCAGGCCAAGGGGGATGGCGTACCCCTGCGTCACAGTCCTGGGGGGTGGTACATCCGAGTTCAAGCTCAGACCTTTGAACCCCACATCGTTTAATCACTTTGTGTGTGTGTGTGGCAGTACTGGCTATTGAGCCCAGGGCATTCTACCACTGAGCTACATCCCAGGCCTTTTCAATTTCTATAAGACAGAGTCTTGCTAAATTGTCCAGGCTGGCCTGGAACTTGCAATCATCCTGCCTCAGCCTCCCAAGCAGCTGGGATTACAGGCATCCACCACCACGCCCAGTTCTTCAATTACATCTTAATTCCTTTATATCTCTTCTCTGCTTTTACCATTCATTCCAATAATTTCCAATAACCAAAGAAAAAGTAAAGTGTCAGTCATTAGTACAGGGTATAAAAAAGGAAAAGAAAAAGAGTGTCCTTATCCTAACAAGATGGATTCTGGGCGCAAGTGCACAAGTTAAGATAAAAACCTATGCCTGGATACAATGTGTTATACGACCACAAACAGGCACAAAACAGAACTTCTGATAAAGTTGTACTGGCATTTTTGCACAGTATGCATGTGTTTATGTATAAGCATGCTTAATTTTCTTCAACATAAATAACATGGTGTAAGTGTTTTAATCATGTTGAAGATACTCAGAGGTCCCTGATCAAAGACAGGCCACTCAGAAATGCCCACTTTCTGACAGTAGGATTTGTAAAATGGAAGGTAGTGCCAAGGATCCATTTCAGAATTATGGTACTTTACAATTTGCATTTGTGTGTTACTACGGTGTTTGAATATGCACCTCCTTAGCAATTCCTTTCTCTATTTACTTAAAGAATACTAGAAGGAATCAATCATGAGAAAATCAGATTCTAATAATGATCTAATACATAAGTTATTTTTAATTCAGCCCTTTGATATACTCAACTTTACCCTTAGACAAAGACACTGGTTTTGAAATATCAGCTTATAACTATGCAATCTACACATAAAGCACTGGAAAGAAAACAAATCATAGTAGTTATACTAGAATGGAAGGATTACAGTTGCTTAATTTTTTTCACTCTCCACTATAGTTTTTTGGTAATGTGCTTATTATATATGTTCATTATAAAAACAGTTCATACAGATACATGTGTGCCCATTTTATGCCACTTTTTTTGGGAGGGTGGTGACTACGGATTGAATCCAGGTGCACTTTACCACTAAGCTACATCCCCAGTCATTTTTATTTATTTTCAGACAGGGTCTCACCAAGTTGCCAAGGCTGGCCTTGAACTTGCCATCCTCCTGTCTCAGCCTCCCAAGTTGCTGGGATTACAAACATGTCACCATGCCCCGATTATGCCAGAATCACTTCTAAAGTCAATAGCCAATTTGAAAATTTTACTCTACTAAGACCTCTCCTAACCTAGTGTAACCACCTAGGATGCCACATACCCCTTAAGAGAGTCATGGAGGTTTAATGAATAGGTCACTACACTGGATCAGAAACCCACCGCGCACAACGCTCTGTTTCCTCTTAGTCTGTTTTCTTTACTGTTTTTCGTTACAGGTACTGTCTGAAAATTAAGGCAAGAACTAGAATCAGTTTGAAGGAAGTCAAATTTTTAATCTCAAATTATATTTACTTCACAATATAGTAGCAAAGTACTAGCCAGTAAAGGTAAATATTCTTTAAACCATTGAAAAGATTCCTATAGAGTAACTATTTAAAAAGAGGGTAAGTATACTTGAAATTTGTAGTTCATTCAAAAAAATCTTAAAATTAATGACATGTATAAAAATGTTTATTATAGACTTATATATAATAGCTAAAAACTGGAAACCACCCAAAACATCTAACAATAGGGGATTGGTTAAATTACAATATACCCATTATATACATACACACTACAGAATTATATCCAGCTATTAACAATGATGGTAGAAATGCACATGACCTAACACAAGAAAGAGTCTCAACATCTTTTTATGTCTGTTTTTAGTATATATTAGCTGTTTTTTAAAAGTTTTTAATGTATACCTATGTACACGCATATCACAAACTCTATGGAAGGATGTATGTGACTAAGCATTTAGAATTGGGTCTTCTTTTTTAGTATTTTTATTTTCTACAAAAAAACTAATTTGAGGACAAAATTTGTCATGAGCAAGTCAACTAAACTGCTACTACAAAACAATAAGGTTTTTAGTTACTTCCAACTCAAGAGTGAGACTTTAAAAGTACAGACCCTGTCGGGAGACTGTTTTATCCCCTTTACTAAAGCTTTCTGACAGTGATAACCCCTCAGGAGAACATGCCTCTAGCAAAAAATCTTCTTCCTCCCTCATCCTGTGAAGAGGAAACAGTTCCACCTGTGCAGAGCCCAGGACCTCCTTCATGGATGTGAAAGGCCCAGGATGCTATAACACCAAGAGGTCTTTAGCCACGCACATAAGGTAGTTTTGTATGGTGGATGCTCTTGTTCTCTGCCAGCCTACAGAGTAAAAGCAAGACTTCCAGAAGGATGTGGCTTTAGGAAAATGCAGCACAAAAGTAACCTCAATCAAGAAGAGTAGAAATCCACCAGGCGTGGTGGCTCACATCTATAATCCCAATAGCTTGGGAGGCAGCGCAGGAGGATCACGAGTTCAAAGCCAGCCTCAGCAAAAGCGAGGCACTAAGAAACTCAGTGAGACCCTGTCTCTAAATAAAATACAAAATAGGGCTGGGGATGTGACTCAGTGGTTGAGTGCCCAAGTTCAATCCCTGGTCCCACCCCAAAAAGAAGAGTATAAATCCATTCCAACACACACATTTCAGATACTATTTTTTTTTTAAATAAGACTTCTTAAAATTGCTTTAGTTATCAACACTTCCATCAAGTAGGCCAATGGTATTTTTACTTCAATAAAAGAGTGCCTATATGGGATCCAGGTAAATGCACTTCTAATACATATAGCTTTTTCTTCTAGCTCAGCCCAGGCTTCTCACTGTTGGAGAGGCTTTGAGAATACCTTACAATCTACAGGTAGGCCAGGATTTTTCAAATTGAGGGTGAAACCCATTGTGGGTACAACCAGCCTAAAGGAAGAACACAGTACAACCTGGTAAGGATAACTCCTCTGTGAAGGCTTTCAATTATTCACAAATATATTTGGTATGTATTCCGTCACAAAATGTAGCACCTTACTATGGGACAGGGCTGAAAAAGTTTGAAAGTTATTATAACTGATCTTGGAAGACAGTGTGAAAAAGTGGCCTGCTTTTTAGGAGAAAGGCATAAAAGTGAATTTTAAGTTTCTATTAGTGTCTTAAAGCCATACATAGAAGCAAAATGGTTTTATCATCTAAAACAAAAAACTTGAAATATGAAAAAAATCAGACTGCCCTCACCTGGTGATGCTTTTTAATATCAGATTGCTTGAAGTGGGAGGTATTGGATAGTTCACGGTCATGGAAGTTAAATGCTATCCTAGCACAGAGGCATCACAAAGCTCATTTTATTTTATCTGAATCAATCATTCAGACTTAGCACTACACTGACCACAGTATTTTCATGAGAAATTCGTATTACCCGTCAAAAGAGAATAAGGTCATGATGTGTGAAATAAAAGACACTTGCAAATTCATCAACACAAGCAAAGTAAGTGGATGAAAACGCTCACCAAGAACCTCCCCATAAAATATACAAGAGCAACACAAGAGAGTGCTATTTTGAAGTCTGTTCAAAAAAAGGAGGATTCTATATTAGTTTAGGCAACAATAAAGTCTACCATTATAAACCTGTAACTGCAGGCACCTGGGTGAGACCCACAAACAAACAAAAACTCACAGTCCACTGTGGAATCACCTCTGGGCTTTGTTTAAGCGTACATGCCTGGGTCCCACTGTGAGACCACACCTGTAAACAGCAGGCAGAAGTGGTTCTCATGTCCAATTGCTGAACAATCACATGTTCAGCAGGAGGCATTTCACTGGGCTGCTCAGTGATTTGGTTAATATTTACTGAACTTAATCCAAAAGAAAATGGTGGCAATGCATCCATGGATAACCATAGTCTGTGGCTACCCCAGTGACAGAACTCCAGCAATGGGGAGAGGCTCCTTCATAATTGTTGGCCCGTCCTTCTGTTGGGCCTAGAAGGATGAGGACGACTTTTAATAGGCAGGGGATGAAAAACTGGGAAAACCAGAGCAAAGTCAGAAGAGGAGTGTGCTGGACAGGAAGATCTAATAGTGTGGTGTAACTGGGCCACAGCAGGTGAAGTTGATAAGACACATGAGAGGTTATAACCATTTGACAAAAGCCCTGGAATCTGCAGGCAGAATTTCCGAGCAAATAAGCCATGCTCAGGTCTACCCTTGGGAATGAGGAATCCAGGGATCTGTGTGTGATAAATGAGATGGAGGAGACAGAAAAGAGCCCCACTGGGAGGTTTCCTCACACAGCAGGAGGCAGGCCCGAGCCACTGTGGGAATGTAAAGGTACATGTGTCACACCCCAGAAGAGAACAGGAGGGAGACTGAAGAAGGAAACATCCACCTGACCCGGAGGACCCAGAACATGCATGGCTAATAACAGATGCTCAATTGCTCAATACACGTCTGCTCAATGGAAAGCCCCATGGTGAACCTTCTGGAAGGAGGAGCCAATGAGGAAGCCAGGCACAAAGAAGAAAGAAGGGAAGGTTGATGAGAAAGTATCCTCAGTGGCTACAGACCACAAAGCCAACTGGGGGTTATGCTGGAGAAAAGAGGAAGCTGAAGAGAAGAGGTAGGTAGGAAAAGGAGTACCTCAGGAGGCCAGTGAAATAACCCGAAATAATCTGAAATAATCTGAGAAGTGCCAGACCAGGCTCTCAGGAGTCTTTTTTTTTTTTTTTTTTTTGGAACCAGGGATTGAACTCAGGGACACTCGGCCACTGAGCCACATACCCAGCCCTATTTTGTATTTTATTTAGAGACGGGTCTCACTGAGTTGCTTAGGGCCTCGCTAAATTGCTGAGGCTGGCTTTGAACTCGCGATCCTCCTGACTCAGCCTCCCAAGTCGCTTGGATTACAGGGGTGCGCCACCACGTCTCAGGAGTCTTGAGAGAACATACAGCACAAAGGCAGAGGGACAGGTAAGTGTAAGTTGGGAAGCAGAGGACGAAGCCAACGCAGTTCATCTTCTCAGTCCACAGTCCTCACATTAGTCACCCCAGGAAGGCCTGCCTTAGACTTTATTTTTCTAGGGTATGAAGTCAGGTTAAGAGTGAACCCATTTATGCCCATGGCAGAAATAAAACACCTCTAAAGACTATTTGTACTAATAATCTTTAGAAAGCTATCCAGGCAGGAATTTGCTAAAATCTCTCTGCTTCCTAAAAAAGGAACCAGAATATATGTGCATATTTATTATCTAGAACCATGTTTTCTCCTCTTAATGAGAAAAGCAGATCAACCTAATATTTGTATCTTCTTCCAAGCACCAGTTTCCATCTACCTCCATCTCCCCATTCATTGGTGCTCTTAATTTACATGAGCCTCAAAAGAAAAAATAAATCTCACTCATAGAATATACCCTCTGGAGTCATAATGAAGTTCATTTTCATTCTAAGGCAGCTGCAGGATCTGGAGTAAATGTGAGAGACAATCCTAAACAAGTCTATTAGAGCATGTGTAAGTGCCCAATAATTTCAGAAAGCTCCAGGTATACTAACACTGGTGAGATCATAAGATTCCAAATTAATTCAGGGGATTATTTAAAATCACTTTTTAAATAAACAAGGAGAGAAAATGCAGGTGATGGGGTCCTTCCAGAACTCCTGGAGTGACTTAATTCAGGAGTTGAAGAGGGCTCCGAAGGTGGGAAGTGAGGTCAGTGCCTCAGGAAGGTAGCATTGTTTTTTGGCTTTTGAAGGAGGTTTACAATGAAAGAGATGAAGGATGAAGCTGAGACCACTTCCAAAGTTTCTATGCCCCTCTATGTTGGTTAAGTATCCTGTGTGTTTAATGAGCAAGAAAGAATAAATTTGCATCTCAGACACTTTCATTAAGGCTGAAAAAAAAAATTCAGGTCTCACACAAGACACCACTATAAAAATTTTAGAGGAAAAAAAGTGTAGACAGTAACTTCATGGAGACCCTTCTTCATATGGTAGCTGATGACGGTTTAGAGTATGTGACTAAATGACCAAGCCAGAATTCCAGACCTAAATGAAAAGGCATGAGCACTTAAACAGATTCTCAGGAAGATTCCAGATGGGATCAATGACAGAGCAAGGTTTCTGTAATCAATGATATAGCTAGTACAACAGAACTTCTCGACACAGTGAATAATGTCTTCAAAGAAACACCAATATCAGAACTTCAAGGCACCTGAACACCAAAAGAAAACATCTGTGATGTACTCCAAAAGTTGCAATGATACTCTGAAAACACTTAAAGATGGCAATAAATGTGTTCATGAGTGCTAATCCACTAAGTCATCAAACCAACTTGATACTTCAGACCTTCAAAACTGTGAACTGAAAGTTGTATGCCAAGAGACGTACTTCTCAGTGGCAGTATTCAACTGCCTATACCTATTTGAAAGTTTGTATAAAGTATCAACCTCACCTGAAAGGATCTAATCCAGAATGCTGAATGGGATTATTGCCATCTTACCTTATTTTTGTAAACACACTTAATCACAACCTCACACTGAATATTTCACAACACTTTTGCTATTATTGTTCTTTTAAGAATTATATGCCAAAAAGAATTTACACTTTATGTGTCACTACATAATATTCCCTAAAAGAACTATAAATCCTGGTGTTCTAGCATTTTAACTTGAAAGTAATAAGCTGTAAAATAACACATCAACATTTCATGCAAATATCATTTACATATATTTGCCAACCAATAGTTTATATCTATTAAACATTTCTTCCCTTGAAAAAAGGTGTGTGTATGTGTGTGTGTGTGTGTGTGTGTGTGTGTGTGTGTGTGTGTGTAGGAACAGAAGGCCAAAACAACTTGGTATGATGTCTAAACAACTTATAATGGGAACTTAATAGTAATTTATCAAAAATAAAGCAACAGGAATTCCTACTTTTTGTCCTTAATCACTTTGGGCAAAAAGTAGTCAATGGAAATGTTTGTTAGTTGTTACACAGGAGGTACTGAATATTCTTCCATTATTTCTGGTCTATTTTAAGAAACTTTTAAGAAATGTCAGGTTATAGTATCTTCAGACAATGCCGCTTTTTGAACTGTGTAACATTTTAGATTTTACTCTTAAGGGTATGCTGGGCCTTAATAAGTTTGTACATTTCTTTTTTCAAACAAAGGCACAATTAATAGTAATTTAAAGCAATATCAATAATTGGTTTGAAATTATGTTTATATTATATATACACTTTAATTACATGCACTTTTGTTTCACCACAGAGAAATTTTAAAGAAATTATATATCAAGTATTCATATTAAATGATTTCATTTTCAATTATAAAATAAAGGGGGAAAATCAGAACTTTTTATAAAGATATTACATGTTAAACTAAAATTTTAGAAAAGAAAATGCAGCTGTTAACTATTCTGTCTCCGTGAACAAATAACATCCTTTCTGTACCTATTTCCTTTATAAGGTGAAGTTAGACAGACCATGTACTGTGTTTTAAATTCCTTCCTAATGACATTCTATTATTTATCATGTCATTATCATGTCATTATTTATCATAGCATATCATTCTATTATTTAACGTGTCATGTTTAAATTTCCACAGGTCAAAAAATAATTCTACTTGCAGAAAAAGATGTACATGTGTGTCTCTGCAATACTCTCAGCAAGTTTCCTACCTGCCTGGTAGCCTGGCATGCTGGGAGGTGATGCCACACGTCACTCACACTGGGCACCAGTTTCTTAAAACATACACTGCAGAGCTGGGATATAGCTCCATAGAGTGCTTGCCTCACAAGCATAGGGCCCTGGGTTCAATCCCCAGCACCGCAAAAAAATAAAATAAAACATACACTGCATATTAGACTGACAGGACTGGTTCTCCATTTTGAATAGATTCCCTTTTTTTTTTTGAACCAGGGATTGAACTCAGGGACACTCAACCACTGAGCCACATCCCCAGCCCTATTTTGTATTTTATTTAGAGACAGGGTCTGAGTTGCTTAGGGCCTCGCTAAGTTGCTGAGGCTAGTTTTGAACTCGCGATCCTCCTGCCTCAGCCTCCCAAGTCGCTTGGATTACAGATGTGCACCACCACACCCGGCTTTGAATGTATTCTTTAAGAAGCTAATTTTCAGAGTTAATCTGCTACAAGGTAAACACACAACCCTAATAGTTTCACCCAAAAGAGAGCCTATCAAAACAGTATGTATCTACTACCCTGAGACAGAATAAGGTGAGAATGGGGTAAAATCTAAGAGTTTTAAAATACCATTTTTAAAAATTAAACAAGGGGTAGGAATGTAGCTCAGTGGTTGAGTACTTGAAAAATCAGAGTTTATTATTTATAAATGCAGGAGGCACTGGGTTTGATCCTTAGTACCTAAATAAATGAATGAATAAATAAATAGGCTAAATACTCCTGTTGTCATCTAAATTCATAATATTTATTAAAAATCACTTAACATGCATTTAATTCTGCGTGGTTAAAACAAGCTGATTTAGGGCTGCAGTTATAGCTCAGTGGCAGAGTGCTTGCCTAGCATGTGTGGGGCACTGGCTTCAATCCTCAGCACCACATAAAAATAAATAAATAAAATAAAGGTATTGTGTCCATCTACACTAAAAAAAAAAACTTTAAATAAAAAAAGCTAATTTATAAAATACTAATTTTAAAGCCACATGAATGACCTGGTTCTATTATTTTTTTGTCTGACATGCCTCTGCACTCCCACTAAGAGTACCCTTGGGATTTTAGATTATTAACATCAAAAATTTCCCCTTCTAGCAGAGATAAGAGAAAGGCTCAAGCTGTTCTAGGTAAGCCATTTATGTTTTATCTCTACATTTTTCAGCCTATTTGATGATATTTCACAGTGATCTAAAAAACCAAAATGATCTTGGAAAGAGAAGTTAAAGGTAAAACAAAAAATTAGGGTCTAACACTAGAGGTATTGTTTTTATTTATTCAAACAGAAGTACTTTTTATAAAGCATATATCTAATGACCAGAAGCCAGATATACATGGAAACTTCTAGTGTCATTTGTAGATAAAGATATTAAAACTGAAGGCAAAGAACCTTACTCCTACTACTCATGAAGATACAATTCAAACTAAAAAGGCCAGTCCCTAAGAGAACAAATACAACTAAGTTAAATCTAGCCAGTTTCTAACCATCCAAAGAGCTGCCCCAGATAAGACAATATTGCTACCTTTATATTGGACCCACTGGGAAGTTCCAAATTGATAAATCATTTTACTTCTTGCTCACCAAGGAGAACCAAGCCTAAGTTGGGCTAACATGATTCATCTGGAATGATTTAATAACAACAAAAATATTTAATACTATACTGGTAGCAAATTTTTCCTTAACTTAAAAAACAGTATCCTATCCTAAAGTTAAAATTCAGTCTTCAAGCACCAATTAGAGTTTGGAGAAAAAACACTAGACCTTAACTACTTTGTTTTTCTTGATAGAAATCTATAAGTGCTTTCCAACCAATGCTAGACGATGGCATTTACTTGGAAAAATATTTAGACAGGTAGAGGAATCAAGTATGGTGACACAGGCCTGTAATCCCAGCTATGGAGGCTGAGGCAGGAGGTTCACAAGTTCGAGGTCAGCCTGGGCAACTTAATGAGACCCTGCCTGAAAATATTTTTTAAAAAAAAGTTTGGGGGGAGTGTGATTGGGGATTTAGCTCAGTGGTAGAGCACCCCTGGGTTCAAAACCTGGTAGAAAAGATGGAGGAAAATGATTTGTCTCTGTTGC
The DNA here is from genome assembly GCA_020662805.1 of Glaucomys volans. NCBI lineage: Eukaryota > Metazoa > Chordata > Mammalia > Rodentia > Sciuridae > Glaucomys > Glaucomys volans. Next base: position 250,329 of record JAJEJO010001320.1, on the reverse strand, counting down.
TACAATTCAAGAGGAGCCTGGGACCTGGCTGCCTGGATGTGTCTCCTGTCTTCTGAGAGGCACTACATGTCACCATTGGGAGCAAGCAGCTAGCTGTCAAGCTCCAGGGCCCTGCTCCTTCTCCACCTCTTACTGAATGGGTATCTGTGGGCAAGTGATGTTTTCTGGTGCCCAAATTTTTCCATCAGGGAAGTGGAAATTTTTCTTCTCCTACTAAAATGGGAAGAAAATGTACAGTTTCTCCCGAACTAACATGACAAATCAGTTCACATTTTTGATCCACACAGCATCCAAGAAAGAGGAACTCTCTCCAACTTACAGATAACAGAGCTCCTTATGACACAGTTTAACATAAGCCAAACTTTCCCAGTATTATTTTCCAATATTATTACATTTAGGAGGGAAATTCACTTTCAGAAATTAGTTACAAGTAACAATTTTAAATCTTTCTTAATATTTAAACAAATCCTCCCAAATAAAAGTTCAAGTTACAAGAAAACAAAGTTTAGAATTAAGTTATTTCAGGAAAGGCACAAAGAATGGTTCCTCTTAATCTGAATTTGTCTAAAGGAAAACTGGTTAGCCCCAGCTTAGAATTAAAAGCAACCCTTTTATTAATGATGTTAATAATAAAATTCTTTAATATATAAATTATTAACAAAATTAATAACATTATTTTCCCTTTTATTTACATAATTGCTGAAAAGGAGCCAAATACCTCTAAACTTGTTTTTGTGTTACAAACATAAGACTCTACTGGAGGGCTGGAGATGCAGCTCAGTGGTGGAGCATTTGTCTAGAAGGTGTGAGGCCCTGGGTTCAATCCCCAGTACTGCAAAAAAATAAAGAACATAATCCAGTAGAGAAAATGCAATGATTCAGGGCTTAACTGCCCATTTGGAGAGATTTCCCCTGCCTTTTGCCTCTCAAGCTCTCATCCAGTTCATTCACCCTTGTTCCTTGTTGATGCCATCAGAGGGGGCACAGCACAGCACAACAGGATACATGGGCAAATGCTCAGTCAGCAAGACTAGACCTAATGGCTATAATACCCCATGGTGGCCCCTGACCACCAGCAGGTTCAGATAAAAATTACCCTACAACCTTAAATTATAATGAAGACAATTTAGTTCATGCTGTAGAGAAATGACTCCAGAGTGGTTCAACAGCTCAATGTCTTTAGACAAGTTAGAACAAGACACATGATCTAAGAGGTTAAAGAACAAGAAGCTGTTTTCTTCTGATACCAATGTATAAATTTTAAAATAGAGTGAAGGTCATTTTCTACAAACAACTAAGACCAAAAACAACAACAAAAACTAATCCTGGTTTAGCTAAATAACAGAAATGTTCAATGAAAAAACAAAAAGATGATGATTTCTCTTTCTGTTCTCAGTCATCAAAACTGCAGCCGGGGAAATGAGTAATACATGAAGAGTTAGACCCATTACTCCCTTACATACAGATCTAGGAAAGAAATACTGATGCTGATGCCATGAGGTCATCCCTGCACTCTTTCAATGACAGTCCTACACAATTCAAAAGAGTAATGGAAACTCCATCACAAGACGTTCACGGCAGCCTCTAATCTTTAGTTTTCTTTCATTCGTAAGATTCCCCAATTATCACATTAAATGAAAGCTCAATTATTTTTCTATTAATCATAAAAAAAGAAAATGAAAAAAGCAGGTAAGATTTTAAATGGGACAAAAAAGCTATGGGAATTCAAGTCTCCACAGAAGGAAGATTCTAATCTCAACCTGTTCATTAATTTTTTCTGAATATTACCTACATGAGAGTAACAGATTTTGCACTTTGGGGGAATGACTTTGGACTGCTGGTAAGGGAAGAGAGGATATAGGCCAAATCTTGTTATCAGGAACTAATTAAAGTATAATTCATTCTAGTATGTGAGAATTCTATAAAGTACAAGGCTATGTCATTGTGGCGTTTCTCCATTACTACAATGTTTTAAGGGTCAAAAGTTTAAGGTGCATAATTTAATACAGCTTTATGTTAACACTGGCTTGCTTTCTCCATCATTAGAGTAGCCTTCTAATTACACACAAAAAATTCTCCCCACTGTGCATATTGAAGCATTCTTTCAGGAAACCAAAGTTGTAGAAAACTTCAAGAGTACTTCCCTCCATCCAATCCCTCCCTCCACCTGATGGACAGAGTTCTTTCTGGAACATAATGAAAAGTAAAAACGCTACAAAATCGCATTGAGCATACACACATTTTACATAATGAGCACACTTAAAGTTTCTTCTGAATTCAAGCAACAAGTTATATTTATCTTAGGATAATTACTGGTTGCTGAACTATAAAATAGGTGTTCAAAGACAGGTTTTTCAAAGGTCCATGACACTTCTAAAAATACCTGTGTATTGTGTGTGGACAGAAAGAGAGAGAGAGAGAGAGAGAGAGAGAATGAATACATGTGTAAGCATACACTGCTTTGCTGCAAAGAGGGTACACAACTTCCTCAAAGGAGCCAAGACTCAAAAAAGGAAAAAAAAAAGGGGGTGCAACCACTTCAATGAAATAAGATCACGTTTGTTCTCTGAATAAATTAATCTTTTCTTTTAACTACATGACATAGACTGGATTATTTAGCTCAAGCAGTGAAAACAACACAGTCTATTACCACATTTCCTACCTCTGTGTCCCAGGAATCCTGAAAGACAGGGTTTCTACTACTCCTTTTGGTCTGGGGGGGAAGATGGTTATCTTCTTCATTGCCATTCCTTCTTCTTTTCCTGAAATTAAAACACAAGGAAGGGGGGAAAAATCCAACAATTGATCTTTTACACTTAAACATGACAAAGTATAAATTTACCCTGTTGCCTGAGAGAATTTAATTTACCACATGATATCCCAAAGGATAGAGCCAGAAGTATTACCATCACTGGGCACCAAATATAAAATAGCAGCAGGAGAGTCAAGCTTAAATTAGTAAGACTAATTTCTAAAGAGAAGCCTGACAACGTGCAAGTCTGCTGGGAACAAAATAAGAAGAGGTTAATGACTAAGCTTTCAAACTCCATGTTTTCTTCTTTCCATGTTCCCTGAAATGACAATTTCAAATTACCTAACTTTACTTCCTTCCATATGACAACATTGAAGAGATGAGTGGCTGCCTTTGACTATTTGCCCTGAAAATCCTTATAAAAATGGTGCCACACAGGAGTATCACAGATTCATGGCAGCTTCTTATCTAGTTTTCTGCATTCCTGATTTTCCCCCAATTATCACACTAAACAAAACCTCTGTGCCCTCCAGAGGATTTGAATATTCTTCTGGGCAATCACTGGAGGAGCAACTCTTGGGCATGCTGACCTGGCTGCTTGGGCCATGCTCCATTATGATATAACAGTCACTGCACTTAACTAGGTGGCTGCTTTGAGACCACATCATAAGCTGCTTAAAAATTCTGGATGTAAAGAAAACTCATATCTTTTTCAGACAAATGCTCTAGGATATATGGGAGGGACAAAAATGTAACACTCTATGCAAAAATTAAGTGCTGTCAGGATTTCTAAACCCAACCCCAACAGTAAGGTCCTATATGGTAATTACTAACCACATAGACATTAAATTTAAATAAAATTAAAAATCCAGTTCCTAGGTCACACTACCCACATTTCTAGTGCAAAATGGCCATGTGCAGTCAGAGTCTGCTGCACTGGACAGCACAGATGGATGATGCTCCCTTTGCTGAAGAAAGGGTAGGAGCAGCCAGAGGCCATACATACAACGCACAGCACGTATTATAGAGAAAATGCTTGAAGGTTCAAATTTCTGTAGTTAAAGAGACAAAAGGCTAGAGAGGAAAAGTCCTTTTTGGAAAGATAAGTTTTTGGGGGGCTATAGTATCTTCTACAATTATCAACTTCTTATGAAAGTAGAGTTGGCTTACTGTGACAGGCCCTTGATTCTAAGGTTTTGAGTTGAAGTCTGGGTATTGTACAAACTTTATCGCTGTACTCTGCAACATTCTAAATACTTCTAACTTTATTAATGAGTATGGGAACCCAGTTTAGATCTGGAAAAATAAAAAGTGAGTGTCACACTGATTAAGCTTTAAACAACCTGCTATACTCTTGGGCTTCACCATTTACCTAATTCTAAGATGAAGTTATTTTTAAAATAAGATCATCACTTAGATCTTACATGTTATTTTTTATGTACTTGGAGGTTAAAAACTAGATGAATTCCAGGTTAATCATTAAATGAATGTGCTATAATCATAAATTTGGACAAACTTCTACTTTCATAAGAACATGATCAGAGAATTTATGTGGGAATGTGTTGCTGTAGAAAAACACTGCTGGGAGTCAGTCCACACCAAAGAGAAACTCACTGAATGGCATGATGCTGGTCCCCGAGTGCTGGTTTCATCAGCATGTCAACAGCTGATTATGCTTCGGGTTGCTGAGTCACTCTAACCAAACTTGTGAGCCTGACTAAAATTTGCCAGTTGCCATTTCCTCATTTATAACGGGGGCTGTATCTTTCCAGTGACAAGAATGTCAAGGGGATTGTATAACCCCCCTAAAAAAAGAAAGGAAAAAAACCCTTACGAACAAAGTAGATGGGTTTATGAATTTCAACTAAACCCTGGGAAAGCTACATAAAATATCCCTACCTCATATTTGGTTGATTCTCAAGGTACCAACATTATCTCTCTGGCCTGTAGGTGGTCCTCTCCTTCAGGTGGTAATGGATTAAGAATGAACCATAACTATTCTTCATTCTCCCTTTTTTAGGCTCTTAGTAGAATCCATCTTTGAAACATTCTGCTTTCACCAGTCTTGTTAATTGGCAAGATTACTGCTTCATGCTCATCTGTCAGTACCATCAGATTATAGCTTTTGACATTAATGCCATAGACCAAGTTATAATTTTGGCAGGCACCCTGTAATTAATTATATTCTCCCCTCACCATCTAGGTACAGATGACTGTTTGGCATCTGCTACTTCATAGGATGGCTGACTCTACCACTTTTTGTCATTTTATTTATCTCCAATCTTCCTGTCATCTTCTAGAGGCTAAGCAGAGAAGTAATCTTACATGATGGGGGCTGGTTTTCAAACTTTAAAAAAAAAAAAAAAGTAAAAGCAAGCTTGTTTCTTACTGAGACAAGAAACTGTAAGTATACAGAAAAGTTAAAGATTTGTTTTAAATTAGGACTCCCTCACCAGACACTCACCTCTCTATGGTTATCAGCTTACTGTGGGGAACAGTTTGAAAAAATTCACTATCTTGGATCAACCCATCTCAAAAGTGAAGAAACAGATACAAAGAAATGAACTGACTTGGAGATGGTAAGACAGATACAGAGAAATGCACTGCCTCTGGAGCTGGCAGAGCTGGTTCACGACCCTCCATTAAATGCAAGGTGAAGTAAAAACCAGATAAGAAAAGCCAGTCCAAACCAAATTACTTCTTTTTAAAAAGTTACCATTATAAACATGTGGAGATTATTTGTATACATACTAAATAAAAGGAATCTATGCTTATAAAACATTCAGATTACTTGTGTACAGTACTGGATAAAAGGAATTTTTGCAGAAAATTATTTAGACTTCTTCAGATATGTGAGATGCCCCAAGAAAAGTATCAGAACTATACACTGCATTTGAGAAGCAAAAAAAGGTCAGATCAGGCTTACTATATCTTAAGATCCTGTTCCTAATTTTGTTGGCAAGTCTACTTGGGCCATAATTTCAATCTGGCCTAATTCAAACATTTCAACAATCTTGCTAATAACTGGCAAGATCACTGCCTCATGCTTCTACGGGTACAGACAGTCACCTTATAAATTCAAATTTAGTTTATTCTTCTCTTCCATACAAATAGATGCTTTATGCCCCACTTGCTACCTGACCCAAATCAATAATCCAATGCAGGTTGAGGAGCCCTATGTTTTCACTATGAGACCAAACAACCTCAGGATGCTTTTGATAACCTCGATGCCATAAAATAACTGAGTTTCAGAGACGCCTCCTTTGGAAAGACTGCCAATTACACTCACAGCCAATGAAAACAAGGAACAAAAAAAAAAAAAAAAAAAGATCCAGCGTAATCTGTGAAGGCAACCCTCTGATCCATCCTGCTTAGGCCTGAAACTACTATGGAAAAAAAAAAAGAGTAGAGAACCTGGAAAGACCAGGATGGATCGACTGATCTCTCTAAAATCTGTTTCCTTGAGGAAAAAGTTGGACTCGGTGATCTACAGGTTTTCACTTCAAACTCCACGATGAGGAATTTCTCTAATCTGAAATACAGCTGATCTTCTTCGCTCCGGGGTAATGCATCCCAACTTTCACCTCCGGGCCTTTTTGCAGAAAAAAAAAAAAAAGAAAAAGAAGGAACTCGCCGCAGAGGCCCGGCTGGGTGGCTAGGCATGAGCACCTCGCCTTCGGAGTCGAACGGCCCGGCGTGCAAACAGTTTAGAACCCCGCCTGCCACTGCCACAGCCGAGCCCGCAGCCACCTGGCCGTGGCCCCGCCAGGTCCACAACCGTCCCGGCAGCGCCCCGGCCGCCTAAGCCCCCGCCGCGGCAGGGGCACCGACCCCGGCCTCTGACCTTGGGAGCGCGCGGCGCCCGCCCGGGGCTGCCCCTCCAGCACCAGGCATTCCTCCCATCCCCCGCCCGCCCAAATTCAGGACGAGGAAGCTGCAGGGCCGCCGCCTCTCCCCCAGGACGGCTTTCCAGACAGGAAGACAGAAAAAGAAAGAAGGCGGAATTCCAGCGGGCAGCGCTGGAGCCGGAGTCACCCGCCGGCACCACAGGATCAGGCGCCCGGCCACTCGCGCATCCCTCTCCCCGCCTCCCCGCCTCCCCGCCGCAGAGCGGCCCGACGGAGCCCCGCAGCGCCCAGGCTTCGCAGACCCGCCGCTTCGCGCACTCCCGGGTGCGAGCCCGCGGCCGCCAGGCGAGGGGCCGGGCAGGAAGGGGGTCCCTTCTCTCTCACCTGGGGCGGAGGCGCTCGCTCATGGCAGCTGGTGGAGGGGAGCGACGCGGCGCCGCCCCGCGCGAAGAGCGAACAGAGCGTGTTGTGTTCCGGCGGCCGCCACGCCCACCCCCTCGGGCCTTGGCTCTCGCCGCCGCGCGGGTGGACGCTGCGGGCGGTGAGTACCCCTCGGTCGGACCCGTACCACCGCTACTTCCGGCGTCTCCTCCGCGCCCCCCCATGTCGCAGCCGCCGTGGCACCGCCCCCTTGCGGCTGCGCAGTGGCGCAAAATCGACCGCGCCGACCGGTAACCCCGCCCACAGGAAAAGGCGGGCTCGCAGGGGGAGGTGCGACTGGAGCTTCTGGGAGAGCGGACCCTGTTGGAGGTGGCCGGGGCGTTCGCCTGCTCACAACCAAGACGGAGCAGGGTGTAAAACTCAAACCAGGTTGAAAATAAATTAATTTATGCCACAGTAATTGACACAAGTATTTGAATTTAATCCCTGTTTGGTAACGATTCAGAAGACCTAGGCGGGCCCTATCAGGCAGCGGCGCGGACGCCTGGCGCGGGTCCTGGGCCTGGGGGTTGGAAGGCGCACGCTGGCTGCCCAGGGTCTGCGCGGCGCTGCTTGGATTTTCAGGTGTGCAGAGGTGCGGAGGCTGCTGGGCGGTGAGTCTCCAGGGAGGAGCTGCTTTCCGGCCCACCCTCCAAGCCTGGGGAGACCCAAGGCGAGAGAGGAGGGGACGGGGGCGCGGCTGGGCGGTGCCCTCGGGTCCCGCCCACCTGCAGGAGGGAGCGGCGGCGCGGCAGCGGGTGCGGGAGGAGGAGAGGCGCGGGTCCGCGCGGAGGGGGCGTGAAGACGGGCGGCTGCGAGGTGCGCCCGTGCCCGAGCCTGCAGGAGTCCCACTCGCTGCTTTCCGCGACGTCACCGGGGTGCCGGGCAGAGAGCCCGTTGGTCGGCTCGGGTCAGTGCTGCGCCTCGTTTCCCCGCCGCGGGCTGTCCAGTTACCTCTGTGTCCTACAGGGTGGCGTTCAAGTTTCCTTCTGCCGAACTCGGGAGCGGTGATGGACAAGCACGGGATCCGGGAGAAACAGCCGCAGGACTAGCATCCTCCTCTGCTAGAGGAGCTCGGGTAAGAGGAGAGGCGCTCACGTCGAGATGTTGCCGGGTCAATGCAGAGGTCTTCCCAGTGGGGTCAGGGTAGCTGGAGGGCTGTCGAGGTGGAAACGTCCAATAGAGGTCTCGGCCCTTTCAAAAGTATAAAGGAAAGCCGGTTGGATTTTTTGTAAATAAACGGTCCATGGCTTTCATCATATTGTCAGCATGTACTTCCAAAGAAAGAAAGAGTAATCACTGGACAATTGGCAGAGACAGTTGTGTTTTTGCATGACTTCATGTAGGTTAGGTGGTCAGTTGGTATAACAAGTGTTGCTCAGATAAGTGACTTCAAAGTCTGCTTTTTGATCTATTTAATGGTCAGAAGATCGTCTCAGTTGTGGTACAGTTTAACTATGTTTAGAGAAAGGATTCATTCAGCAAGTGTTACGGGCCAGGCTCAGTGCTAGGTCGTGAGAATAACAGCTATACACAGGACAGGTGTTCCCTGCCCTCTGGAACTGAACGAAATATTTTAAAAAGAAGTAACTTTCAGCCGGGCGTGGCGGCGCACGCCTGTAATCCAAGTGACTTGGGAGGCTGAGTCAGGAGGATCGCGAGTTCAAAGCCAGCCTCAGCAACTTAGCGAGGCCCTAAGCAACTCAGTGAGACCCTGTCTCTAAATAAAATACAAAATAGGGCTGGGGATGTGGCTCAGTGGTGGAGTGTCCCTGAGTTCAATCCCTGGTTCAAAAAAAAAAAAAGAAGTGACTTTAAACTGACCTTTGTGACTAAACATTTTCTATCCCCAACTTTATAGAGCATAACAGAGGTGTAAATAATGCATGGTTTGAATCTATTTAAACTTTTTGTGCATGGTATATATTTAACAAAGATGTTGAATGAAGCAAATTTGTCAGTAGTTGACTCTACTACAAACTACATGTAAAAAATTGGGGACTGTGTCTCTTCACATACATGTTTGTGCATTATGTGTACATTTGATATGCATATATGTACATGCATATTACTAACATGCTAAATGTTAGTAGAGCCTCACTTTTCATACCTAGATAATGGGAGTTATAATATTTTCCTCTTGCACTGCAGTGAATCTTATATTGCCTTTTTTTTTTTTTTTTTTTGTGATGGTCTCACTAAGGCTGGCCTCAAACTTGTGATTCTCCTGCCTTGGCCTCCCACATTGCTGAAATTACAAGTGTGCACCATCATGCTTGACATCATATATTGCTTTTGAAACCTTTGCTCTAATCAGTAATCTTTGGATCCTGACCTGAGTTTAATTCTTCACTTTTCTATCCTTGAATAATGTGTTTAATAATTTTTGTACAGGGAATTGAACCCAGGGGTGTTTCATCATTGAGCTACATCCCTAGGCCTTTCTTATTTTTTTTTTAATTCTTATTTTGAGAAAGGGTCTCACTTTGTTGCTCAGGGCCTTGCCGAGTTTTTGCTGAGGCTGGCCTCAAACTTGTGTTCCTCTTGCCTCACCCTCTCAAGTCCCTGGGATTATAGAAACGTGATCCTATGCCTAGCTGTTTAATGGCTTTTAAATAATTACTTTCTTTTCATGTAACATCTAGTTGCCTAACAATAACTTAAATAAAAAATATGGCAAATAAACATTTTATTCTGGCTAGCGTTTGGGTCATCTTTTCCTTAGACTAACCATTAATTTATTAGGTATAAGTTTTTAGCTCTTGGTTACCTTCTTGTTAGGAATATTGAAAAAAATCTCTTTGTCTTTATGTAACTGATTTCTAAAAGACTAAGAAATGTAAAATACCAAGCATAAATAGAACCAGGAATACTTACCCTAATATCAAACTTTATCTTCTGTTTTTTGCCTCCGTACAAGAAAGAATGAATCAAAACAAAATTTTAAAAGTTTCCTTTAACCGAGGTTGTTCCAAAAGAGTTCAAAAGGTGAAACAATACATAAAATCCTGGTGTTTACAAGTTCCTGCTCCTCACTCTCTCATGTTTGCCTTTTTCAGGAAAAGGATGAGTGATATTCCATCCAGAATGGAAGTGTGCCCTTATTGTAAGAAGCCATTTAAGCGATTAAAATCTCACTTGCCACACTGTAAGATGAGAGGACCAACCATACCTGCTGATCAGAAAGCTTATCCATCCAAGCCAGCTACACTTCCACATGCTAAAAAAACGAAGGGGCCAACCAAAGACTTCATTAAAGCTAAAGGAAGAGAGTTAGAGACAGAGAGTGAGGAAAGAAGGAACGCACTGACCGGGGACAAATCAGAACGGACAGTTGCGCCCTTTCCACTATTAGCTGTTGGCCCAGAAAAGGCAAATACTGCAAAGGATCAGAATCAGCTCTCCTTCACAGTGCCAAAGCACCCGGAACCAAAGACGGCTTCCTGGGGCAAAACTGAGGCTCAGCTTGATGCATCAGATAACACCTCTTCTGAAAGAGAACTTGCCCAAGATTGGCTTAAATCAGAGAGAAGTAGATGTAATTCTCCAGAAACTGAAGCATCTTTACCTGTTGGCCAAATAGAACTTTCTTTGTCAAATCAAGATAGAAAATACTCCTCAGCCCTGCCTGATGAGGTACAGGCCTCTTCTGTGACTCTAAAATCAGATAAAATTGATCCTCAAGGACAGGGGCGCTTAGTTAAATTAATAGATGTACCTATGGCTGATTATCATTCTCCAAGGAATCTCAACAAAGGAATTCAAAGACTAAGGGTGTCTATGTGGAATAGAGAGAGAGATTCCGGAGGAAGAGGTCACCTCCCAGGAGCCTCTGCTGACACTGAGACTCAGAAAGAGAATTCAGCGTCACCCATTTTAGGCCTTCACATTAGCCCGTTAAGTGAAGTCCAACTCAAGGAGAACCAAAAAAAAGGACTTGGCCTTGGAGCAGAAGCTTGTGGGGGCCAAGGGAAAGCAGAGGAAAGTGCATCCGCCACAAAGGCGAAGCTGGACCATGCAGGTCCACTTCTAAACCTGTCCCCTCCACAGGGGGCAGCTTACGGTGAGCTAGCTTCTGCCTTGCAGTCAAATGATCAAAGTCTTGCTTCTCTGGCTATGAGATCTCTTCAAGAAGAGAAAGCACAATTCTGCAGTCATCAGCAAGTCCTTGATTTGAATTTATTAGTGGAGATTAAGGCTCCAACTCTGGAGCCCAGATCTGGCTGTCAGCCCCGAGCATTGTACACTGGTTCTCCACAGCCTCCACATGCGGCTCAGCATCACTTTCCTAAAAGCTCCTTAATCAGTCATGTTGGTGCTGTTGACGGAAAGACCGTTCCCAGCTCCATGGGGTTGGAGTGGTTTCCAGAGCTCTATCCTGGTTACCTTGGACTAGGGCTTTTGGCAGGGAAGCCTCAGTATTGGAACTCCATGGCCCAGAAGCCTCAGCTCTCCAGTCCTCAGGGAGAAAGTCTCTCACAAGGTAAGGTAGCTCATTTTCAAGGGCTATCCACCCCATCCCAAAATCTATTTTTTAAATTACAATCAGAATATTTTCATAGCTTTTATTTTTTACCTAGGCAGTCCAAAGGTGCTCTTAACAGTTGTGTAAACATACCTCTTGCTCCAGCAGTCAGTAGTAGGGGTTATCGTTCTCCTTTTGCTCCACCAAGGGCTGACTTGAACTAGGGCAGGCTGGTACTCCATAGCAGTTGAGTTTCTACATTGGCAGGAGGCTTAACTAGAGAAACTGGATGGATAAAGACTTCAGAGTTCACCTAATAGAACAAGCACTGGGTCCAAAATTTAGTCAGACCCATTTTGCACAGGAAATGGATTTCAAGTTTACAGTCAAAGGCAATATCTAGAAGTTCAGAGTAGCAGAGGAGGAACAAGCAGAAGCTGTTTGTGGAGTTGGGGGTTTGGCGGGGTTAAAACTGGCCAGGTAAGAGTGGCAGTCAGGGCAGGTAGCTGGAAGTGGAGGCTGAGATGAACCAGCAAGATTAGGGACCAGGAATGGGGTATGTGACAGAAAGGGTGTAGAAGTCTGTGCAGTGGAAGAGCTAGGCCACAGAGCTTAGGACCAAGAGCAGAGCCAGAGGCTGAACCTCAAAACCTGAGAGAGGAGGTAAAAAGAACTTGGGGAGAGACACAGCCTTGAAACTGACCTTGGTTATCATCTCTTGAGAAGCTGCCTAGATTGGTTCGAGGGGGTGGACGGACGCTCCTGACAGGTTTCGGGTGTCCTCGCCTTTTTCTGCGGGACCTCACCCTTACTTACTAGACCACGTCTCTAGTTACTCTACACAGTCTGGTCATTTTCCTCACCAGGAAGCTTTAAGACTTTACAGGGGTAGAAAGTAGCACCCTTCTCTCTTGGGTAATGGTCACAGGAGACCTGGAGCAGCTCAGAGTAGGGTTGCCCCTGAAAAACTCACGTCTCCTCCTTAAAGAAGGAGATATTTTTTCCTCTTTGCGAATGATCACATGTTCATTAACCTTTACTTATCTGGTCTCAAAGTCATTTTCTTTCTTATTATAATTATCCTTATTTTCTTCTTTTTCATACTGTGTTGGGAATTGAACCCAGGACCTCTCATGTGCCGCTGAACTAAATGGGCCTTAACATCTAGATCTTTGGTACAAAGTCGTAGTCTCAAGGTCAGGCTCCTTCTCCACATTAAAGACAGACCTGGCAACCTTCACATTTGTGTTGATTCTTAGTTTTCAGAGTGCTTCTCTATTTTGCAAAGGATGAAAGTGGCACAGAGAGGATTAGTGATTTGTCCAAGGTCCTGTCGCCAGTCAGTGGTTGAATCACGGTAGAACCTGTCTGCTGCGGCCGCCTTCATCCTTTACTGTACAGGTTAAGTCACAGCTCCGGGCTTCTCTGTTTTTCACTTGCACCTGTAGACACTGTAAGCACAAAAGGACAGAACGCAGACCCCGAGGGATTCAGAGAAGCCTTTATTCCTTTGCAGGCTCGGGCGCCATTTGGGTCCACTTTCTGGATGGGAAAATGGTCGTCAGTTACAGAGGGGATTCTGGTTTTTTAGGATACGATGCAGTTTTGACAGTCAGGGGCTAGTTGAACAGGTTAAAACCAGACCCTGATCATTTTGCCCTTTGTCATTCAGGACTAATTTGACCTGGGGGAAGGTCAAGGTTTAGGGCCCAACATTCCAGATCCACCCCTTTTCCCTAGGGCCCATTGTCATGGGAATGCTCTGAGGGAAGTTTAATGTTTGGCCAATTCCCACCACCACCACCACCTCCCAAGCCTTATCTTCCCTGTTTTCTTGGGGAACTGTCTTATAGGAATGTTATTTTCCATAATTCTTCAGACACCCACTGTTTCGGTCAGCTGTTTCATTGCTATGACTAAATGACCTGACCAGCAGAACTGTGAAGGAGGAAAGGTTTATTTGAGAGCCCCCAGTTTTAGCAGTCTTAGTCCATAGAAGACTGGCTCCATTCCTTGGGGCTCACGGTGAGGCTGAACATCATGGTGGAAGAGGATGGTGATCAGGAATCAGAGACTGCACTCGCCAGATACAAATAAATATACCCCAAATCCCCACCCCAATTCCCACTTCCTCTGGCCACACCCTACCGGCCTCCAGCTACCACTCAGTTAATCCTATCAGGAATTAGTCCGTTGATAAGGTTAAGACTAAAAACCTGATCATTTCTCCTGAACCTTCTTTCATTGTCTCACATGTGAGCCTTTGGGGGACACCCCACATCCAAACCATAAGAGTCACCCCATGATAAATCTCTCCAGCAAACAGAAGGACTTCTTTATTTCCCCCTTTATCTTTTATCATAGTGCTGAGCCGTGTTTCTGATACATCATTTTTTGTTTCATATGAAAAGGGAAGGGACCACCTTTGATCAGTAGTGACTGCCATTGTGCTCAGTACATTACATACCCTCTTTTTTAATCCCCTAAAAGTTCTGAGGTGATGTTATTGTCCCCATCCTCTTATAAAAGAGGGACCTGAGCCTTGGACTCTGACAGAGACAGTCAAGAGTCAGATCCAAGCCGTCTGATCTTTGACCTCTACCTGAGGTTACTGTTTGTTAGTGGTCCGTCCCTTGCTCGATATGAGTTACTGACTGATTCATTTCACTTTAGTGGGTCCCAAGGATGCAATAATTAGCAATGCTATAACTAGAACATCAGTTCACCAGGCTTATGAGATAGAATATGGGGAGACATATGATATTTTCTTCAACAATAAGTGACTGGTAAGTCATGGCTGGTATCTGTGTCCCTCCTCTTGTTCCTACTGTGATTAGTTTGGCATTTCTGCCTCAGAAGATAGGGTGTGGTCGTTACAGGCCCTCTACTGCTGTCACCCGAGAAACTACTGGAGTTGAACCCAGGATTAATGTTCAGACTTTGACGCTGCCACCAAGTGAACAAAACCCGCTAGGGAGAGAGACCTTAAGATCTCAGTCAAGGTCAAGACCTGATCCCACATTTGACCAAAGACTTTAGCAACGCCACTGAATTAGAAGGGATTAAAAGGTAGTGTCATTGTCTCCTCAGAATGCTCTGTAATTTCACCAGGCAACAGCTACCTGTAGTGACAGTGACTGCAAATTAAAATTGAACTTTGAGCTGGGCGTGGTGGCGCACGCCTGTAATCCAAGCGACTCGGGAGGCTGAGTCTGGAGGATCGCGAGTTCAAAGCCAGCCTCAGCAACTTGGAGAGTACCTAAGCAACTCAGTGAGACCCTGTCTCTAAATAAAATACAAAATAGGGCTGGGGATGTGGCTCAGTGGCCAAGTGTCCCTGAGTTCAATCCCTGGTTCCAAAAATAAATAAATAAAATAAAATTGAACTTTTCCAAAGTGAATGGGCTGTGCCCTCCTTCGCTGAGGCAAGACCTTGGGTAAGCTGTTTGCCCTCTTCTCTCAGGAAGCCAGCTCGCTCCTTCCATCCTAAAGGCAGGGCCAGCAAGCGCCCAGTCATTGAGTCCTTGTGTGTGGACCCCCGCGGGCTTGCACAGGCCTCAGGTGACCTTACACTGTCCTAGGAGCTGGGGGATATCCCCTGCTGGAGATGAGGAAACTGAGTTTCACGAGGAAAAATCACTTCCCAGCATCCATTTCCAGTTAATGGTGGAGTGGAACGTTACCTGGTAGTATTTGCCAAGCTTTTCCAGGAAGCATTTCTTCTCTTGGACTGTGGGCTTCGGGGATGTGTCAGATCTGCTTCCCCACATCAGGAAAACTGTTCCAGCAACTCATCCTCGTACATCAGGCAAGTCGACTTGAATGGGTCCACCAGATGCTAAGGTCCCTGGGCCTGAGAGCAGAAGAGACATCCTGACATTTTGATGAAATGGGCTGAAATCAGAAGCTCTCCTGGCTAAGAAAAATGCATGTTTTGATATTTTGCAGCCTAGAGTGGGAACTGCTGGAGCAGACTGAGGGTTCTGAGCAAGCAGCTTAGCGAGTGTAATCAGGAATAATGCAATCGTCTTCTGAGGTTTAACAAGAAGAGTTTTCATTTATTTACTACAAAAGGAGTTTTGAACCCAAGAGTGCTCTACCACAGCACTGAGCTACAGCACCAGCCCTTGTTTATTTATTTATGTAGATACTAGGGATTTTAAAAGTTGGAGGCTGACCTTAAACCTGGCAATCCTCTTGCCTCGATCTCCTGAAGTTGCTGGGATAGTAAGTGCACTGTCACACCCAGCCAGGCTTCGTTTTTAAGAGAATAACTTTCACATT
This sequence comes from Glaucomys volans, assembly GCA_020662805.1. Lineage (NCBI taxonomy): Eukaryota > Metazoa > Chordata > Mammalia > Rodentia > Sciuridae > Glaucomys > Glaucomys volans. The sequence continues at coordinate 234,560 of JAJEJO010001320.1, read as the reverse complement.
GCAAGAAAATGATCTGTGTAATTTCTCAGAAGTTAATGTAACAGTTATTTGATATTTTTACATCCATAGCAACTTTACTACACCTGTTAAATCCACCAACATTATTTGCTGAATTTATCCTTTCTTTTTGACAAACCAAACCAAGCCCAGAGAACCGGCAGTGGTAGGGAATACCTGTCATTAAACATGGAGAAAAACAAGTGCAGAAAAATGTGAATAAGTAGCACAGCCTTCTTTGCTCGTTCTGCCTAAGTTCTTTCCATGTCAGACACATTCAGGAAAGTGTGCTAGGCAGTAACGGCAGTGGGGATAGGACAGATGTATTAGATGTAGATAGTTGCGCTCCAAAGTCTGGAGCTTTCTGAGTGCCAACATGAGTTGAGCACCTACCAACTGAGACCCCAGGTTCAATCCCAGCATCTCCAAAAAAAAAACAAAACAGGTACGTTCAAGCTGTGTGGACAAGGTGTATGTGAAACAAAAATGAATTTTAGGACTGGGGTTGGAGCTCAGTGGTGGAGCTCATGCTTAGCTTGCACAGGGCCCTGGGTTCCATCGCCAGCACCCCCTCAAAAAAAAAAAAAAAAAGATTTTTGTATTTAGATCTAGGTTCCATCCCCAGGCTACCTCATTATATATGCCTATATTTCTAATTTAGAAAAATCCAAAATACTTCTTTATACCCCAGCATTTCAGGTAAGGAATATTCAACTTATAGTTGAAATTTACTTGCTAAGATGTTGAGCAGCTGGTAGAACTTAACAAATAATTCATTTGGTTAAGCATTGTGTATGTGGATTATCTGGACAGAATATTCATCGATCAGATATAAGTATAAGGTCCTGATCGCCAGGGAGTCCCTCAGCCTTTTGAAAAACACTCTCTTCGACCTGGAATAAATCTGAGTTTCAACACTTAGCTGCAGTCCAGTGCTAAGAATGTGCTTCTCCTGAGGGCTCGCTCTGGGAGCCTTTGGCCCTGAATGGTGGGGAAGGGGCAGTGTAGACAAACTATCACAGTGACTTCTGTTTGGAACCGTAGTTCCTTTGTTGGGAAGAAGTTCGCCTGATTTAAGGAGTTTGGAACCCCCGGCCAGGCTTGCCACCTCCAGCTTTCCTCTGAGGCTCTTGGGAGCTGTGCGCAAAGGTGAGGCTGGAGTTTGACTGTCGGGTTCCAGTGCTGGTTTCAGGTATTTGGAGGTCTTCTTACTTGCTGTTAAAGCAAGGCAGGGGAAAAGGGAAAGTCGTGGTTATCGTCTCTTCGTCATTTTCATTTTGGAGTGGGACACATGGAAAGCACCAGAGCTGTACAGCAGCCGCAGCCAGGTTTTATTAACCACTGCCCTTCCTCGTGCTGCCGCCTGTCCCCCAACCTCCCTTGCCCACACTTTCCGAGCCTCCTCCCAGAGGAGGAAGATGCTACCCCTCAGGGTACCCAGTCCCATTGGTCCCCACCCCACTAAGATGTTAACCAGTCCCAAACACAAGCACGAGTGGTTAGAATTTATTATTAAAGTCTTCCATATTTTAGCCTCTTCTGTTTAAGATGCACGTCTGTGTTATTTACATGAACATAAGTTCTCTGAACTGCAGCTGCATCGCCTGCGCTAGTGGGGCAACCTGAGTGACGTTAGGTCACGCTCTGGTTCTGGCTCACTGACGCGCGCGTTTCTCTTTCTGCAGGCTGGATCCGGTGCAACACCGTGGTGAAGAAGAGCGGGGTCGGTGGCATCACCATGCTCTTCACGGGGTACTTCATCCTCTGCTGTAGCTGGAGCTTCCGGCACCTGAGTAAGCCTTTCTGCAGTTTTAGCAAAATGACAGATCACATCCCATTTTTAGGGACACCAGGGATTCTCCAAATGGCTTTTCATATCAAGGACACCTAGTGAATGAGCTGTTGCCTGTGATGTTGGCAGTTTTTATTAGAAGTTTTGTTTAGAATGGTATGTGTAAGGTTTGACCAGAATTAGAAGGGAACAGAACACAACTGTCACACCAGCTATGAGAGAGACTGAGCTTGCACCAAGTTTTAACCAGAAGGAAAATACCAGAATTTCATTCCCCTTTTAAAGTATTATTCTATAAAAACAGGGTTTTTTTGTTGGTGTTCATAGTGCGGGGGTGTTGTTAGGAATTGAGCCCAGGAGTGCTGTACTGCTGAGTTAATCCTAAGCCCTTTTTATTTTTGAGACAGGGTTTTGCTAAGTTGCCCCGGCTGGCCTTGAACTTACAGTCCTCCTGCCTCAGCCTCCTGAGTCATTGGGATTGTAGGTGTGTGCCGCTGTACCCAGCCTAAAAATAGATTCTTGTAGTTTAAAGAGGACATGACAGTAGGCTATCAGAAAAGTCCAGTATTTTTCCACAATTGAGAAAAGAAAAGAAAAAATTGGCCCTAACACTTTCTAATGAAAACATTTAGTGTAGAAGTAAGATAACCTTGTATTCTAAAGGCCAATATGTTCACAAACCAATAGCAAGACTTCTATTTTAAAAAGTCAGATTTGAATCTGACGGAACATGTTTGGCTGTGTCTGTGTGGAGTAGGTGGAGGGGCGGCAGGAGCTGTAGCCGCCCCTGCGTGCTCACTGGGGCAGGGCAGAGCTGCCAGCTCTCCTCTAAGAAGACCCCAGGCCATTGGTGAGAAATTAAATGGGGAGGTCCAAAAGCGAGTCCTTCCTCCCAGAGGAAGGGGCTCCCCACCATTGTGTCCTGCGAAGGGATTGGTTAGATACGTGCAGATGGGATGTTTTCTACCTGTCACAAGGTTGAGAGCATGGAGCAGAAACCACTCTTTGCCCAAGACCACTCCCCAATTGGAAAAATAGGAACATAGCATAACTGATCTGTGGAGGCCTAGGAGCTGTCCACGGAGGCGGCCTCTTGGGTCCTTACGTTTATCTCTGCTTGTCTGAAGAGCTGCAGCGCTGGCGAAAGTAACCTTGGCCTGGGTACCATTGAAGCCAAGGCTCTGCAGCCTCGGGAGCCGGGGTGACGCCTGCGCAGACAGGAGAGGGAGTCCAAGAATAAAGGTTCTGAACCCTGAACGGTCGGAGAAAGTGTATTTTATTGAGGTGGACAGACCTGGTTCTGTCTGACGTTTCTTTGGCTTACTTTCAAAAGTGACTAAGCGTTACTTAAAAGACCATTTTTGTTTAATCATAAAATTGTTATTCAAAGTGACGTGATGCTAAAATGGGTCATTTAAATTAAGAAGCTATTTCTCAATTCTCAATAAAAAGCAGTAACTCAGTTTTAGATCTTTTTCCCCAAAGTTGTTCTCTAAACCTTGGTGTTTTGCCATTTGTTTAAAGGAGACACTAGACTCCATATATACTGATGAAGGATAGGGTCCAGATTGGCAGGAAACAAGCTTACATGGAGGCCCTCGCCTCTTGGGGAGAGCAGACAGGTGTGAGCAACGTGCAGGCTGGGTCTGGGCAGCAGGGAGCCTATCAAAGGGCACTTAATACTCCTGCAAATGCGTCCTAAGCTGACTAAAAATAGCACACCCCACAGAATGCGAGGGCATCTTTGTGCATTTTCAGCAAGCGTAGCAGAAACTGGGACCTCCTTTGATTATCTCTTCCTGGGAACTCCAGGATCCCACCCCGTCCCTTCTCAAGAGCGTCTGTGAATGGCAGTCCTTTCGGTTTGTCAGTGTTAGTTTGGGCTGATGGGTTTTCTGACCTCTTCCCCTCATCAGAATAGCGTAGCCAGTGCAGTGGCACACGCTCACACTCCCAGCTCCTGGGGAGGCCGAGGGAGGAGGATCGTGCATTCCAGGCCAGCCCTGGCCACTTAGTGAGACCCTGTCTCAAAAAAGTAAAAGGGCTCTACTCGGTGAGAGTGTGCCCCTGGGTTCAAGCCCCAGTACTAGGAGAAAATTCTCAATGTCTAATTCTTTAACTTTGAGTTCAGCCCCTGGACAGTGACACAGGTGCCTGCAGACAAGGACGAGGGGCATGAGCAGGAAGCCATTTCTCCAAACCTGCTTCCAGCACAAGCCAGCTGGCCTCACACACTGCCCAGGCCATACGTACCTCCCTCCCTCGGCTTTGTTGGGACGTCCTCACAGTGAGGCCCCATGGTCAGACCTGCTCCCCAGCCCCTGCACCCTGCCCACAAGCAGGTGTGCTCCCGAGACCAGCGTGTGCCTGCTCCTTGCTTCCTTCCTCTCAGCCTGGGCGCTGGGCCTGCTGCATCCTCCCTCGAGTGGCTTAGGGTTAATTCTGCAGCACATTCTCACGGTTAGGGGGAAAAGGTGCTCCGAAGTGTGGCACCACGGTAAACCAGAATTCTCCACAGGGAAAGTCGCGGTGCGGGGAAGGGCATGCCCTTTGGTGGTTTTAGCTTATTCCTCAGACCTCGCTGGAGCCCGGAACCATCTCTCTTTTGAAAGGGCCTCATGCTAGTATTTAGGTATCTCCCTTTAATGACACAGGAATTCCCTCCACAGTCCCCTCTGTCCGCAAGGTCAGAAATGCTACATCGCCCTCTTTGCCTGTCCCCTTGGCAGGGGCAGCAGACTCCTGCAGCCCACAGGTCAGATCAGCACTGCCCTTTCAGTGACGTCTTGTGGGACCCAGCCCCTCAGTTAGTTAGGTGTTGTCTCTGGCTATTCCACACCACAGCAAAGTTGGATAGTTCAGCAGGAACTGTGTGCCCCCAAAAGTGAAGATATTTACTGTCTGGCCCTTCACAGAGCGTGCCGACCCCTGCCCCAGAGGAGCATGGCACCTGGCACCTCTGCAGAAGTGATGGGGAGCCTGGGATTGCTGCTCTGAACGCCTGGGCTGAGAAACAGTTCAGCAGGAGTTGGCTCCAGTGCCCTAGGGCCCTGTGCTGCCCGCTGGGCCACCCATAATACCCAAGTGCAGAGGCAGCACGAGGGCAGCTGGTTGCTCCCCGGGATTCTTATCAAGAACGTTGACCTAGTGCTGGGGGTGTAGCTCAGTTGGTAGAGCACTCGCCTTGCATGTACAAGGCCATGGGTTCAATCCCCAGCACCACAGGGAAAAAAAAGAACGTTGACCTCATTAAATAAGCTACGATCACTTGCCAATCAGAATGCTGAAGCATAATGAAAAGGTTAATCACAATGTCTTCCGAGAAGTTACTTCTTTAATGAGAAGAAACTACTTGACAACCCCATCAGTCCCAAAGGGGTATCAGACTGCAAGTTTAAAAAGGCAAGGTCTCTGTTAATCCGAGGGCTTCCTGTCAGACGGCGACCAGTGTCAAGAATTCTAACTTGCCAGGCAGGGAGGTGCGCACCTCTAATCCCAGTGGCCTAGGGGACTGAGGCAAGAAGAGCTCAAGTTCAAAGCCAGCCGCAGCAAATTAGTGAGGTCCTAAGCAACTTGGTGAGACCCTCTCTCAAAGTAAAAAATGAAAAGAGTGGGGGATGTGGCTCAGTGGTTAAGTGCCCCTGGGTTCTATCCCTAGTACCAATAAACAAAATTATGGAAAGAATTCTAACTGAGTGTAATAGCAAAGAGCAAACAGTGTTTTTTGGTTTTGGTTTTTGTTGTTTTTTTCAGAACTGGGGATTGAACCCAGGGGCACTCCACCACTGAGCCACATCCCCAGTCCTATTTTGTATTTTATTTAGAGACAGGGTCTCACTGAGTTGCTTAGTGCCTCGCTAAGTTGCAGAGGCTGGCTTTGAACTCGGGATCCTCCTGCCTCAGCCTCCCCAGCTGCTGGGATTACAGGCGTGCGCCACCACGCCCGGCTGAGCAGTCTCATCGACGACTTTGAACTAAATATTAGAATTGATTCTTCCATAAACATGGGCGGCTTTAAGGAAGCCCCGGGAGTTTCTCCTTGTTCTGGAGCATTTGTGACTCCCCGAGGAGGGAGGGAGAGCCTTCCACCTCTGCTCCGTGATGCTTCTGGGCTGGGGAAATAAGGGAGACCTTTCGCTGAGTCCTGAGAGGTCCTCTGCTGTGTTCACTTGATTCAATAAGAGTTGAGAGAAGTGGACGGCCAGCTGCTTCTTAGGTTCAGATCCAAACAGCGTGATCAAGGGACTCGCTTAGCTGCAGGTGGTGGCTGGCCTGGCTTGCGGGAGGGTGGGTGTTGGGCCATCTCTGCAGACATCCCCCTGAGTCTATTTGACGGCCAGTCCTAATCACGTGTGATCTGGCAGGTTAAAGCTTCAGCCACAGAGACTGGAGACTCAGACCTGGAATAGCGGAGGACAAGACTGCTGCCTGGAGAAGCCAGCGTGTGACCCCTCTCTGCGAAAGCCTTTGAATAGGGACGGTGGCTTTAACTTGATTTACCTCATTAAACAGCCTCCTTGCGCGCTGCCCCTTCTACCGCGTTGGCAGGAGCCTTCCCAGGTGAGCAGCAGCAGGAACTTGTGAAATTCAGCCTGAGCCTCATGCGAGAGTCCAGTCCCGGCCTCGCCCTGCTCCGCAGCCGCAGCATGCCAGGCTGAAGGCGGGAGCAGGCTTGAGCCCCGGCGCTGGCTGCCTTGTTGGCTCCTGAGTCACACCTGGACTACTCAGTTTACAGGAAGCTGCGTTTTTTTTCTAATAACATTAAAATGTTTAGCTGTTAAGAATAAAATCACCTCCAGGGCCGGGTGCAGTGCTGCAGCGTGGGCCTAGCACACGGGAGGGCTGGGCGTGGTCCAAGCAGCACAAAACTGAGGAAGAGGCACTTGGTTGTATCCTCCACTGGCTCCTGTGTTCTTCATGGAAAACCCACATACTATGGTCACTGCTCTTTTTTTTAGAAAATAAAAAGTACTAATCAGTTGCCTCCTCCAGATCTAACCCGTGACATGAGTGGCTGTGCCCCGGGCAGGTTGTCCAGTTTCCTAGAGCTTCCTTGGCCTGTTAGTTGGGAAGGTCACACCTGCTTCGCGGAGCCCTGGCATGTCCTTCCATCCCAGCACGGGTGACGGAGTGGGAACTAACGTAGCTGATCCAAATCCCTGGACCTCGGCGGGAGGCCCGCTGCCCAGCAGGTTTCCTGATCCACACGGCCACCTGTGCGTGTGCTGACAGGCTCGTGTTCCACAACAGGGACACAGTGGTTTGCCTGCACAGCAGAGTGTCCTTTCCACGTAGCAGCCCTGGGTGGCTCGAACTGACCTCCTGACCCTGGGGCCTGTGCCCTCAGACCACCTTCCGCCCCACCCTCCACTTTCCTCCTGAAGGTGAGGAGCACCTGCCACTGTTCCCCTTCTCTGTCCCTTCAAAGATCAGCTTAGCTACCACCTTCTTTCCCAGCGGGTTGAATGGCACTGTTTGATATATAACAGCATAAACAGCAGTACGGGGCACATTCCGTGCCGCGTCCTCCCCTCGCCAGGAGAAGCCTTTGTGTCCATCGCCCGCCTGTGGCCCCACGTGAGGCACAGAGTGCCTTCTCATTTAAATAAGCCACACAGGGAAGCAGCTGTCCTGCCAGAGGAACCACTGGGTTTAACCACGTTTACCGCAGCCTTGAGGTTGCCTGCAGGGCCACCGGCGCCCCAGAACTGGAGGGGCTCGGGAGTAGACTGCGTGACTGTCATGTGTTCCCCGTGCCCTGGGGCTCTGGGTTCCACGTGCACAAACTCATTTCTGCTCGTTCACATACAGCAACGTGGGGCAGGCGGGGCAGGCGCAGCCCGAGGCTGCCGCTGGGCTCGCCCTGAACGTGGCGAGCAGCATCCCACCGCGTGCCGCATCCCACCGCGTGCCGTCGCGTGTCTTCACCAGGTCTGCAGTTCCCCAGGCCTGGGTTGGTCCATAACTCCTAGTGCAGTCTCACCACACCCCACGGCATCGTGGCCTGTTTTTCAACACTAAAGAAAGAAAACGAATTGCTTGACATCTTGTAAATTCTTATCTCGAGAAAAATCCTAAATTGTCTCGGGAACCATAGGAGGTAGCTGGCTTGCTGAAGAATTTAATGGATTCTGCTCATGAGTAAAGCTGGTCTCATTCCAGGGCTAACGGACAGATTCAAGCCCAGCCACGCACGGAGCGAGGTTCTGGCCTTTGAAAGGCCTGTGCAGTCAGGTGTGCAAGCAGGCCGGGCCCCTCCTGCCATCGGGGTGTAACTGCAGGGCACAGGAATCAAAGCTCAGGAAAACTGAGACGCTGTTCCACAAAAACAGGATAAAGAGGGCTTTTTTTTCTGCCTGGTAGCAGCAAAAAAGAACCAATGTACTGTGTTTCCTTCATACCAAACTCTGCCCATGGCCTCCAAGCCATAAGGGAATCAGTATGTGTAAATAATCCAGGGAATGAGTAAGCAAACTATTAACAGTGTTCAATCTAGCCTTTTTTGTTTGTTTGTTTTGGTGGGAATTGAACCCAGGGGTGATTTGCCCCTAAGCTATACCCCAGCCCTTTTCATTTTTAATTTTGTCAGGGTCTCAGTCACTGAGGCTGGCCTCCCAACTTGTGATCCTCCTATCTGAGCCTCCCAAGTTGCTGGGATGCACACCCAGCACAGACTGACCTTTTAGACAAACAGTCCTGTGTGCTGCGAGATGCAGCTAGGATTAAGTTATTGAAACTCCATCGTAGCATCTGGCTTGCCAATATCCCCCCATTCTCTTGATTGGCACTCTTAAGCCCCAGTATGGCTTTATCACCTGTTACAGACAAGGAGTCACATTCTGCAGCACCTGATCTGCTGGCCCTCAGCAGAACAGAACGTTATCCCTGCTGGGTCCACGCTTCACTCACCTGTAGCACAGGCCCTGCTCTTGAGCCCTGAGTTGGTGACGGGGGCTTGTGGGCTTCCACAGAGAACCAGGAGGAGCCGAATCCCGTGGTTTGACAAGCTGCAGACAGTGAGGCCCCCAGCAGACAGGTCTCCAAATGCCTTTCTCTGCGTTTTCATTAGCAGAAAGCAGCCTTTGATAAAAGCTGGAAATCGCAATTCCCGAGTCACTGCAGACTGTCCTGTGTTCTATCAGGTGTCTGCTCAGCAAGGAAGCAGGAGCTGCCTTCCTCCCCAAGAGCTCGTAAACTGCCTCCGTGGGGACCTGTCTGATATCAGAGGGCAGTCCAGCATGCAGCCACCTGAACCAGGGCTCAGCAGACTTCCCAGTAAGCCCATCAGGCCTCTGTTGCAGCAGCTCCCGGAACTCGCCATCAGCTCCAGTGTAAATGTTCCTGCCCTAGACTGTCACCTGTTGCGGTAACAGGACACCTGAGAATGGATGACTTATAAAGAAAAGAGGTTTATTGAGTCCACAGTACCAGAGGCTGGAAGTCAAGAGGGAGTGGCCAGGTCTGCTTGGCTTTCGGTGAGAGCCTTGTGCTGCTGTTCCACGCATGGCGAAAAAGTGATAGGCCAGCAGGTGTGGCTGGGAGGAAGCCAAACTCACTTTGAAACCACCTGCTCTCCCATAACTACTCGAGTACCCTGAGAACAAGAACTGCCTCCTGGGAGAGGCATTAACTGATTCTGTGCCCCTGCCTCCCTGATCCACATCCCTACCAGGCCTGCCTCGCACACTGCCTCAGGAGGAAGGAGACTCCAGTGCTTTGGTGGGGACCACCCATCTTCAAGCAGGCGCTAAAAGACCATTTTCACTCGTCACGAAGTATTCTTTTGGTTTTCTCCCAGACTCCTTTAAAACACTCTTGGCTCCCGGCTGGGGAACAAGCAGCAGGGGGCTGACTTGGGCCACGGGCTGCAGTTGGCTGACCCCTGACCTGGGTGCACACCCTCGCCTGGAGTCGATATGGAGACTGTTTCCATAGACACCAGGTGCATTCCTGAATCAAGGATGACCTTGATTCGGAATACTGACCACAAGTCCTGAGCTGGGCCCCATTTTCTTTAACCAAAAGCCCCCTTGCGGTATCTGGCTAAGGAAGAGGAAGGCCTGGGCGGCTGGCTTGCCCAAGGCAGGGACTCTGGAGGCCACAGGTTCTGGGAGAAACCACGTGAAGGCACACGACCACGTGCCTTCCACAGGATCAGGACTCGGCAGGTCACACGAGGGAGTGCGTGTCCCTTGGGAACAGTGCAGCACCTGGGGAGCAGAGTGAAGAGGGAGACTTGGGCACCCGCCTGCCCACACCCACCTTCATGTCACTCGGGCTGAATCCAAGGTTCATCTTGGGACTGGAGGAAGTGGAGAGAGAGATGACACCCTGCTCCAACCTCCCGCCTGTGCCCACCTGCGTTCCCTGCACCAGCCTGCTGCAGGCTCTGGGTTTCAGGGCTCCCTAGGGAAGAGCCCTCTCCCTAGCCAGGGAGCAAGGGAGAACTGCAGAGCCTGTTCTCCCTTGGAATGGGCAGCAATGTCCCTACTCATTTCTAGAACAGTGTGTAGCGAGGTCTGCCTCTGTCCCCTGCCCAGGAGTGCAGGCAGCCACCAAACCTCCAGGGTTGGGCAGCAGTGCCAGGGAAACCCTGCAGGCAGGTGACACCAGACACCTCATCTTCAGTGCCAGCCAGCAGAGGAACTGAGGATCCAGACCCAGAAGGCAGGCCCACCACCCTGGGGGGAGGTGGTAATGAAGGGACTTTACTTCCTGGGTAAATGGGCACTCGGGTACCTCAGAGCAGAATCCATTGAAGTAGTTGGGCCACATTATCCGGGGGACATAGTGGTATTTACACAGGGGACCTGCGGAACAGTGAATAACCAGCCAGAGGATCTGCTTTAGCCAGAAGGAAGACACACATGACAAAACTCACAGGCAATGGCCTGGGCAGTTCTAGACGTCTCCACTTAGTCAGGGCGTATGAATCTGGTCCTTTCCGTACTGCCCTGAATCACAGTTCCAGCCATGAACCCGAGACAGGACAGGAACCCCGGTGTGGGCTGGGGTAGGTGTCAGCTGGCAAGTCCTGAAATGGGCAGGGTGGAAAGTGTTGCTGATGGGCTGTGTCCAAACCTTACAGGGATGTGGTTCATAATTTTCTGCCTTAGCTATAGAAGACCCAGCTGAGGGCTGGGGTGTTGGCCAGTGGTGGGAGAAGAGCACACGGAGTCTCTCACGGGTCAGTCTGAGCCAGGCTTCCCATGGCTAAGCCACTTGGTTCAAAGTCATAGCCAATAATGCTGAAGGTAGGATTCCAGCCCAAGCCAGCCTTCCCCAGAAGCCCATGGCTGAGTGTCACGATGGATCCCTCCACTCACTGCAGCACAAGCCTGGGGACAGGCCTTCTGCCGCGATTTCAGCAGTGGTGTCCCATGGGGGAGTAGGGCCCCTGCCCTGAGGAGAGCCCAGTCCAGGTCCCGCCCAGCTCCCCATCCATTAAGGCCTCACCATCTCTGCAGAAGCCTTGGGCTCCACGTGGAGAAAGGTGCAGTCCTTGTTGTGGCAGTCACCTGAAAATTCCAGCACTCTTGGTGGTCTCCCCTGCCTCCCCAGCCACCCTGACCTTGGCCCTCACACACACAAGCCGCTGGCCTATATTCTGGTCAGCAGCAGCTGTTTGAAGACAAGCTATTTCTAATCCTAATCCTTCCTGCAGTCCAAGAAGAGCGGCTCCTGTGAGACCTGCTAACAGGAGGGATGTGAACACACATCCCAAGGAACGAGCAGGGCCAGGTGCCCAGGGAGCCCGGACCTGGAGGCATTAGGAAGCAGGGAGAAAGAAGAGTGTGGCGTACACAGCAGGAGACCCGGGTGGAACCTGGGCTGCTTCCAGAGCTGGGGGCAGTTCCTCAGGGTGGAAATGCCAAGAGCAGAGTGTGGCTTCCACTGGCAGGGGGACACACGGGCACCTCACACAGGGCCCACGTAGCTGTCCCAAGCCTGGGCTGCCCAGTGTCTGGATTAGGCCGGGTCTCGATTAGCTGGTCTCCTAAAAGCCACCTCCCTGTAGGCACAGGCTGCCCAGGGTCACTGCAAAAGCCCTGTGAGGCTTTTTTGAGGAAGGAAGATCTGTGAGGGAAGATTCAGCACGTGTGAATGTCCCCAATGCCCCTCCAGGGGAGACTGCACGACAACCCAGTGCTTTTCGGAGCTGAAGGGAACTCCACAGTGTCTATTCCAATCGTCAACTGCTCCAAAGAGATCTCTTTTACCCAGTGGGCAAAGCAAGATTTCACCTAAAAAAAAAAAAAAAAGAGATTTCACCCTGAGTCCTGAGCCAGCCAGGCGGCCAGCCCTCCCATTTATCACACGTGGCCGCCAGTGCTCAGAGAGAGCAATAGCATGTCCCTTTTCAGCCAGCTCTCCACACTGAGGAGGGGTGCACTTGCCCATGGTCGGTGTTCATCCCCAGGTGGGGTGCTATCCTGGGCTTCAACCTTCTGAGAAGGTGTGTGGCCTCACCCCAGGTCTGGTCGACATTTGCTAGAGAGAAATAGCAGGGTCTTGGGGACGGTGTGGTCTTTCTGTCCTGCTTGGGTGCGTGACACTGCAGCCTGCGCCTGGCCAGCAGGTGGCGGCAGCAGCTCAGCCTCCATTTGTCCTTTCAGAGCGGCCCAGAGTACACCTGGGTCACATGACCCAGGAGTTTGGGATATCCTAGACCTTCCAACTGCCCTTTCCCACCCTCACACCTCCCCAGCAATATATTTTTTTAATTTGATATGCAAGAATAATGATAATTACTTTGATACAATATTAGATTCATTTACTCTGTGAACAAAACTGTAGGTAGTCATGGGTGTGAATGTCCCTTCCCCATAATTAGGGTCATTTAAGGGCAGAAGGGGTCCTATTCCTGTCTCCGTGCACAGTACTATGTCTCCTCCCCACGTGAAACCTACCAAGCATTATTGAGAGACTGCACACGTGACATTTTAAAATGATAAAGCTTTAGACAACGACCAAGGGCACCGGTTTCCCAGATAAATTCTGCCCACTCTCGAGAAAGACTTGCAGGCAGTCCTCGATCTGCAAGGCCCTCACCACCTGGGAGGGGACTGCTGGCCTGGAAGGAGCCTTCCCGTCAGCACTCAGGGAGTGGCTCCCCACATGGGTCCCCTGAAGCTGGCCCTGAGCCTCCTGAGGGGTGCCTGTCCCAGCTCTGCTGGCTCCCCCCGCTCTTTTTGGAACACAGTTTGAAAACCGCTGGACTAGGTCAGGAAAGCCGGACCGTGCTCTGCTGGGAGGGACGGGACCTGAAGCACTCCACTTCATTCTTCAGCAAGGCGGGGGGCTGCGGTTTCCCCGAAGAGAGACCTTAGATGGCCAAAGAAGGACGAGAGGCCAGAGCAGGCCTGACCACACAAGATAATTTCAGGGGCCAGACTTTGTGTTCACGGTTACCTTTTATTTCCAACACGTCATGCTAGTTTTCCATTTATGGAAGTGACACAAAGGGGTTTTGTTTTTGTTTTTGTTTTTCCTAAAATATGAGTTGGAAGTAGCAAGACGGCTGAGAGAGGGCAGCACGCTGGTGCCTGGTGGGCAGGGCACTCATGGTCCCCGTGACTCTCAGAGGCCTCCGATGGGGAGTCCTGGGCAGGGTGGCTCCCTGGAGACATTCCCACCGTCGGCCTGGGTGTGCGGTAGCCAGGACTGGGGAGGGAATAATGCCCCTTCCCTTTCGGGGGGAACTCGTGGGGACAGGAAAGGGCAGGGATGGCAGGCTGCAGCTGTCTCTCCTAGGGTTTGGAGAAGCAGGTACCTGAGCTCAGGCAGCCCTGGCTGACCTCCTGGGACACACCTGACCCCCTTGGGGTGCCCTGCCCCCAAAACCTACTTTCTTTCCAACACTCCCCCCCGTCACCCTCCCCCGTCACCCTCCAGGGTGGGGGGCTGAGCCAGGCAGGGGCGTTACCAAACTTGGGGTAGAAATAGCACTTGGGCATCCTGGAGAGGTGGAGCAGGAACCTGCAGCCATCCGCCCATCCTGCAGAGCCTGCATGGCCAGTGCTTGCACACCACCAGCCTCCCTCCCTGCTCCCCTGCAGACACCAGGGGCCACAGCTGCCCATCTCGGCCTCCAGGAGTTCCCTAGGGGGCGCGGGGCTTGTCCCAAACTGCCCTCCTGCATCCCACCTGGACACTGAGGGACTAGAAAGGATCAGGGTGCCCTGCAGGGCAAGCTGACCTTTGAGCATGGAGTTCCTACTTCCACCCTCTGCCTGGCACACCTGCCCTGCCAGTGGCAAACCTCAAGACACCCCCAGGCTTGGGAGAGCCGCCTCCCTTGCCCCCCACAACATGACCCCCTCTCCTCCTGACAGAGAACAGTCTGGATGCCCTCTCCCAGCCCAGCCCCAGGCACACAGTAAGTGCTCATTAAGGGCCTACTGAACTCATGTCTTTGAAAAAAATGCATTCAGCTTCCTGATTCTGGAAAAATATTGTGACTTAAGGGCCAACTTTGGAAATGTTACGTCCAGCTATTTCCTCCTCCTCCTCCCAAGTTGGCATTGCCCCGGGCAGAAAGACCCCCTGGCTCCTGACTTTCTAAGAAAGGCCAGCCTCATGCATGGCCAACTTTGATGGAGTCTGGGGGACAGGAAAGGGGTTCTCTTCAAGTACCCTCCCCCTACCCCTGGACACTGACATGCTTGGTCTGACGGTCCCCAATAACAGCTTTATTTCCTCGTGAGGGTGTCACTGCCAGCCATGGTCACTCAGTCCTTGATGGACCTGGAGGGTCCTTGCCCACAGAGCCCTGGGTGGCCAGTGAGCCCATTGCCCTTCTCAACCCATTGTGGAGGGCCACCACCAAGGTAGGTGGGCAGATATGGCTCCAGGTCCTCCCTACCTGGGCCCCACCAGCCTCCCAGCTTCCTAGGACAGAATCACAGGGATCCCCGAAGCAGGTCCCATTCATGAAGAATTTCTTAGCCTACATCAATGGGCAGGCTGCAGGAAGACTGGGAACCCCTAAAATTGAAGGCAAGATTTGGGGGAACTGCTGGTTTCTATGGGAAGAGCCTCAGAGTGGCCCATGAACCAGAAGAGAAGTCGGGAACCCCGTGGGCAAGCCAGGCCCCCCAGAAGGGCTGCATGTGGGGGAGAGGCTGAAGAGAGGGTAGGGCTTGATCCACAGGCAGCGTGGGACAGAAGTGGTGGCTGCTTTTTGTAGCATTTCAAAGACTGTGACCAGAGCTACCAGAGGTCATAAAGCATGGTGGGGGCAACTTACCAGTTTCCATACTGATTTGGAGGGAGAAGGAGGGCGGGAGAGAATAAGGAGTTCTGGAGCCTCCTGGGGGCACACGGGCAGAAGCCCAAGAACACCCACAGGAGGCAGAAAGAAAGAAGGGAGTGTCCCTTCCCGGCAGCCCTGGGTACTCTGACGCCAATGAGGACAGGGTGCCTGAGGGGCCTGGGGGCTGCGTGGTGGACCCACCACTTGCGCTGGTCTAAACTCGACCACATTCTGCCCAATCCCAGCTTCCCTCCCCATGGGGCACAGTGGACTTCCTACCCCACCAGGCAGGGCCCCTGCTAGGTCCAGTATGGTCCAGCTGCCAGTGCCCACCTTCGCCTCCCCACAGCCCACCCTGCTCCGCCCAGCCCACCTTCCCACAGAGCCCCCCCGGCCGACTCTGGAGGGGAGGAGGGAGGAGGAAGGGAGCTGCCTTGCAGCTACGGTGCAGTGCGCATGCCAGGGGCCCTCACCCCCTCCACTGCAAACGCAGCAACTTGCCCCCAGGCTCGGGCAGCAGAGCCCCCAAATTCCAGCCCTTTGGAAGCCTTCAGAACGAGCCTCCAAGCCTCAATTTAAACCTCCAACTCAGAAACAGGAGATGGAGGGGCTTCAGGACAGCCTGAGAGAGTGGGAGGCCAGTGCACTTCTGTGGATTCACTTCTCCGGCCTTTTTCTCAGTCTGGAAAATGGGTCACCCAGAAGCCGTAGATAGGGGATGCTCCACGAGGGAGCTGAGCAGAGGCCCGGCCTCACTCACTGCCCACGCCCTAGAAGGGCAGGAGCCGAGTGCCTTTCTGCAGCTCCACAGCAGGCTCAAGGGCAAAGGGCAGGTGCCCCACCTGGAGAAGACCCCTGCATCCCCTCTCTCATGCGGGGCTGCTAGACCTGCTAGAGCCCCACAGGTGGACCCTACATAGCTCATCAGCCCTTAAGGGGCCAGGGCCTGGTGCCACGCCCCCTGTACCACAAAGGATGCCAATGACCTCGGCCAGGTGGTGCAGGAGGGGCACCCAGGTGCCTCAGCCCCGCCCCCTGCAGCTGCAGCGGCCCCACCTCCCACTCAGGTGGGAAGGATTAGCAAGCCCCGCACCTGCTTATCTCTGCCCGTCATCAGATGCTCACAGCAGACACACCAGCCCGCGCTCACGCCATGCCCACGACGACGCAAACGTGGGTTAGCGAGAGTTGCACAAACCAACCGCAGCGGAGGTGTGATTCAGAGCGTGGGGCCAGAGGGCACCGGGCCCCATCGGGTGCCAGCCACCCCTCCCTCTGCGACTCCCCATGCCCCTTTTCTATCCTGAGTGACAAGCCCCAAGTGAGTCCTTCATGGTAGAGAGAAAAAGGAACACAGGCTGGGCCTCGGAAACAGTTGGATGAATAGGGCTTTGTTCACCCCACTCGCAGGCCTGGCTGGAGGGTAGAACCAACCCCAGGCCGGCCGGGCTGCCTCCCAGCCAGGGTTCCATGGGCCCCCACAGCGCCTCCCACCCCGGAGAAAGCGCTTTGTGAACGAAATCCTTATGCAAATGTTGTTTTATTATTATTATGCCTGATGCCCGCAGGGCTGGGACATCTGAAAATGCTTTCAAAGGCCGGTTGGAGGCTCTAATTAAACCAGGCTTCCCTCCCCCTGCTCCGGCCCTACACTGGCCTCGCCTCCTGGAACTGTCCCTTGCAGAGCCACACTGGCCTTTGATGCCCACAGGACCAGAACCCAAATGCCCTCCTCCCTGTGCAGGACCCCACGGGGAGAGGGGGACAGCGCCCTGCCCTGCAGGCTGCTGTCAGATGGGAACCAGCCTGCAGGCTGCCTCCCCAAGTGTCACCTAGCTCCTGTTCCTTTGAACTCCAGCTCTGAAAACAGAGGGAGAGAGAGACACCTGGAGCCAGGTGGGGCTGGGAGGGGCCAGAAGGGATTCCAGAGTTCCCACGCGCTGGGGCGCTGGGGCTACCCTGGAAGGCCCGGGTGAGAGGCTGAGGGCCAAGGTCAGGTTGCGCTGGTGGGACGAAAGCCTGAGCGTCTCTTGGCCGTATTCCGTGCATTGATTAGATCCTGAAAGGCCATTCGTCTGTCAACAGGAGTTCATTTCAGGTTCACAGTCGCCTGGCAGGACAGGCAGTTCGGGTGAGCAAGGGCACGTGGATGGCAGCGATGGAGTCAGGTCTCCTGACGATGGCCTTCCATGTGCATCCCCCGCATCTCTGTCCTGGAGGGTGGTGTGTCCCATACGACACAAGGAGCCACATGGTCAGACAATGGGGTGGAAAGGGACCTCAGCAGCTAAGGAAAGGGAGGCAGCAAAGGCCCTCAGCTGGTCCATCCAGCCCCTGACGGACTCTGAGGAGCAGAGGGCACAGAACTGTGGAGAACAGAAGAGGGACAAGCTGCGGGGAGGCTGCTTGGGGCATGACTTAAAAAAAGAAAGAAATGTCAGGCAATGCCACATTCCTTAGTCCCAGCTACTTGGGAAGCCGAGGCAGGAGGAACGCAAATTTGAGGTCAGCCTGGGCATCTTGGTTAGACCATGTCTCAAAATAAAAAGGACTGGGGTGCAGCTCAGTGACAGAGTGCCAGGGTTCAGTCCCCAGTACAAAACACACACACACACAGAGCAGGGGAGAGACTATGGAATAATACTGACCAAATGACGTCGCTATGTTGCGTACATGTGTGATGCAGAGCAAATCCCACCATTATGTACAATTTGAATGCACCAATAAAACATGAAGAAATTCAATCAAATAAACAAATAAATAAAGTGTACTAAAAGCAAAGGGTAATTTTCTTTTTTTAAAAACAATCTGAACCCTGGGGATATAGTCGGAGGTGGCCTGAAAGAGTTCTTAATTGGGGATGAGCAGGAACAAGACTCCCTGATGAGACTCCTCCCTCCCAGCCTCCAGGTTCCCTCCTCCACCTGTGCTCCCAGTGTCCCCAGCAGCAGAAGGCACAGGGCAGGTCCCACATAGATGGATCCACTCTCCCAGTGGTTCATCACTAGTTTGGCACGAGAATGAGGTGAGGGTTCCTTGCATTAGTGGATTTTGCTTGTTCAAAATCCCTTCTGGCTGGGTGCGGTGCACACGTCTGTAATCCAGTCACTGAGGAGACTGAGGCAGAGGGATCACAAGTTTGAGACCAGCCTTGGCAACTTAGATCCTATCTCGTAATTTAATAATATAAATAGACAAGAAGGGCCATGGTTGTAGCTCAGTGGTAAAGCACCCCTGAGTTCCATCCCCAGTACACTCAGTCAGTCAACGAGATCCCTCCCGTAGTGAGTTGAACTGTTTCCCCCTGAAACATCTAAGTCCTCTCTAACCCCTGGTTCCTGTGAATGTGATCGGGTTTAGAAATAGGGTCTTTGCAGGTGTCATTAAGTTAAGCCTCTGCAAACGAGATCATCCTGGAAGAGAGAGGGTGAGGCCTAACCTGGGTAGCTGGTGACCTCGTGAGAGGGAGGAGAAGGAAACTCGAGACACCAGTGCTGGGGAAACACTGAGAAGACCACGTGGAGACGGGGAGCCTGGAGCAGCCCAACCACCCCAGGGAGCCAAGGCTCGCCTGGCGCCACCCGGCGAGCTGGGAGACAGGGAACGTGGAGCCTCGAGCCAGCCCTGCAGCAGCACCTGTTTTTCTCTTCTTGTTTTATTTTTTGGTTTTTTTTTTTTTGGTCCTGGGGATTGAACTCAGGGGCACTCGACCTCTGAGCCACATCCCCAGCCCTATTTTGTATTTTATTTAGAGACAGGGTCTCACTGAGTTGCTTAGGGCCTCGCTAAGTTGCTGAGGCTAGTTTTGAACTCGAGATCCTCCTGCCTCAGCCTCCCAAGTGCTGGGATTACAGGCGTGCGCCACCATGCCCGGCTTGTTTTTCTCTTCTTGCAGCCCCACAGTTTTGGACTTCTGGCTTCCAGAGGGTGAGAGAATAAATTTCTGGGTTAGGTTTCCTTTGCCGTCCCGGGGATTGAACCCATTGGTGCTTTACCCCAGAGCTACCTTCTCAGCCCTTCCTATTATTATTCTATATTTTTCGAGACAGTCTTGCTAAGTTATCTAGTCTGGCCTCAAACTTGCCATCCTCCTGCCTCTCTGCCTCCCAAGCAGCTGGGACTCCAGGCATGCGCCCAGCTTCAACTTCTGCTGCCGCAAGCCACCCAATTTGGGCTCATCTGTTCCAGCAGCCACAGGAAACAAACACACCTTCCTACCTGGAAATTTCGTCTCAGGAGACCTCACCCCATTCCCACTTGAACAAATAGACACAGGAGGAGTTGAGTGATGGCCATGTGTCACTGAGGCCAGGGGGAGCAGCCTTGTCCCCTCAGTTTAGACTACTTCACAGCTACTGAGATGGCTCCGCACCCCATTGTACGCAGGAAGTGATCCTCAAATCAGAATCTCCCGGTGATGCCCTTGAGGAGGGGCCGGGTGGCCCAGCCCAGGGATGGGCCCTCTGGAGCCCCTCCATCCAGCTTCTGCTCCCTGCAGCTCAAGCCAGCACTTGTATTGAGGTTTATTAATTAATTCAGGGGTGCAAAATGGACACCCAGATCGCTGCACAAACACTGGATTAATTTTTAATCACTGTCATTATGAGCCTCTCATTTAACTCTGGCGGCAAATTCCCTGAATCATCAGCTGCTCCTTTCCCTTTATAAATACACCGCCCTGGAAAGCAGGGGATGGTGCCGGGAGCTGTGGAATTCTCTAGTGACAGGGCCTGGCGGTCGGTGTGCCTCATGCCCCCACCCCCGGCCTTGAACCCATCACAGCTGGTGCCTTACAGGACACACAGGCCTCGCCCTCCTCCCCCGGATCCTGTGCACCTGCCTTGATCCCCACGTAAGTGCTGGGAAGGTGGAGACTGCTCAGGGGGCAGTCACACCTCGTCTGGGCTTGGTCAGCCACCAGCTGTAACCTGGGCCAGGCATCGGATGGCCTCTCTGTGGATGGCCTCTCTGTAGCCCAGATTCCACATCAGTGCAATGCAACCAATAGGTGCTACCCATGTGGGGCTCTGGGGACAGGCAGGAAGCACCCCTGGGGGCCTGACCAGGACAGCGGTTTATGAGTTGTCCTTCCGGGAGATCTGGGACTGGTCTGCTGTCCTCCCCTATCCAGGCCCATGTAAGGGGCTGGGGTGCATGTGCCTGATGCTCCCAGGTCCAAGGCACCTCCCTTCAAGTTCATCATTCCTGAGGGTCCCTGTGAGAGGTGCTGTGGCAGCTGGGGTCCATGCTGTCCGTGCCATTGGAGGGGCTGCTGGGAGCTTCAGTCAGGAGGGGCTTGGCATCTGGATAGTCCTAGAGAAGGAGGGGATGGACGTCAGGAGGCATCCCCAGTGACCCACAGTTGCTGCTGCTCAGCTCCAGGGACAATGGACCAGTGTGCCCTGCTCTCTCCTATTCTTTGTGCCCCAAAGATGCCACTTGGCAGGGACAGCTGTTGAGCTTACAATAGCCACTTGAAGTTCAGGGCTGGCGGCCCAGCAGCCAGAGTGTCTGAGTCAGTCACTTCTGGGACCGTACCCGGCTTCCAAAGACCCAAGCTCAGGTCGATATGACCCCAAAGCCACGCCCTTCTCAGCTCCCAGGCTGCAGTGTGGGGAAGGGCCCTGCTCCCCTGGCCAGTAAGTCAACCAAGGTCCCCGAGACCCGGAACGGTGATCCAGCCCCCGAGTGGGCATGCAGACTGCAGTTTTTGGTCTAAGAATCAAGGAGACGGGATATTTAGGGGTCAGGGACACCACCCTGTCGTGAAAGGGAGACCCCACAGCTCACTTCCTGTGCTGGTGCTACCACACATCTCAGTGGGGATTTTTTTTATTTTTTTTGTTTTTTATTTGGGGGGGATGGGTAAATACTGGGGATTAAACCCAAAGGTGCTTCAACACTGATTCACACCCCCAGCTCTTTTTGTTTTTTATCTTAAGACAGGTTCTTGCCATGTTGCTTAAGGCCTCGCTAAGTTGCTGAGGCTGGCCTCCAACTTGTGATCCTTCTGCCTCAGCCTCCCGAGCCACTGGGATTGCAGGCGTGCACCACCATGCCTGGCTCAATGTGGTCTTAAGATCACCCTCCCCCCCTCTATTCTGTGCCCAGGGCCCTTGCAGGCTAAGCAGACTGGTCAAAGCCTCCTTGGGCTCAGAGGGAAAACTCCCCAGGCCCCGGCTCCACCCACAGCCCCCCAGGCTTTGCAGAGAAGGCAGCCCTGGGACCCACAGCTTGGGAAGGCAGCGGACCTGACTGTCCACAAAACTGAGTTGGCAGCTGTGGCAGATGGGGCCAGCTCAGGTTATACTCTGATCTCTTCCGGCGTAGCCGCAGCCCTTCCTTCCGTCTGTCCTCGCCTGGCTTCTGGCCCACTGACCCTCTGGGGAGCTATCCATTCATTCATTCATTCACTCACTCAAAAATATCTTTCAGCTTCTACTCACTGCAAAGATTCAAAATGACCTAGACACTGTCACTTGGGGGAGAGTGTGGTCAGCAGAATCATGGGCCCTGTCCTAATCCCCAGAAGCTGTGAATATACCAAAGGGGACTTCACAGATGCAATTCAATTAACGACTTGTAAAAATGTTTCCTGGATTATCCTGATAGCCCGTGAACGTCACCCGGGGCCTTATAAAAAGGAGGCAGGGAGGCCAGAGGAAGGGAGAGAGAGAGGGGAAGAGAGAGACAGAGGCAGAGAGAGGTCAGTTGTTTTGTTCCTGTGGTGCTGGGACAGATGGACCCAGGGTCTGGCACATGCTAGGCAAGCAGCCCACCACTGAGCTACACCCCCAGCCCCTGGAGAGAGATGTGAAGATCTGGGTGGCTGGTTCCGAAGGCCCCGAAGGGGCCGTGCGCTGAGAAGTGCAGGAGGCTTCAGAGCCTGGGAAGGCCAGGAGACAGAAGGAGCCCCCTAGGACTCCCAGGAGGACGGCCCTGCCCACACCCTGACTTGGGAGCCATTTGGGCCTTCTAACTTCAAGAACTGCCATACATAGTGTCATGTTATGCTGTCACATTCGTGGTGACCTGTGACAGCAGCAGTGAAGACCCACCAATGGGCTGGCAGAGGCATCTACAGGGTTCTGCAGGGCCACTTAGCTCCACGCGGCATCCAGGGAAGGCTTCTGGAGGAGGTGGGAGGAAGCCACCGGCCGAGAGCACTGTCAAGGGCAGCAGGGCGGGAACGCATTTGCATGCACTTAGGAAACCAGGCTTTGTTTAGGCTGATCTCGGAGGGAAAGGGCTGCAGCTTCAGGCCTTGGGGAGTCATGAAGAGACCTACTTTGCAATATGGGTGGATTTTGGGGGTTTTTCTTTTTTTTCTTTGTTTGTTTTTGGTAGATTTGCATCTTAGAGCCTGCAAAGTCCTGGGGTCACTCTCCAAAGAAAGGTCAAGAGAAAGACATCCAGCAGCCCATCTGGAAATCCAGCAGCTGCCGAAAAGCAGCCCAGGAAAGCAGATATTCTTCCCCCAGGGAAGCCATTCTATTCCTGCTAAAATTAAGAAAAAAATGCAGAAGGCTGCCAGGAGCCGAGGTGCACAGCCAGCATCCCAGCAGCTTGGGAGACTGAGGCAGGAGGATGGCGAGTTTGGGGTCGGCCTCAGCAACTGAGTGAGACCCTGTCTCAGACAAAAATTAAAAAGTGCTGAGGATGTGGCTCAGTGGAGAAGCTCCCGAATCCCCAGTACCGAAAAATAGAAGCAAAGAAAAATGGAGAAGGTCAAGATAGACCGTAATCATTAGCCAAGTCCTACCCAGCAGCGGGGCCCATGTTCCCCCTGGGGTGCAAGACCTCACCCGGGGGGAGGGTGTCCTGTAGGACAGGGATCCACTCTGGCTGTGACCAGGAGGGTGACAGAATGGTTCCCCCAGTGGCCTGCTGAGCTTGGCTGGATGGACTGTGAGTCCAAGGTCACACGCTGGGTCTGCCCTTGGGTCAACTGGGTCTGGAAGACAAGCTCTATTTCCATCCCCACAGTCTGCCCTGGGGCCTGGGATCTGTAAATAATTCTCGGGTCACCAGGCAGACAGACGGAGCCCAGACGGAACACGCTCCAGGCATGGCTATTGACAGGAAGTCAATTGTGCCTGTTTTGTGCACAAAGCCCTGGGCCGTGGGCAGCAGGAGCAAGCGGCAGAGGGTGGTCCCTTCCCCCAGCCTGGACACACCACCCTGACCCTGGAGCCCGGTGCCACAGGGAGACGCAGTGGATCCTGTGCCCGTCCACCTTGACCTCCCCGCCAGCCAGGGGCTCTAGCGCCTGCCCTGGCTCTCAGTTCTTGGCTGGGGCTTGGTGTCCATCTCTCCACCAACAACTTCACATCCAGATGTGTTTCCTCCAGAAGGCAGCTGCCCATGGCTCCGTCAGCTTGGGGCGCTGTAACAAAACAGAGCTGTTTAAACAACATTCCGAGAAATGTCCCAGAATTCTGGGCAGCCCAAGATCAACGGCTGGCAGATTCAGTTCCTGTGAAGGGCGCTCTCCCCAGCCTGCAGGCCCCACCCTCGCGGCCTCATCTCGACTTAATTACCTCCCAAAGGCCCTCCTCCTAACACCATCCCGTTGAAGGTTAGGGCTTTGACACCACTTTTGAGGAACACACAAAAGTTCAGGCCCCGCAACTGAACAACAGCATCCTCCTTGACATTTCACTTAAAATGGCTTTTGTTGTATTTTAAGTAACGTTCCCCAAAGGCCCATGTGTTAGACTTGGTCCCCAGAGTGATGCCATTGGGAGGTAGGGGAACTTGTAAAAGGAGGGGCCTAGTGGTAGATTTCAAGGTCATTGGGGGATGTCCTTGAAGGGAAGAATAGGATCCAGGCCCCTCCCCTTTCTCTCTCTCTCTCTCTCTCTCTCTCAGTTCCTGGACATTGCTTCCATCATGATGTGCTGCTTCACCCCAGGCCCAAAGCAATGGGGCCAACTGACCATGGATGGAGCCCTCCAACACTGTGAGTTAAAATATATCTTTTCACCGGGCGTGGTGGCGCACACCTGTAATCCAAGCGACTTGGGAGGCTGAGTCAGGAGGATCGCGAGTTCAAAGCCAGCCTCAGCAACTTAGTGAGGCCCTAAGCAACTCAGTGAGACCCTGTCTCTAAGTAAAATACAAAATAGGGCTGGGGATGTGGCTCAGTGGCCAGGTGTCCCTGAGTTCAATCCCTGGTTCAAAAAAAATAAAAATAAAAAAATAAAATAAAAAAAATAAACCTTTTCTCTTCATAAGTTGATACCTTAGGTACTTGTTATAGTGACAGGAAGCTGACTAATACAGCTTCCATACATCTGAGACCAAACTGCAATTCCCCCAGATCACTGCCCCCTCAGTCTTCCACTCTAGAATTTTTCACAACACCCAGATGCTAAAGCGGAAAGCAGGCGTGTCTTTGACTTCCACAGAGCTTGTTGTGGGCAAGGCATTTGTAGGATGGTTACAGGACCATAGTTCCCACGTGGGTGTTTTAGTCATCTTTTTTTTTTTTTTTTTTTTTTGCTGCTGTGATGAAAGACTTGACAAGAACAACAGTAAAGGAGGAAAAGTTTATTTGAGGGCTTATGGTTTCAGAAGTCTCAATCCATAGACAGCAAGCTCCATTCCTCAGGGCTCAAGGTGAGGCAGGACATCATGGCGGAAGAGTGTGGCAGAGGGAAGCAGCTCACATGGTGCTTAGGAAGCAGAGAGAGAGAGGGGCTCCAAGCTCCAGACCTAAAATATATACCCCACAGTCAGGCTCCCGATGAACCACTTCCTCTAGCCACACCCCGCCTGCCTCCAGTCACCACCCAGTTCATCCCACCAGGGATCAATTCCCTGATTAGGTTAGGGCTGTAACCCAATCATTTCTCCTCCAAACCTTCTTGCACTGTCTCACACACGAGCTTTTTGGGGGACACCACATCTAAACCATAACAACGGGCCTGGAGGGCAGGCTTCTGGAGGAGGTGAGACAAAGTTGTGGACACCCTTTGGGTCTGGTTTTGATGCTGCTCCTTAGGGAGTCTCCAGGCCCCATCTAACATGAGACCCGGTTCTCCTCCGTCCCAGCACCTAGAGTGTATGTCCTCCAAGGCCCTTAGCATCCGAGGCAAAGCTTTTGCTCATCTTTGGCTTGTTGATGGTCTGTACCCACCTGCACCCCAAGCAAGCCCTGGTGGTCAGAGGCCATCTGGGTGGCTTCTCCACCAGGCTGAGCGGCAGAGTGCAAGTGCCTTCTGCACTGTTAGGGTCCCATTGACATGTTCTAATTTCTTTTAAAGCCAAGAGCTGGGTGTGGGGGCACATGCCATGATCCCAGCAACTCCAGAGGCTGAGGCGAGAGTCAAGTTTGAGGTCAGCCTAAGCAATTTAGCAAGACCCTGTCTCAAAATAATACAAACAAACAAAAGCAACAACAAAAGGCAGGGGTTGTGGCCCAGTGTCCCTAGATTGCATGTGGGAGGGTAGGGGTGAAGGGGATCCCAAAAGAATATATGTAAACCAAAGTAATGCAGCATTTTACCAATTTTTATGTTGGAAGGAGCCCACATAGATAGATGGAGCCCACATAGATACAACCTGGGATTGTATCTACCTTGCCTATTGCTATAGCCCAGCACCTTCAGAGTGCTTGGCATAGTGCAGGTGTTTGATACTTATCTGACAAATAAATGAGTCTGCACTATAGATTTATTGATTTTTTTCCCCAGAAAATACAACCTCAAACTCTCTGCAGTCAGCTCTCATTTGCCTGGAAGCAAGGGAGGGACCACGGGTGTAAGAAACACTACAGAAGCGAGGCACTGTGGGCACACCTGTAATTCCGGCCACTCAGGAGGCTCAGGCAGGAGGATCACAAGTTCAAGGCCAGCCTGGGCCACTGAGCAAGACCCTGTCTCAAAAAATAAGGAAGGGACAGGGGAGAGTAGCTTAGTGGTAGAGTGCCCCTGAATTCAATCCCCAGTATGAATAGATAACTAAATAGGTATTTCTACTGTCATGCATAACTAAGAGCCAATAAAGAAAATAAGTGGGGTGGTTGTGGATGTAGTTCTGTGCTTGCTTGGCATGTGCAAGGGCTGGGGTTCAATTCCCAGTGCAGAAGAGGGGCAGGAGGAGGAGGAGGAATCAAGGAAGAAGAAGAGGAGGAAGCGGGAGGAGCAGGAGGGAGAGGAGGAGGAGGAATCAAGGAAGAAGAAGAGGAGGAAGCGGGAGTTGGTCTTTCTGGTCAACCAGGAGAGGACACCACCTCCCGCTGCCCCAGATCTGCAAGGAGCGGTCCTTGGGCTGCTGCCTTCTCCATGTCTTCCTCCCTTTGATTTTGGGATGTGGGAACTGAAAAGTTTGGCCTGTGCGGCCAGGTACTGTCACCGTGGCTCACGCTTGTAATCCCAGAGACTCAGGAGGCTGAGGTAGGAGGATCCCAAGTTC
Organism: Glaucomys volans; assembly: GCA_020662805.1. Taxonomy (NCBI): domain Eukaryota; kingdom Metazoa; phylum Chordata; class Mammalia; order Rodentia; family Sciuridae; genus Glaucomys; species Glaucomys volans. The sequence continues at coordinate 208,098 of JAJEJO010001320.1, read as the reverse complement.
AAGCAATTTAGCAAGGTCCTTAGCAATTTAGGGAGACCCTGTCTCAAAATAAAAAACAGGGCTGGGGCTGGGACTCAGGGGTACAGCACTTCTGGCCTCAACCTCTGGTCCTCCCCCACCAAAAAAAAAGAAAAAGAGAAAAGAAAGCTTCCTTCTGCAGCCCCTTCTCAGAGGTGTCCACACAAGGCACTCCATTGGTGAAAA
>JAJEJO010001320.1:163238-207494 GCA_020662805.1 Glaucomys volans | reverse complement strand
ATAAATTAAAAAAATAAAATTGTAGCTATTAATGTGGTGCATAAATAATACAATGTGCAATAATTGGATCCAGGTGGCCAGCATCCCCTCTCCTTCAGCACCGCTCACCTCCCTGGGCTGGGAATCTTCACACTCCTCTCTCTAGTTCTTCTTAAAACATGTAATACATTGTGGGCCCTCCTCCTGTGTTGTAGAATGAATGATGTAACTTATTCCTCCGATCGAACCGTACTTTGCTTTTTATTTCGTTTGTTTGTTTTTAGGTACCAGGAATTGAACCCAAGGGTGCTTGACCGCTGAGCCACATCCCCAGCCCTTTTAATTTTTCATTTTGAGACAGGCCTCCCTAAGTTGCTGAGGGTGGTCTCGAACTCATGATCTTCCGGCCTCAGCTTCCTGAGTTGCTGGGATTGCAGGCGTGTGACACTACACCTGGCTCTGACTATATTTTAATACCTGTTGTCTGATCTTTCTCCCCCTCCTCCCCACCATTCCTAACCTCTAGTAAACTTTGCTCTCTACTCTGAAATTATTCTTTTTAGCTTCCCTATATGATCAAGAATGTGGTATTGGTCTTTGTCTCTTCTGCAGTTCTGGGGATTGAACCTGGGTTGGGGGCTCTGCCACTGAGCTGTATCTCCAGCCCATTTCATTTTTTATTTTGAGACAGTCTCACTAAATTTTCCAGCCTGGCCTCCATTTGCAATCCTCTAGTCCCAGCCTCCCGAGTCACTGGGATTATAGGCATGGCATGCCTGGGGCCTCTTTTCCAAGGATACTAATTCCATTCAGGAGGGCTCCACCCATGACCTCCCAAAGTCCCCACCTCCTAATGACATCACCTTGGGTTTTAAGATTTCCACAATGAAAACAGGCAGCGTGCTGCTATGTCTCATGAGACCACTGCTAGAGTGTGGCCTGGGACACCACCCCTGGCCCTTCCAAGACCCCCCAGATTGCTTTTAGTCCTTAGTGTCCGGAAGCGCAGTTATGCCCTTGGATTCATCTTGACCCTGTGAGTCCTGAAGCAGGCGAGTTTCGCTCTTTGCTTTGACCAATAGGAAGCTCAGTGTGCTTCCAGGCACCAGCTCTGGGTTGGTCGTACTGTTCGTTCCAGCCTTGTTTGTGCTCTCATCTATTTTTATCCCATTGTAGTTGATGTATCTTTGTAGGCTGCCCCCCAGAACTTTCTGGAACAAACGGCACAGAAGGAAAACAAAATTCCGTCCATCCCTGTGGCCTTGGTAGATACTTTTTAACATGCCAAGTATCACTTCAGGGTTGGATTCCAGCCGGGAAGGCAGCCACCCTGGGCTCCCGCAGGCTGCCCCTGGGCGGCTCCCTTTGGAGGAACAGCAGCTTGGTGGGTTGGGGCAACAGGTTTCCAAGGCCAAACCACTGACATCCATCTGCCTGGGAACAGGCTTCCTCCTCCAGAACGTTCTCTGCCGCCTCCCATCTGGCGCTGGCAGGAAGCCATGGGGCCTGGGGAAGCCGTGGAGGGAAGTGTGGAGACCGCCTCCCACTCCCCTTCCTAACTCTCTGTCCTGCACTTTCAACCAGGGCCGCGCGGCCCAGGCACAGTGGTGCCCGGGCTGATGACTCGGGTGAGTGCCGTGCCAGGGAGGGTGCCTGCCCGCGCATGGGGCCTGGGGCTCCCTGGGAAGCTGCCTCACAAGGGGCCAGGCTTAGGCAGCAGAGCGGGGTGAGGAGTGTGGCAAACCTAGCCCGGCCGCTCCATCTTGCCCTGAGTCCTGGCATCTCCCCTCCTTGCCCTGTGAGCAGCTGCCCAGCTGCTGGCCCATGAGGTCCAGCCCCTCCGCTTGCCCTCCCTGCCAGGCCAGAGCCAGGATGCCTGCACTCTGCCTGCCCGGGCCCTTGCTCTCCGGGCGGTGGCTCCCCAGCTCCCAGGCTTTGTGGAACCCCAAATTCCTCAAGGACCTGCCACCCTCTAGTCCTTCTGTCCAATTTCTTCTGGGAATGTGGCGCAGCCTTGGGTGGGAGAGGATGGGAGGGCTTGGGTGTGCGTGGCAATAGGGTCAAAGGTGAACACCAGCCGGGGGGTGGTGGCGCACGCCTGTAATCCAAGCGACTTGGGAGGCTGAGTCAGGAGGATCGCAAGTTCAAAGCCAGTCTCAGCAATTTAGCGAGGCCCTAAGCAACTCAGTGAGACCCTGTCTCTAAATAAAATACAAAATAGGGCTGGGGATGTGGCTCAGTAGCCGAGTGAATCTGAGTTCAATCCCTGGTTCCAAAAATAAATAAATAAATAAATAAATAAATAAATAAATAAATAAATAAATAAATAAAAAAGGTGAACACCATGGGGACAGCCTGGATGGCAGCTGGGGTCCTGCATGACAGAGGCAGAAGTGAGCTTGGCAAGGGCGGGGCCAGCAGCCCGAGGGAGGTGGGTGCTCCCCCACCCCCCAGTGCTGCAGCTGCGCTTGTGCTGGGCTGTCCGCCAGGCACCGGCCCCACCTGGTCACTCCAGGTCCCAGAGGGTAGGTCATCAGGCTGGCAGGACGAGTGATCCTGGGCAAGGGCGCTGGAGCCCGTGCCTGGCCCACGTCCCAGTCGCTCCATTGGCTAGACCCTGGGGTGCATCACTTCCTTCTCCTTGAGCTGCCTCGCTGTGAAACAGGGCTGATAGGAATAGTGTGCACCACTGAGTTGTGATGAGATGGAAAGGGGGCCCGAGCAAAGACCAGCACTGCCACAGGGCGGTCACCACCTCACAGAACCGAGCAGGACGTGCCCAACAGGAGAGAGCCCTCGGGTGGGCCGGACGGCTTTGGGTCCCATCAGGTTTGGGGAAATGTTGGCTAAGAGCTGAATTAAAGTTAGTACATTGTCACCCAGAAGTAGCTGCTTGTCTCTGCTTCGAGTTGTCCAGGAAGGAGGGTCCCTACGGACACCTTCAACCTAAGGCATGCTCTGCAAAAGCTCTGGTTTCTCAGGTGCACCTCAGGACCAAGGGTATGGGGAAGAGGAGGAGAGACCCACCACCCAGGGCACCTGGCTTGGTCTATATAGAGTTTCACACTTGACCTCACTGCAGAAAAAGCTTCCAACAGTAAACAAACACTGCCAGGTGCAGCGGTTCCCACCTGTCATCCCAGCAACTCGGGAGGCTGAGTCAGGAGGATTGAAAGCTCAAGGCCAGCCTCTGCAATTTAGCCAGGCCCTAAGCAATTCAGTGAGACCTTGTTTCAAAATAAAAAAGGGCTGCAGATGTGGCTCAGTGGTTATGTGCCCCTGGGTTCAATCCCTGGTACAAACAAACGGACGAAAAACCCTGAAAACTGAACAGCCCCTGATTCTGAAGATGGAGAAACTGAAGCAGCTCAGAGAGGGAGAGTAATTGGCCCGAGGTCCCCTGGTGGAACAGAGCAAAACCAGAGGTGGAGCTGTGCTGGCGGCCTCCGGTCTCCCCGCAGGTCCTGGTGGGTGCCTTCCCATGGTGGCTGAGGACAGACGCGGGGCTGGGGCTGGCTGGCTTCTCCCAGACCCTCAAGAGCCCTGGATTCTCCCACTGTGTAATTATAATTGCCAGGGGAGAAAAAAACCACCCTGGGCCAGTCCCCGTGGGCGGAGTGGCTCTTCCCCTGGTGGCTCTTCCCCTGGTTTACACCCCGACTGGAGGGACAGTCCCATTCATGCCCTCGGCTGCATCCTCCTGGGCCTCACTTGAAGCACCTCCCTGTCCCACCACCCAGGCCAGGTTGCAGCCCGTCACCTGGGCCGGGCTGTCCTTGCGTGCCCCAGCCCTGCTCCCTGTTGCTTGCCCTCCCTTGGGGCCACAGAACCGCCTGTCCTAACTCCACCGTGGCCACATCCTTCATTAGCTCTAATGTGCCTGTCTGGGTGGAGGGACCTGGGCAACACTTAATTATGCCTCTAACTGCTTCCCAGGGGAGGAGATGCTCAGGGGAGGGGCAGGGCTTCTGACAGATCGGCGCCACACTGGGGTCCCATATTTCAAGAGAGAAGCGGGGCCATGCGCCTTCCCCAGACCAGCGAGGGACATGGGTGTGAAGAGAGGAAGGGGGTCAGGCAGAGTGGGGGGCTGCGAGCAGAGGGGTCACCTCGTCTCCACACCCAAGGCAGAAGCACCACCTCATTTCCCAAGGTCATGAAGCTCTGATGTGCCCGGGGTGGTGATGAGAGGGCAGGGGCTGTGGACGAGGAGGACGGATTCCAACTCTGGTCAATTCTGTGACTTTGGAGATGCAGCCGTGTGGCCTGTCAGAGCACATTTCTTCATCTGGGAGATGGTGACACAAGAGATTCTATGTCCCTGAGCAGCAGGGTAGAAGGAGAGCATGTCCCCCGTGCCCCCCGGGGGGCTGACTCTGCAGGAGGAGGGGGTGGGGGAGCGAGTGCGAGGCACAATGTCCTGGGGGACCTGGGCGACACTGCCCCTTGCTCTGACAGCCACTCAGCCCCCGTCAGTGTCTGCATGAGCTCCGAAGAACAGCAGGATGAGGAGGTGTTGGAGGCTCAGTGACCAAGGCCCCAGCTGGTGAGCAGCACTGGGGTCCCAGAAGAGGGCTGCCGGGCAGAGGGGCTCACGAGGCTCCAGTGAGGTGCCAGAGCGGAGGCGACAGGCAGCCCCCCAGGAGGCTCCTGACCAGCCCCTCATCTAAGCCCCCCAAAGAGCAAAGACCAACGCAGGCGTGCTAGAGGGCTTTTTTTCTTTTTTTAATGTTTTCTTGCTGCTTTTAACAATATCATGGAAAAAAAAAATACACAGTTTAAAGTCTGGAGCTGACTGGGTGGGTTCCGAGAGCTGCTGGTGGGCAGCCCACCCACTGCCCTCTGCCCACGGCGGGAGCTAAGCTACCGGAAACAGGAGCACCTAGGGGTGCGGGTCGCACCAGGTTAGTGTCTCAGAGTTGGGGTCCCACCAGGCCTGGGACAAGGAAACATCTGCCACCAGACTGGCCAGGGCCCCCTGCTGCAGTGAGCGCTCTCCCCCTCCTCTGCTGGCCAGAGACCTGGCCCCCCTTGGGCTGTCCCCCCTTGGGCTCCGACTCAAGCTCCTGCTCAGTCTTCTGGGGAGAGTTACAGGAGGCAGAGTGAGAATTTGAACTTCAGAAGCACAGCACGCCACCTTTTAGGGCAAGAATGTTCCAGATGTTACAGGGGAATGCTAATACTACAACCCAAGTCCTCTGTTGACCTGAAATTCAAATCTGACTGCTTCGGCACGGGGATGGGCCGAGGAAGGAAGGGGAAGAGCCTGGGGTGGGAGGGAGGCAGGGCAGTGCCCAGAGACACCGCCCCCCAATGCTGTGCTACTTACTTTAACAATCATTTCCCAGAAATTCTCTACAAGGGGGAGGGAAAGGGGACAGGCACACACCTACCCCTCCAGCTGGGGTCAGGCTGGGTTCCAGGATGGGCCCCAGACTCAGTGTGCTGATGGCCGCTGGGTTTCCAGAAGTAGTGAAAAGGTTTCCTCAAAAGATTCCACCTTCCCTTGGGTGGCAGGCCTACGATCGCTCCTCCTGATCCTGCTCTATGTGGGATTTGAACACATGCACACCCAGGCCAGACCCCAGCCTGCTCCTAGTGTCACCCTGAAGGGCCCCTCTTAAACACCCGAGAAGCCTGGGGGCGTCCCTTCCACGCCCCGCCCCGGCTCACTCAGAAGGGGCCCCGTCTCTGTCCATGTCCATGGCTGGCTTCCTGCTCCAGGGAGCTCCCAGGGGCTCCGGGCTTCCGGTGTAGGAGCAGGGCTGGAGGAGGGGGTCTGGAATCCGTGAGCGCCCCCTTCTTCCTGCTGCACGAGCCCCCCTGACTCCATCAGAGAGAAAAGGAGCCGATGTCCTTGGCTGGAGCAGAGGCTGCCCCGGCTGAGTGGGGCGGCTGCACGTGGCAGGAACTCAGGTTGACATTTGGCGTCCATTCGAGCCAGGCTGGAGGAAAGGGAGGCAGAGAGAGGAAAAAGGCCTCCTGCCACCAGGAAGCAGCCTGGCCTCTGCAGCTGCGGGGAGGGCCAGGCAGCCACCTCTGATCGGCCCCATGGCCCCTCAGCTCCCAGGTCCTCCGAGGGCTCAGCCAGTGTCCCCATCCATGAGGTCCAGAGTCTGCAGCCTAATGTGAGGCTCATGGTGGCCCCTGTGTGGTAAGGTCCAAGGTCACAGTGGGGTGGGGGCAGAGAGGAAAGGCAGCCGAGGGCTCGCAGGACGGCGACCTCCCAACAGGCTCACACTCGGATCTCGTCCTCCTCCTCCTCGTCCATGAAGGAGAGCTCCTTGTCGGGCTGCCTGGGGAGGGCGACCCGGGCCCTCTCTGGGCCCCTGGTGGCCGGGCTGCGCTCCTCCAGGACACCCGACGTGCAGCTGGAGAGGGAGCTGCTGTCCCTCGTGGTGTGGCTGCCCACGCTGCGGGCCGAGCTGGGGCTGGGGGCCGCCGCCGCCCACCCGTCGTCCTCCGGAGCCTGGGAGGGCAGCGGGGGCAAGTCTGGGCCGGCCTTGCCTGGCTGCCTCAGCAGGGCAGGGGCCACCTCGGCTGGAGGGGGGCCTCCCTCGTCACGGTAGCTGCCCCCGTTCTCCTCGAGGGCCCACTCCTCTCTGTCCATGATGCTCAGCACCTCGCCCAGCATGGAGGGCCCCAGGTCGATGTGGAAGGACATGATAGACTCTGCATGCTTCAGCCCGTAGCTGGCCTTGGGCACCACCGGCAGATCCATCAGGTCCCCAAAGGCCTGCTCATCGAGGAGCGGGTCGGGGGAGTGGGGGCCCACTGCCCCGTTCCGACGGGGACCCAGGTCCCCTGCGCCCGCCTCCTCCCTGCCACTTTCTCCGGCGTCCAGCTTCTTCACGGGGCTGGACGACAGGCTCTTGGGCAGCTTGCTGGGGCCCTTCTCCGAGGCCTCCTTCTCATTGAGCTGGGGCAGGGACATGGCGTTCTTGACAAAGAGTGCCGAGTCCCGCAGGGAGCCCAGCATGTCCCTCTGCTCCCTGTCCCCCCGGGTCACCGACTGTGACCGCTTGCTGCCCCGGAACTTCCGGGACAGGAGGCTGCGTTTGGAAGATGATGTGGAGGCCTGTTCATCCAGAGACTCTCCGTCGGGCTCACCTGTCTTGCTGTTGAGGAAGGAAGTGTCCCCGAAGGCGTCCCCAGCCCGGCCCACGTGCATGGTGTGGCGGAAGTCACCCAGCGGAGCACTGATCATCTCAGCTGTGAGGTCCACGCGGGAGCGGCGCTTGGAGTGCATGGAGCTGGACACCAGTTGCTTGAGGATGGGCATCTTGCTGGTGGGAGGGAGGCGCACCCTCCCAAGGTCAGAGCTGAAGTCCAAGTCCGGCAGGTGGAGCAGCGGAGGACACGGAGCTCATAGGGCTGAAAGCAGATGGAGGCAGAGGTTAGCAGAGCTAGGCACCAGCGCCAAAGCCCATCTGCCAAGGGCCGTCACTTAAACCCAGCTCCCCTGCAAAAAATGAGACGATGCCAAACCAGCTAGCCAGCCATTTCAAAATGCTGCCTATTTCCTCATCCAGAGGCTCACGGGGTGGAGGAGCAATTTTGCAAATCTGGTTAGAATTCAGTTGCCAGAGACACACTTTTCCTGAAACCTGAGACACAAATAATCTTCCGATTAAAGGACAAAGGCTCCCTATCGCCTCCCCTCACCAAACCAGGCTGCTAAGGTGATTCCAGGCAGTCAGTCTGGAGACATGCTGCAAGTTCTTCTTGCTGTCTAACCCCCATCCCTCTGGAGTTGGTGGACGCCTCAGCCTGAGTCACAGTCCTGAGAGAGAAGGGAGTGGACAAGACGGGCCCAAGGAGACAGAGACACTGCCTGGACCTGCACGTGTGTGGGCAGGCCGGCTGTCTTTGTGAATCAGAATTGGGGTGGGGCTGCCAGCACCCACAGAACCAGCTCCCTGGCCTTCGAGTTCTCACAGGGCATCCCATAAATGAAGATCCTGCCCATGGCATCTCCAGTGATGGGCCCCAAGCTCTTTGCCCAGGATCTCTCAGGGAGATCAAGATCAGGGGAACCTCTCCCACTTTCTTTAATTATTAGGGACAGAGAGAGACAGGGACTCGACCCCAGATGACTTGGTGGAATCCAAACAACAGAGGGGAGCCCAGAAGAGCTTTGTGTGCGCCCACACAGCTCACAGCAAGGGCCAAGTTCAAGTTCAGAGTCAAGGCCAAACCAACCCTCTTCTCCCCCGAGGGATTTGCCCCAAATGTTAAACCCAGCAGAACTGGGTAGGGTGGGGGAGACGGGCGCAGAGGCAGGGCTGCAGAGGTAGGGCGAGGCCTCCAGGTGTTGCCTCCCTCCCAGCCCTGCTGACACACGGGTTCCAGGCCCACCCCAGGCAGCCCCTTGCCCCCCACCCAGCCCTCAACATCTACCAACAGGTCCTCCTCCTTTTGGGTCCCTCTGTTCTCCCTTCACTTCTTGGTTAAAACAAAACTGTCTACAGTGGCATCCATGCAAACCCTGGATCCAGGGACCGCCCCGCCCCCACTCAATGCCACACTGGCCACCCCACCCTGGCTTTCTGCTCCAGCTCCTCCAGTTGCAGCAGCTCCCACATCCTCAGGCTGAGGTGAGGATCCCTGGAGAGGGCCTGTGGCCAGGGCCAGTCCTCCCTGCTCCCTGGTAGCTGCAGTTTAACCTCCCCTCCAGGCTCTGAGTTTCCAGGGTTCCTGTGGGTCTGAGTCCTGCTTTCCATCTGGCGCTGGGTGCTACCTATCTGGTCTTCAAACACCATTTGAAAGATACCTCCGTCCTGCCCTCCGTGGACCCCCCAGTTTCTCCCCTTCTGTCTTCACTTCAGCCCAAAGCACAGCTCCAGGGCTCCCCCCTGATCTCTCTGTGCACCCTGGTACCTCCCCCGCACTCCTATGCCAAGCCGCCGCAGCCCAGCCTGGTGGCCTCCCTGCCAGCAGAGCGCCCCTCACCATGCCCCAGATACTGCTCACGCTCCGGTGAGCACCACATTCTCAGGGACAGGCTGCGGGAGCCAGAGGGCTCTCCTGGGAGCCCTTGAGATGACCCTCTGAGGGGGCAGCTCTCCCTCCTCCCATCAGACCCTCACGCAAGTCAGCCCACCTGAACCCCAACACAAATCCTCCCTCTGCCCCTTCCTGTCCTGCCTCCACCTCTGGACAATCAGACATGGAACAGCCTGACCAGAGCTCAGCAAACACTTTGCTCAGGACCAGAGAGCAAATATTTTCATCTCTGTGGCTGATACAGTCTTTGCCATAGCTGCTGAATTGCCTTAGCCAAAAAAAAAATCAGCCATAAGCAAGGTGCAGTACCGCCCGCCTGTAATCCCAGCAGTTCAGGAGGCTGAGGCAGGAGGATCGCAAGTTCAAAGCTGGCCTCAGCAACTTAGCCAGACACTAAGCAACTCAGTGAGACCCTGTCTCTAAATAAAATACAAAATAATGGGCTGAGGGTGTGGCTCAGCATTTAAGTGCCCCGGGTTCAATCCCCAGTACAAAATAAATAAACGAAAAAGGCAGAGCCACTATGCAAACTACCAGGCATGGTGTGTCCCAATAAAACATTAAGAATAGCAGGACTGGTGACAAGGAGTTCTGGAAGGGTACTGTGTGCCAGGCCCCCAACACCTTGCCCCGGGCATCTCTTTCATGACTGTCCCCAGGTTGCATCCTTCACATCAAAGGCAAAAAACAAAACCAAACCCATTTTATATACAGAACCAGATGACAGAATGGATTTGGCCCAAGGGTTGTAGTTGGCCGGTCCCTGAGCATCACAGGTGAACCCCTGGGACAGTCATGGGAAAACTCTTTGGCTAAAAAAGAGAAAGGGAAGGTCGGGTCTGCTTTGGTCATGCCGGACACAGAAGGAAATAGATGCCGTTTCGATGCGACCCCTGCAAATCCCTCTGGCTTCTGACTCCAGGGTTTCTACCTGCCTGTAACCCAGCTCCCCATCCCACTCCCAGAATGCTGGAGCCTCAACTGGCTGGAGGGACACCCAGGGCAGCTCTGTCAGCCACGCATGACAGAACACTCCACTGGAGCATAGAGTCATCTGGGTTTATGCCCCAGGCGGTAGCAAGGGGCTCAGGCTGAGCCCTGCTCCTATGCTCCTTCTGCCCACCCCAGGCCCTTCCAGTGATGGGCACCAATCAAGTGCTACCTTGTGGCTGGCCAGGGGACCCAGAGAAGGGAGGAGCTGGCTGCTGCCTCAGGAAAGTTCTTGTGTAACCCAGAGCTTGTTCCAACACTGCCCAGGCTTTGGGCCGGACAGTTTTCTGTTTGGGGGTGGAGCCGTTCTCTGCAGGCTGGGTCGCTCGCAGGGTTACTGGCCTCTGTCTGCCACATGCCAACAGCATCCACTCCTCCTGCCTTGACAACCCAGTCTTCAGACACAGCCCCGTGTCCCTGGGGGGCAGAACTGCCCCAGGCCGAGAAATGCCACCCTAGAGCAGGAGCCCAAATGAAGATCGTTGCTGGGTGTGGTGAGACAGGACTGTAACTCCAGAAACGGGGGAGGCCGAGGCAGGAGAATCACAAGTCAGCCTGGGCAGCTTACCAAGACCCTGCCTCAAAATTTAAAAAATGTTAACGAGGGCCAGGACACAGCTCAGTGGTGGAGTGCTCCTGGGTTCAAACCCAGTACCAGAAAAAGGAAAGAAAAAATAGGCGCATATGACTTTGGAGGTAAACAAGGAGAGAGAGGCAGGCGGGGGCGTCAGGGTCAGCATGGGGTGGGACCCGGTGTTGTAAACTCCAGAGCTGTGCAAGGGTTTCACTGTGACAGCAAGAATTCCCAGGCCTGGGGGGCAGGGCAAGCCCTGGGGTTTCCCACCCAAAGTGCACAGTGGAGAAGAAAAGGCAAAACCACAGGTCCAGCTGCCCAGGACGCATGGAGCTCCTGCAGACCTCTGTGGCCACCTGGAGGGAGCCGGTGCCCAGGCTGCTGCAACCACAGGACAGAGGATCCCCCACCTTCCCATTAGTCACCCCCTCCCAGCACAGCCTCACAGGTAGGGCCACAGGGCAGGGTCACAGGGGAGCGACTGCCACATTCCCACTCCCCCATCCGAGGCCAGTCTCAGAGCCCCAGGACCCTCGGAGGCTCCACATCAAAGACAGAGTGGGGTCTGCCCAGCACTCCCTCCTTCCTGAGGTCTCACTCCCGGGGCATGGCTACCAGGCCTGTGGCCCGTGACGAGCCATCCTGGACATCCACTGGGGAGGGTCCTGAGACCCGGGCCTCGATGGAGTTCAGGGCCTGGGGTGGGGCTCAGGTGGGACAGGCTGGGTGGCTGGCTTCAGGGCCAGTAGCAACTCACTCAAAAGGGAGTTTCAAGTCTTTGGTTTCAACTGTCCCAACTGACACCAAGTTCCTAACAGAACAATTTGGGGTGAGGAGATGGCACGAAGAGTCTAAGAGCAAGTGGGTGGCAGGAGCCTTTGCTCCAGCCAGAGGCCTGGGTTGTCCCAGGGTGGCAGCACCTTGAGGGGCCTCGAGGGCCCACCTGGAAGGGGACAGGCCTTAGGAGCTGTGGCTTCAGGAGGGCTGTTGCTAGGCAATGACTCAGCCCTGGAAAACAGCTAAAATAGGCTGCCCCACGACAAGGGGGCCACTCCCCACAGCCTAGCCCTGCGGGCACCCTCACTCCACCCCGGAAGCCACATCCCACACTTCTGCTGGGTAAGGAAAGCAGGGCAGCAGTGTGGCCGCCCTGGGCCACTGGAGGGCCAGATTCCTCCACCCTCAATGCCACTGACCACAAAACCTGCCCCATGGCAGCAGCTCTTCCTGGTTGGGCCTCACCAGCCACACCCTCTGCTCAGCCCCTGGGACTGTTGCCTGGACCTCTGGCTGCCCTCCCAGATCAGCCAGCCCAGCAGGCCCTCCAGGGACAGATGGGACAGGATGAACCACCACATCCCACTCTAATGCCCAGGCAGTGACCTGGCCCTGGCAGAGCAGCCCGAGGCAGGATCCAGCCCTTGGCTTTCCTGGGACAGTCAGGTGGGCCTCCCCCTCTGCTGCTGACCCACAGCTCAACCCAGTAGAGTTCACATGCTCCAACGCCCACACATGGAGGGTGGCCGCCCCGCCATCAGTCCTTCCTGGGTTCTAACAATCCATCCAACACCAGCTCCACACCACGAGCCTGGACAGAGGGGCAATGACTTCTGCTGGGACTTGCACTGGCTGCAAGAGGCTCACGTATCCTCACCATTCATTCACTGCCCTACTGGGGCCCCAATACCCACATGACCGCATGCACTGCCCCTCCATGCCCATCCCCATCCACAGATTTAACCAACCACTGGCTGAAAGAATTTGGGGCGGTGGGGGGGCCTCATCTGCATTGAAGGTGTAGCCCTTTTATCCTTGTCGGTGTCCTCTAACAACACTGCGTAAGGACGTACACAATATTCTTACTGTATGAGGTATCCTAAGTAACCTAGGGGTGACGGAAACCTAGGGGTGACGGAAAGCATCCTGTGCAAAGGGTATGGGGAGCCTCTGTGCAAACCCTGACTCTGCAGAAAGGTCTTGAGCGCCCCTGGATTTTGGCTTCTGAAGGTCCTGGAACCCATGCCCCTGGATTCTGAGGGACGGAAACGGCACTGCTGTCTCCCCAGGGCACATGTGTCGAGGGGTGCTGCTGAGCTTCAAAGCTCCAAATAAAAACATCCTCTGTGGCCAGGGGTCCTCTGAGGAAGGCACCCTGGCTGAGAAGAGAGCAATGAGTTGCTGGCCATGTCAAAGAACAGCCTAGGGGAAGGGACAGCGCGTGCAAGGCCTGAGGTGGGAGCAGGCTGCGTGCAAGCCCACCTGGCCAGGGGTCAGGTCACACAGGGCCCTCCCTGTCAGACCAGGTGAGGAGTCTGGATGTCATTCTGGGTGCATGAAGGAAACGGGCCATTCCCTGCAAGGCAAGCGACTCAATCTGTACTTGGAAGGTCCGGTAGCTCTGCCATTGGCAGGGGCTACGAGGAAAGAGAAGCAGGAATTCAGTCAAGATGTTGTGGGAGTTTAGGGCCAAGAGGAGCGAGTTCAGGCCATGGGTGTGGCTAGGGCAGAGGACAGGGGATGCATTCAGGGCAGTGGTGGAAGTAGGGACTCCAGGGTTTGCTGAGGGCGCAGGGCTGGGGGGCTTTCTACGTACCCCAGGCAGAACTCAATTCCGTCAAAACGGGAGGAAATCTGCTACACAAGGTCCACGGGAGGGAGGACATGCTGCAGGCCCAGAAGGTGGCTCCAGGCATCCTGGGACACACCTCTCTGTAAAAGGTAGTGGCTCTGCCATTTGTCACCACAGAAAGATCAGAAAGTTTCTGGAACATTGACAAGCCTGAAGCCGGCAAAGATAAGAAGGCAGAAGACTATTTGATTCAAACAGCGCTCAAGGCTGAGGACAGCTGAGTGGTGGGAGGGGACTTCGGGTGCTTTGAAGCACACTGCTAAACACGCTGGCGACAGCTTCCGTGGGAACCACGCCGGGATCCAGCCGGCTTCCGAACCCCTCGGATCCTTCAGCTCCACGCACACCTCTGCAAACCCTTCCCATTTGATAATGTGCGCGAGGAGTTTGAGATGCTTGCACTTAAAGTATTTTGAGCCTGAATAGCCACGATTGCAAAACATAAATTTAAAAGCCCAGGATGGGAACGGGAAACATCGCCGGTGACTGCACCGGGGCACGGTGAGCTCAGACTTGCAGAGATGGAAAGACCAAATTAAGGGACTTGACCTAGGTCATGAATGAGAGCCAGGGCTTACTTCCCACTCCAGGGCTCCATGCACTAAAATAGGGATGGACTATGAAAGTGTGAGCACATCACATAAAAACCACCTAGCGTGATTCACGGGCACACATGCACATAGGCATGTGCCGTCTTTAAAGGTTACATCCGTGTCTCTTGTCAATTCATACGTTGATACGTTTTAGTTTTCCTATTTTTAAATTAACATACGAGCCGGGCGTGGTGGCGCACGCCTGTAATCCAAGCGACTTGGGAGGCTGAGGCAGGAGGATCTCGAGTTCAAAGCCAGCCTCAGCCACTTAGCGAGGCCCTAAGCAACTCAGTGAGACCCTGTCTCTAAATAAAATACAAAATAGGGCTGGGGATGTGGCTCAGTGGCTGAGTGTTCCTGAGTTCAATCCCTGGTTCCCAAAAAAAAAAAAGAAAATTAATATACGGTTGGCACCCTGTATCTGTGGATCCCACCTCTGTGGACTCAATGGCCTTGGATCGAACCCGGTCAGAAGGAAGCTGCATGTCTCCTGGACACATACATATGTCCCCTCTTGCCGTCTCTCCCTACACCACGCAGTGCCGCAGTGTTCAGTGTGAAGAGGTGTCACCAGTAACCGGAGGTGAGTGGAGGCACACAGGTGGATGTGCGTAGGTTTTACGCCAATGTCACACCATTTCAAGTACAGGACTCGAGCACCTGTGGATTTTGGAATCCCGAGTAGGTCCTGTGGCCAATCCTCCATGCCGATCAAAGGGCAGCTGTCAACATCCTGTTGTGTCCTTTCCAAATCCCAGAGGATTTCCTCACGTAGCCTTGTGGGGGTTAAATATACCATTGACTGGGTGAGAGTTGATCCAACCCAGTGACCTTGATGAGGCTGTGGGACCAGGAGAGGTGACTCGCCAACCCAGCGCTGGCAAGGGACCCAGGCAGGTGACACTAGAGCCCAAGTCTCTTGCAGCGAGACAACACCTGCACTGGCTCATGGCCAGGCTCCAGACCTTCCTGTGTCTGTTGCCATCTTGCCGGGGACTGGAAGGCCAGCCTTCCCTCCCCCAGGCAGGGAACAGTATCCTAGTACAAGGGCCGCTCAGAATCCCAGTGACCCCAGGATTGTGGCAAGGTCCCCTCAAACAAGTATGGTTCAGTGACAAAGCTGTGTCAAAGAGGGAAACACCCCACATGCTATCCATCAGAGCCCGTTCACACGGGCTCAAGGGGGAAAGAACTTATGCCCGGCAGCAAGCAGACTGCTAAGAAAATGCAGAGTCATGAACTCAGCAGATTTCATGGGGTCGTGGAAGATGGGGGCAGCCTAAAGCCAGGGTGCCACGTGGAAAACTTTGCTAATCGACACCCAGCAGAAGATGCAAGCAGGCAGGACACACACCTGTTCACACCCAATGGCCACAACGCTATGCAGGACGAGTATTCACAAACAAGGACTACCAGGGCCACGGAGGGTTCAAGTTAGGCTAGGCCCCCCGGAAACTGGCCTTGAAGAAAAGTTCTGTCAATGTGGCGAGCCTGTGAGCATCACCAACATCTGGGTGTGGTGACGCGTGCCAGTCATCCCAGCTGTCTGGGGGCTGAGGCAGAGCCCAGGAGTTAGCAACTCAGCAACACCCTGTCTCAAAATAAAAACTAAAATGGGCTGGAGATGGAGCCCTGTGGTGGAGAGCTTGCCTAAAAATGTTTGAGGCCTTGGGGTCAATTCCCAGTACTGGGGAAAAAAAAGATTTCAATTTCAAAACCACTTAAAGCTGTCCCATTCTCAGGACTGCTGCTGGGGATGGGAACGGGTCTCCAGGGCTGTTCACTCACACCCTCATTCTCCTCTCTGATGTCTGTCTTCTTTCTCCTCCCCTCCCAAATCACCCGAGTTGGACGTGTTTATTAGGGCCTTGGTGATGTTGTCTGGGAGGAGAAAGTGGGTCTTCTATAGCAACCTGGTGTCAAGACTCCCCCAAAAGGAGAACTTGTTCCCCGACAGCTGCTTCCTGATGTTTGAGCCTCCTCAGCTGAGCAGGAGGTGAGTGACAGCAATCCCTCCCACCCCACCGGAGACTGGCCTCTATCCAGTGACACTGAAGCTCCAAGCTGGAGGCCAGCCTCCCACGGAACAGTGGGGTTCTGTCAGAGATACCCCGAGCAGGTGAAGCTCGGCTCCTGTCAGTCCTACAGCCCAGCTGGGCTACACCCAACCCTGCAAAGCAGCAGAGAGGTCACGCAAGGGCAGCCAGCGCTCCAGCCCCGCGCCATGTGCAGAGAAAGCAGGGCTCTCAAGAGTCCTCCCTTACAGGGTGGCTGCAGAGTGCCAGGCGTTGTCGGGGACAACAGAAACATATGCTTCTGGGCCTCAAAGCAAGCTTGTAAGGAGAGCGCCAGGACTGCCCCAATTGAGCAGCAAGGGAAGCTAAGGTCAGATGGGGCACATCCCCTCCCTGGCTCCCACGGCTTCTACCTTGGGGAGGTGAGCCCACTGCTGGCAGACTTGGGGCACATGGTTTAGGCAGGAGATGATCCTGCCTGGCCTATGGAGATGTCCACAGCTGAGAACAGGCACCTGGAAGATGGGGTAGGGCCGGTTTACAGTCGCTGTTCATCACAGACCCTGGGAACCAAGACTCACTTTCCAGACTCCCCCATTAGAGGTCTGTCCCCAAGGGAGGCTACATGGAAACCTTCTCCAGCAGGATCCTCCCAGTGTTCTGACTCCCTAGAGGGGAGAAGTGGAGGGGGATCACCTGGAAACAGAAGGCAGCACACTCCCAGTGTACTTAGGACTGGAGTCAGTGTCCCCTTGTGCTCCTTGCTAGTCCCAGCTCCCAACGAGGAAGACTAGAGTCCTGACCCAGCCCTGCTCTTGAAACCGCCATGCTGAACACCTACTGCACATTCCCTGCCAGCCAGTCAGTCTGGACCAGCCCCTGCCTGGCCACACCGGGCACACCCCGTTTCCTAAAGATAAACATCCTCTGCTTTGGTGGCCCTTCCTGGAAGAGAAAGTGAACAAGTCTAGGAAGTCACTACGTGCCTTCCAGAGCTGTGAGGCAATGCACATTCCCCAGGCATCCCTGCTCGGGGCGCAGGAAGCAGCGGGCCACGGGGGACTGGGATGAATCCGTCAGAGCAGGGCTCAAGGGCGAACAGGGCAAGGAAGAAAGCAAGAGTCTACGCCTGAACTTCTCTGTGCCTTCCGTCCTCTGCCACCGCTGTGAGTTATTAAATAATTCACGCCTGTGCCGCCCAACAAGGCGGCCACCAGCTGCACATGGCTACTGAGCACTTGCAATGTGGCCAGTTCAGACTGACACGTGTTAAGCATGCACAGTACTTGGGCTGGGGTTGTGGCTCAGTGGTAGAGCACTTGCCTAGCATGTGTGAGACACTGGGTTCCATTCTCAGCACCACATATAAATAAATGGATAAAATAAAGGTCTATCAACATGTAAAAAGTATTAAAAAAAAAAAGAGTGCACAGTACCCACTGGGCTTGGGACAGTATGAAAACGAAAATAGAAAATACCTCACTAGTGGGTGCATATTGATTACACGCCCCAATAATATTCTGATTGGTTAGGGTAAATAAAATGTTCATTCCCGTTTGTTTGTGCTTTCTAAAATGCAGTTCTTGAGGCCAAGAGAGTAGCTGAGTGGCAGAGCCCTGGTCTAGGTGGGAGAGACCCTGGGTTCCCATCCCAGCCAGGCAAAAAATAAAGAGCAAAGTGCAGCCATTAAAATGTAAATTGCATGCAGAGTTCCCATGTCACTTCCAAAGGATAGTGCTGAGTTTGACATTTTCCCTCTTATTATACAAGCCGCACTTCCCATTGTAGATGGTGAAACAAAGCCAACCATTGTTCACATTTGGGAGAAAGTATCTGCATGTTAACAAATTACGCTACACTCTTTCCGAGAAGTCCTTGCTTCTCATCTTTACGTCCAGCTCTTACTTGGTAAGAGCGAGGATGCTTCAGGCTGGCGAGACTTTGTAACGAGCCTTTCAGCTGACCATTCGAGGTCCTTAACTATTTCTGGAGGATTCCCCTCAAAAATCACTTTTGTTCAGCATTTTTCAGAAGGTCTTGCCAAGTTCTAGTCCCAACAACTGAGGATGCTGGGGGTCTCACATCAGACTCTATTTTCTATTTTCTTTCACTGAATTGAATATAGCAAAAAACACAACTCTTCCCTCCAAACCTGTAATTTGCATTTCTATTTTTTTTTTTTTTTTTGGAACTGGGGATTGAACCCAGGGGCACTCCACCACTTAGCCACATCCCCCAGCCCTATTTTGTATTTTATTTAGAGACAGGGTCTCACTGAGTTGCTTAGGGCCTCGCTAAGTTGCTGAGGCTGGCTTTGAACTCGCAATCCTCCTGACTCAGCCTCCCAAATCGCTTGGATTACAGGTGTGCGCCACCACGCCCAGCTATTTTTTATTTTTTATTTTTTTATTTTTTTATCTGTAACTCCAGATAGGGTCCAAAGAAGAGTTTCGCAGTCTCTTCTCTGGGTTTTTTGGAGATTTCTTTTACCCTTCTGTGTTAACCTCTTAAAGCACTGCCTCAACCTTAAAAGGGCACAGGAAAGGGCGACAATAATTTTTTAAAGACCACTCGGGGAAAATACTAGAAGGAAATAGCCCAAACCAGAGATGTCTGTGACTTATAAAATTTTAAGGACCCATAGTAATGTGAGTTCCTGTTCCCTTATAAAATTCACCGTTTTAAAATGTAATCAAAGCAACAGATGTGACCCTTGCCAGGTATGAATCTGCAGATGACGCGGTCCAGCCCTGGGCCGGTTTCCAGGTGTGCTCTCTTCACTGCTGTTCATTTCTAACCCAGGTCTAGAATGTCACTGTGTACAATATAGTCTGAGTATCTGGTAGGGTATCATCCCTAATTTTACTTTTTTGCCCCTAAAATTGTCTTGGCTTTTCTAATCTAGGGCCTCTTCCAGATGGGGTTTAAAAATACTTTTAAGTTCCAAAAGAGCTGGGCATGGTGGCACACAACTATAATCTGTCATTTGCATGTTTTTGATAATTAATGAGGTGAGCATTTCTACAAAGTGTATTCTGGTATCTTTTCACAGACTCCCGAGGCTGAGGCAAGAGAATTGCAAATTCAAGGCCAGCCTG
The DNA here is from genome assembly GCA_020662805.1 of Glaucomys volans. Lineage (NCBI taxonomy): Eukaryota > Metazoa > Chordata > Mammalia > Rodentia > Sciuridae > Glaucomys > Glaucomys volans. The sequence continues at coordinate 188,610 of JAJEJO010001320.1, read as the reverse complement.
GGTGACTTGGCAAGACCCTGTCTCGAGGAAAAAAAAAAAAAAAAAAAAAAAAATGCAGAGGGTATGGATCTGGGATCTGGGATGCAGCTCAATGGTACAAAGCCCCTAGGTTCAATCCTCACTACCTCAAAACAGAGAAAAAGGGAGGGGGATTGGTAACATAGACTCAGTGACAGGGCACTTACCTAGCACACACAAGGCTGAGTCAGATCCCTAGTAAAAAAGAGAAGGAAAAAAAAAAAAAAGGAGCCTAGCATAATAGTGCACACCTGTAATCCCACCAGCTTGGGAGGCAGGAGGACCACAAGTTCAAAGCCAGCCTCAGCAACTTAGCGAGGCCCTAAGCAACGCAACAAGACCCTGTCTCTAAATAACAAATAAATAAATAAATAGATTTTTTTTAAAGGGCTGGGGAAGTGGGTTGGTGGTTAAGCACCCCTGCGTTCAATCCCTGGTACCTAAACATATATCAATTAATTAACTTAAATAAAATTATGAAGGTTAGCATTCAAACCAAAATGTGCTATCCATACAAAATACATGCTGAATTTGGAAGTTTTCATATAAAAAGAATATTAACTAATTAAATTAATAATTGATTAATATGATTGCATGGAAGTGATATTACCTTTAGTCTTTAAAATGTAGTTACTGGAAAAGCTAAAGTTACATGAATAATCAGCCTTGAATTCCTTTTTCTTTTGAAGGGGATGCTGAGGATCAAACCCAGGGCCTCGTGCAGGGTGAGTGGGGCTCAACCACTGAACTACCCCACCCCCTACCTGGTTACTAGCATTGCACCGGTTAGAAGTGCTGTCCTCGGGCTATTGCCCTTAATCGTCAGGCTCACCCCTGGATTCCTCCATCTTCAGAAATTACAATTTTTACAGTTTATAGGAAATCGATGCCAATAGCTCAGCCAGGCTGGGCTGTGGGGAGGCACACAATGGCTTGGATAATTTGCCCTTTTGTTGCCGGCAAATACAGAAGAGGGAGCCCAGTCTGGGCCACACAGTGACTTGTCATCAGGAGACCTTCCGAATGATGCCTTCCAGATCATCATTCCAGAACGATGCCAGGCTTACAGTGGGTCCTGGCAGATTCCAAGGCTTGGAGCCAAGGAACCTACTCTGGGAATGCTGTTGTAGACGCTGCCCCCCAGCCTCAGAGGAGTTTGAGAAGGGACCGCACTTACCAGCCTTGTCTTAGCACCCCACACAGTGGTGGCTGCTTCAATTTGACTAAACTGCTTTTTGGTATGCAGGTAAAATGCGAGGTCCTGAGCATTTGGAAGGCTTCATCTCATCTATTCTTTCCAAAAATCCCATGCATTATCATCCTTATCCCCACCTTGCAGATAAGGAAAGGAAGGCTGAGAGAGTGAAATAATTCACCCAAGTCACACAGCCAGAGAAGAATCTAGATCGGGCTGATTCTGAACTCTGGGCTCTTTCCACTCTGGCACAAGCAATAATGTGGGTGTGATGGGGGGATTGCAAGCTCTGCTGGGACCCGGGCCTTGGAGATCTGATCAGGCTAAGGCTGCCTGAACCCTCATAGGAGGCACAGAGACTTGCATACAACTTCTGGTTAAAACCTCCCTGGCCTGGGCACCCCATTCCCCACCACTCCAGGGAAGGTACAGATCAATCCTGGAAACAGAGACCCCTCCTCCAGGAGGTCCAACCTGTTGGGAGCCCTTGTCTTGTGGGCTGGGACAGGGGTCCCCATCTTTGCCCCTACATCCACCTCCAACCTCATCCTAGAACCATCTGCCTCAAAGCAGGAGAAGGAGGGGAGCAGGGGCCAAGGAAAGAGCTCCCTCAACTCACTGCCTGAGGATTCCAACAGCTCAGAGAAGGGACGAGAAAGGAGCCAGGGCCTGGGAGTGACCGGAAATGACCACCAACCGAGGAGCCAAGAAGAAGGAGCCAGTGACTCAAGGACATCCGGCAGCCTTGCTTATTTACAGGGCCCTTCCTGGAAACGTGTTTCCCAGAGCCTGCAAGCCACCATCACAGAAGGAAGAGCCAGGAGAGGCGGGAGGCAAGGCAGGTCAGGTGTCCCTCACCTGGGAGTGGTGGTACTGCCCGGAAGCAGTGCTCCTCCTCCCTCCCCACCTCAGAAGGAAGCAGGCTGCGCTTGAAATCAGATCAGACGGGCCTTGATTGGTCTCATCTCACCTCTCCTAAGAGCTGGGCGCTCAGCGGTGGCGTGGGGAGTCAAGTGACATTGTGGGGTCCCAAGGGAGCCTGGGGTGGAGGGATCCAGACTCCCCAGAGCAGGCTGGTTCTCGAGGTACATGCTGGCTTGCCACACTGGCAAGTTCCTTGTGCCTCAGTTTCCTCATTAGCTTTGGAGCAATGCTGACATGGACCTCAGAGAGCAACTGTGGGGTGAATGGGCTGCACATGGACGGTCAGCCTAGCAGAGCTGCATGAGGGGTGGGCACACTTACATGTGTGCTATGACGCGATGCTGGGACCTGCCCCCTCAGCAGGACCCCCATGTCTGCAAGGCGTGATGGAGACTTCTGGCATACCCAGCAACCCCCTGACCATCACTCCCCCAAGTTCAAACAGGACACCTAATCCAAAAGGCTCCAGGGAGCAGTGTGAACTGGTCTGTTTCTGAATCCCAGTGTCCCTCAGATTACCTGTTGCAGGGGAGAGGGTCCTCCAAGCCCTGGAAGTCCAGGTATAGGCTCTGCCCTCCCTTTACAGCCCCCTCTGGCGCTGGGGTCGGGCAGCCCTGGCCTAGGCTTCTTTCCTATCTCAATGTTTCTCCCTTGGTCACCTTTTGACTTTTGGTGACGCAGGATGGAGAAGCCTGGCTTCTCTCAGCCAGGACTTAAGCTCCTTCTGATTCCAGTTTGATAAGGATGGTGAGGCAGAGAAAAGAGAAACACCCCCCTTTCTTCCAGGATAAGGGTAAGAGATAACTCAGGAATCTGAGGGACCCTGGGTGCTCCCAGCAGCAAATCACACGAGACAACAGCGCCGTCGCCACTTGCACAAACTCTCCTGAGCGGGATCCACGTATTGTGTTGCTGGCCCCGAGGTTCCTCTTGGGCTCCCTAGGAATCTACCCCTCGAGCACGTGACTCCATCCTGGGTGGAAGAGGGAGACCCCCTTTTGGTCCTTCAAGGCCAGGAACAACATTCTAACGAAAGGAGAAGGTTGTACCAAGTGGGTCCCAAGGACAGAAGCGTGCAGAGCAGAGGGAAGAGGCAGGAAGAGAAGCCAGAATGTAGACTGTCTTCACTGTCACTTCTGGAGATCTCCAAAGCTGGGGTCTCTAGACCCAATTCAATTACTGCGCGGGGCATAGGTGAAGGGAGAGAGCAGAGACTCCCGGAGGGAGCTGGAGGCTAACCCAGCCCACCTCACCTGCTACGTTCACGGCCAAGGCTGAGGTTGGTGGCCACGCACTGAGGTGCCCAGGGGTCTTCACCCTAAAATGCACTCTTGCTTTTCAGTTGTACCCAGCCCTGGGGTGGAGGAGGGGCAAACACCAGGCATGCACAATACACCCCAGCCCCAAAGGGAGACCCCTCCTCAGCTTGGGAAGTGGGTGTTCTAGGCAAAGGAGGGCTTTGGATGTCCCCGCTGCCACTCTGGCACAGGGCCGGAGCTGAGAACGGGCAGCACGTGGGGGAGACACGGGGTTCATTAGCTGGAAACAAGAGGCTTCTCAAGGAAGTGCACTTAAGCTGGGACTTCAGGGGACAGTGAGCAGGAACGTGGACAACCACCAGCTAAACTTCCTCCAGAAAGACTGGAAGCAGCGAAGGTCTGTGCCCAGCCGTTCATAGTCCCTCCCTAACGACTGTCCAGGTCCCTGCCCAAGGAGGCTGGCAGGGGCCCCGCCTCCCAGGAGCACCTCACAGTACTGGCCAGAGTTGGTGGTTAGAACATTCCACCAGACTACCCCTTGAAGTGCCCCTGGCTCCAGGATTCAGTCCCCTTTCCCAAGGTCCAGGCAAAGCCTCCCCCGCACAGGTCAGAGGACCTAGGCTGGGCTCAGGTCAGCGCCCTGCTCCCAGGGAGAGATTGCTCAATCTGTTCTCCACCCCCAGCCTTATCTCTGCCATCAACCCAGCTCTCCTGCTCCTCAGAGGGACGGGTTCCTCCCTCCCGCACAGGGACAAGCGCCTCTGAGTCTGTGAGACGTCCGTCCGTGGGATGTCCAGCCAGGGCAGGGTGGAGTTGATACCCCACAGAAATTCTCAACACTCTGGGGGGCTGGGGTTGTGGCTCAGTGGTGGAGTGCTTGCCTAGTGTATGTGAGGCACTGGGTTCGATTCTCAGAACCATATCCAAATGAATAAAATAAAGGTTCATCAACATCCAAAAAAAATTAAAAAAAAAAAAGAAAAAGAAATTCTCAACACTCTGGCTTCAGACCCAAATTGTTCTCAACTCAAAACTGGTGGTGGAAGGGGGAAGGGAAGAGATAAAGAAGAAAGTGAGAGGCCCTATCAAACACCTTAACTTCTGCAGCTGGGAACAGCTTGTCCTGGCCACAGAAATCAATCAACAGCTCCAAAGGTGGAGGGGGCTGATTCCCTGATCCCGAGCCAAGCCAGCCGGAGGCCTTCTGCAGAAGCTCCTGACTTGCTTCGTTCCCAGGTCAACACTGGCGCTCCTCCTGCCCCCAGCCTTAAAGAGTCGAAACCTCACTTGCTTGTGACTTCTGGTCTCCACGCTGGGGGCCTGGACTGCCAGTTCTGAAGCAAGAGGACAGAAGTAGGTTGGGTACACACTTTGGAATGGGACACACTGGTGGATGGGCATGTCTGAGAAAGAAATGGGGCGAGGAGAAAAGTGGGTGGAGAGAAAAGCAGAAAGCCCTAGAAGTGGAAGCAAGGCTCAGGGCAGAGGTGTGAACCACACGGCAAGGGTCATCAACGAGCAGGGACACTGTGAACTTGTAAGGGCAGCTGAGATTCACCCCAAAACCACAACTTGGGAGCCGGCTCACTTTATCACACCAGCCCCTTCCTAGTCCCTGCAGGGATCATGAGGTTCCCTGTGAAAACCAGATAAGACCACTCGGTATCCCCAGGGTTTCCCATTGTGGGAAGAAGCAGCTGCCCTCAAGGAGTGAAGGGGCAAAGTCCAAGTTCAGAGATAAACCAGCTAATCAGTCAGTCACATGGGTGGCTCACAGGAGGCAGCTGATGCCAGCACGACCCACAGGGACCCCACCAGGGATGCTGCCACCCAGGGTCCCACTGGAAGCTGCATTATTGCCTCAGGCCCCTGGGGTTGCCTGCCCCCCCTGGCTCTGCCCCAGCAAACCCCCCATTTCGGGAAGAAACCCGCAGCTCAGCTCTCCCATTCTTTGTGCCCTGTTCTTTGTTCTCTTAAAATTCAGTCCATCCTGCCGGTGGTCCCCTCCTCCACCCCAGTCTCAGAAAGGAGGCGGGGGGCTGCTGCAGAGTTATTAGAAACCCAGACTGCAAAGAAGTCGCACTGCTGGAGGCCCCTGCACCGGGCCCCTCCTTGTTTACACTCCCCCGTCAGGACAGATGGCCGCTGGGGGTAAGGATGGTGTTAGTCTCCCTCTAGCACCCCAACCCTTTAGAAGGTAGGGGACTTCACAGCAAAGGGATGCCCAAGCACTGTCCATTGAACAGTTCTGCTACCCGGGCACTGCCGACCCGGCGAGGAAAGTGGGAGGGCAGATCACCAGGGGTGGGGGTGTTGGAGGGGGAGAAGTTCTCAGGCCAGAAAAGAGAACGCTTTGTATTTCCCCTCCATTCTCCCGGGGAGAAAAGGAAAACTTCCAAAGCCCAGGCCGCAGGATCTCATCGGACAAACACAAGGAACCTGGTTTGAGTTAGCAGAGCGCACCCCTCCCCCGCCCCAGCAGCCTCAGTGTGCTCGCTGGCTGGCTCGCTCTCCCTCTCCCTCACATACACACACACACACACACTCACTCTCACTCACTCCTCTCCCAGGAAGCGGCGCCAAAAGCGCCAAATCGGGCGCAGCCCTCCAGCCCGGCTCCCGCCCAGCGCTCGCGACCCACCCAGGCCCCCACTCACCCGCGGCTGCCGGGATCCCCAGCAAGCGCTGCACGTCCTGGGGCCGCACCACCGCAGGGGGCAGTTTTGTACCTCCGGCTGGGGGCGCTCCAGGGAGGGGCGGAGCCTGAGCCCGCGATCGCGACCTCGCCCGCCCCAAGCAGGTGGTTAAAACATTAACCAACCGCCCTGGGCCTGCGAGCGCGCCGCGAGCGCTATGCTCCAGGAGCTCCCGGCGCGGGGTTCCCGCGCGAAGCCTTCTCCCCGGTTCCAGAGAGGGCCCCTGCTGAGCTGGGCCCCACCCCTATAGGAGCCCCGGCCTCTCGCGGCCTTGGCCTCCCAGTCCTGCCAGGAGGCGGGCGGGGCGGAGGAAGCGCTGGCGAGAGGCGGGGGAAGAATTTGTTCCCTGGGCCGTTCCCTTCCAGGCAGCTCCTTCCCCCGGTTCCCGGCCGGGTGACACTGGGTGGCGTGTGCTGCAGTGTGAGTACGAGAGCGCGTGTACACGCCTCTGCCACTCCAGGCCAGGAATCCGGCTCTTATTCATGCAGAACTCTGCGCGCACACGCCCCCCTCGGGGAGACCGCGGGTGCGCGCCGCCGACGGTGGTGCTCCTGCCCACACCGACACACACCCCATTCCTGGGCGAGGGGGCGGACCTTAGAGCCTGCCTCTCTCCCCTCCCCGAGCAGCGCCTTCGCCACAGCCCGGAGTCCCCGCGACGCTGCGCCCGGCTCTCTGCACCCCTACTCCCCAAACCGCGCTCCGATGGGACGCGGCGAGCGGCTCCCGCTCGCTGCCCGCAGCCCTGCCTCTCCGGGCGGACGCCGAGAACGAGGATCTCTGCGCCCTTCTCCCCAGTCCACGGCCCCCTTCCCCGGCTCTTTAAATCCTCTCCGCCCCCTAGGGGGGCTCGAGCCCAGCGGGGCCTTGCGCGGCTGTCGAGGCCAGAGGGGTGTGCGTCGCCTACCTCGGTCCCCAGAGCCCCGAGAGCGGGGCTGGCGCGGCTGCTCGCTCCCCTCGATGGGCTTCGCGGGGCGGCCAGGCTGGCGGCCCATGTCAGCGCCGGCGTTTGTTTCCCTCGGGCTCTGGGCTCTCCGGGCTGCGAGCCGCGCGGACACTCCCCTTCCAGGCTCCTCCCGCGCCCTCCTCCTCGCGCCCCTCCGCGCTGATGTCACAGCGTTGCTGCAGCCAATGGCCGTCGGAGCCTAGGGCCGGCCGCTCCGCCTCCTCTGTTCAAACGGAAAGCCTGAGACTTTCCCAGTTCCATGTGGGGCATCCTGGGAGGGCCAAGCTTCGGGGCGCCCCCACCTTTCTGCTCTCCAGCCTGGAACCCTCACCTGGAATCCCCAGGATCAGGGACACGTCTCCTTCTGAGGGCCGGTGCGGGGCCTTCCTAAGGCTCTTCCCCATTTTGAACAATGGCGAGAAACCAGAAACCCCAGCCGGGTGGCGTTTCTAGCTCCCGCTCCCTCGGGGACCCGCTACCCACCTCCTGGCCCCGGGACTGGCGGGCGCCTGCAGGCGGTGGATTCCGTCCCAGACTCTTACTGGAAACAGCGGGCGGGGGAAGCAGCCGGCCCGAGGCCAGGCCCGGACTGGTGTAAGAAGGCTTTCGGGCGGATGACCGGTCTGTGATGGCCATGAGGCCCTAGCCTGCGGGCTCTGCCTCCCAAATAGCCACTGAGGCTAAGCCTTGCTCCAAGGGACTGCAAGGAGGACTCCCGGGTCCCTAACCGCAATCCTGTGAGAAGCAGGCTTTGGGCTCTTTTGAGGGGAATAGGTTCTAGTTAGGAATGGTCATTACCAAAGTTATAAAGGCTTGCGGTGAAGTATTCAACAAAAGGAAGCAAAGCCAACACAAAGTGAAAGTTCTCTTGCCATTTGCAGTTCAAAGGAAGTGGGGGTGGACTTGGCCGGGCTTCCTTCCTCCAGCTGGCCACGGGTCCCTTAGCCCCCTCTCCAGCTTCCTCTGGTAACCGGCCTTCTCACGACTGCACTTCTCCCTTTTCCTCTGCACGTGAGAACAGCCAGCTCTTGCACAGCCCATCCTGCAGTGAGAATTACCTCCCAAAGGAGGCTGGGGGTGCCGCTCAGTGGTAGAGACATTGCTCAGCCACTCTGGGGCCCTGGGTTCAATACCCAGCACCACCACCAGCAGCAAAAAGTACATCAAAACTAGGCATTAAGACTAGAAAGCAGAATTCAGAGCAAGTTGGAAGGCAGAAAATATGAGTTCCAAGCCTGACTGGTTATCATGGGGTGATGGTCCCTCTCTACTCCTTAGTCGGGCCCTCCTTGTGTCCAAGGAGCATGGATCCCCTCTTTTCTCCTAGCGGCGCCTGGAGGTTGTCACGATGAGACACTAGGTGTGAGAGGACTTTGAATATAAAGCAACCTGCACAAATGGAATAGCTGGTCTTTATGACCAGGGTGAAGGGACTCTGACCCAACTCTGGAAGAGGCTGGTTGGAAGGAAGATTGGCAGCAACTCTGGCTTGGAGTTCTGGCTGTGTCTGTCACTAGCGACAAGTTACACACCAGCTTCCCCTCTATAAAAACGGGAACAGCAACCCCTGTCTTCCCTGTTGGGGCAAGTTTCTGATGAGATCCCTTGAAGAAATCACCTGTGGTCAGGGGGCACATGCAGGCCCTCCGTGGTCCTTTCCGCTGGTGGATCCCCCGTGTGGGCTTCTAGCGGCAAGCCCGCCCCACCTCCTGGAGTTCCAGGACCTTTTCTTCCAAATCCCAGCATGCTTTATCTATTCCAAAAAAACTTTGCTGTTTTTTCCTGAGACATCTCCCTTGCTCATCTCTTTCCTTCCATGTTTAATAAATTATTTTTTCCCTCGGGCTCTCAGTGATTTGTGGCCCCCCCCCCCCGCCAAATCTTTTCTTTCAAACCAACTCGCCCCATGAGCCAGCTGTCTACCCACAGTTGGGGAAGGGGGCAGCTTGTTTCCTCCTCATGGCAGGAAACAGTGACTTTCCTACAGGAGATCTTGGGGAAAGACCATTGTCCCCAGGCCTCCTGGAGCCTTGCTCAGTGGAGGTGTCTGAACTGGGCAGACGGCAGCCCTTTGGTCTTGGCTTTGGCCTCCGCATTCTCCTGCTTTCCCTTTTCACCAGCATCTTGGATTTGGCTGTCCCAGTAGAGTCCAGATCAATTCAGTTTAGCTCCAGGACAAAGCCTTCAGGCCCCTTTGTAATTCCTCCACCCCTATTCAAATCCGGTTTCCTTCCACAAACATTTAAGGTTAGTGGAGGCTTGTCTTTGGGGACTAGGACAATAGAGCCTAACCCCTGCCCTCAGGGTGCCCACTGTACAAACAGGCTGCCTGCGGAGCTCCTCGCTGCGTCTAGACCGTGTCCTTGCACACGCCCCAGGGGAGACCTGCAAAAAGAAAAGTGCTAATTTCCCGCTGAATCCAAACCTGTGGGTTTCTCTCCTAAGAATCACTGAAGCTGAGTTTTGCCTGAGCCTTTAGGTTAGTGCTGTCTGTGGATGATCAGAGGAAATTAACAAAACAAAGAAAGGGAGGCTGGAATGCCTACCTTGAAATTTCTGGTGAGCTCTAAGCCCCAGACTTTGGGGAGGGATTTGAGGTCTTAACAGCACCTTTGGTGTAACTTGACCTATAAGCTCTTAGGCCTGGGCGTGTGTCTCTGCCTGTCACAGGCCGCAGGGACCTGCCTTCGGGACTTGGGCAGGAGAGATCGATGCAGCTGCATGGGCCTGCCCCCCACCCGCCCCAACTCGTACCTCCCAACGTCTGTTAGCGTTGGGTCCTGGGCATTTGAGCCCATGTTATGTTGCCCCACCCTAAGAAGGTTGGCTAGGTTGGTTAATGCCACTTCTTTTCTTTCTTTTCTTTTTTTTTTAAATGCCACTTCTTTACAGAAAAGTTGGAAGCCACCTTCCTTCTAGTGTGGGGTTTGCTATAGAGTATGACTCTCAGCAGCTCATTTTCCATCTTCCTTTCTTTGCAGTGCTGGGCAGCAAACACAGGGCCTCACACATGCTAGGCAAGCATTCTACCACTGAGTCACACCCCCAGCCCCCACTGGCCTTCCTGATGGAGCTGATCTCCAGGACCCTTCCCGTGAGAACGCTCCAATGACTTTTCCCATCACTAGTCTGAGTCCCCGCTCCCCCTCCTGAGGTGAGGCTGAGATGATCCTGGAGTGGGCATCTCAGGGTGTTGCCAGGGCCTGAGGTCAGCGTTTTGGAGGGAGAGTCTTGGTGACTTAAGTCTGGGGCAGTCAGTGGAGGGACCTGGCCCTGGGCTGATTCACGCTCTGCCATCAGGGCAAGAGGCCTTTTCTGTCCCAACCACTCCTTGGTTCCCTATTCTTGGGAACCACCTGGAGCCCTTCCATGGGACTCTGCTGACCTCTGCTGAGCACCTGGGAAGATCCCAAGGATACCAAGCTGCTGGCAGAGTGCCTGGGGCTCTGGACAAGGCCTGCCCCCTCCTCACCCCATCCCCTGTGGTGAGAAGTACCCACTTCCAGGGGTTCCTTGGAGACAGGATGGTGTCCGGTTTGCATTTGACTCTGCAGTGGAGACGAGCACTGTACAGGGGCTGATGATGAATGGCAGAGTCCAGAGCTCACCTCCCTCCTGTGTTCTGTTTGCAGGTGGGCCTCAACCCAAGCTCTGTCCTCCAAACAAGCTCTTCAGGTGGTCAGCAGGGACAGAGTCCTGCCAGAATGTCAGCTCCCTAGAGCTTAAAGCACATATGGGCCTGGAGGTCGTGGAGGCCACTCCCTGTCTCAGAAGACCCTTGGCCTGAAGAGATGCTGTTCACCAGGCTGGGCACTTTTTGAGGACAGGAGGTGACACTAGGGTTGAGCTGTGCTCATGGAAGAGATGAAGTGGAACTTACCAGAAGTGAGTAAGGAACAGCACCCCAGAGTCTACTCACCAGTTGTGTGACCTTGGAATGGTCTCATAGAGCCATTTTTGTAAGAAGGGGACATACCAATTCAGCCCACAGGAGGTGCTCGGCAGGATGTGAAGATGGAGCATGTGACCCTGAGCTGTCAAGTCCAAGGTGAGACCCAGTGACCATTACTGTCGTTGCTAAGTTGAGCTTTAGGCCTCTGGGCACTGTGGCTCCCTCCATCTCTCTGCCGCAGGACAGATGACACAGGTCCCCCTACAGCCCCCTTAGGAGCCCTATCCGTCCCTGTGCATCATCATGTTATTAGCCTTTATTAACAAGCTGCCCCTCACCACTGAGCTGGGCTGTTTCCAGGAAAGTGAGAGGAGATACTAAATTTCTTGTTCATTCCAGAAGGAGAAGACGGTGGGCCAGAAAGGTACAGCCGAAGCTCTAGGCTCCTGAGAAAATGAGCAGACTCCAGTGGAAGGCAGCCAGTCTTGGAAGCAGGCCCCTGGAAGGAATGTTCTGGGTGATTCCCAGACCTCCCAAGCCCAGAGCTTTGTCCACTGTGACCCCTGGAAAAAGGGGGAGAGGCTGACCCTACTCCTCAGCAGAGGCACTCCTGTTGCTCCAGGGCTCCATAAGTGCAGATCTGGAACATAGGCCAGATGATCCTGGGTTGGAATCCTGACTGTCTGTGTATGACCTGAGGGAAGTCCTTTGCATCCCCTGGGCCCGGTTTCCTTGTGTACTTAACAGGGACCACATGGGTACCTACCTAATGACATTGGTGTACACAGCAGTGGGGGTCAGAGCCAGCTTAGAGCCAGGGCCACCCACCAAGGGCTCACCCCATGGATGCCAGCCAGTCTCAAGGGCCCAAGTTAAAACGATCTGGAGCAAGCTTGGTCCCTAGTGTCCACGTTGCGCAGAATGTGCCCAAACCTGTTAGTGCTTCCCAGAATTGAGCGAACAGAAAAACATTAATAGTGTTATCTGCAGGAGACAGGAGGCACGAGGCAGGGGGGGGCGCATTTTTTTTTTTTTTTTTTTTTTTTTTTGGTGCTCTGGCTCAGACTCTGAGCCTCATGTGCTAGACAAGCGCTCTACCCATGAGCAGCAACCCTAGTGTCCAGGCCTGGGCATCTGACAAGGTCTCCAGGGGGGTTCCCGGCTGGCGTCACCTTATTTCATGGTCTCTGTGCAGGGGTGTCTCTTGAAGAACAGGCTGTGATAGCCAGAAGCCCTCTTGGCCTCCAGAGAGCTAGGAAGGACAGGGACTAGGAGGAAGAAAGCAAGTCTCTTTGTACCTAGGAAAGAAGGGTCTTTCTTCTTCAGCTCTGAGGCCTCAGTGACTTCTGTAAGGAACACTTAGAAAAGCAGGGGTGAGCCGGGCGTGGTGGCGCACGCCTGTAATCCAAGGGACTTGGGAGGCTGAGTCAGGAGGATCGAGAGTTCAAAGCCAGCCTCAGCAACTTAGCGAGGCCCTTAGCAACTCAGTGAGACCCTGTCTCTAAATAAAATACAAAATAGGGCTGGGGATGTGGCCCAGTGGCTGAGTGTCCCTGAGTTCAATCCCTGGTTCCAAAAAAAAAAAATAAATAAAGAAAAGAAAAGAAAAGAAAAGCAGGGGTGCTCATGGAGGGCTTTATTTATTATGGGGTCCTTTACTGGATGTTAGGACTTCTTCATCTCAAACTATGGAGTAGTTGCTTTCGTCATTCTCAACTTCTCAGATTCCAAAGAAAGAAGACTGAGTAACATGTACAAGATTCCCAGCTGGTAAATACAAATCCCAGGTCAGGAAGGCCTGGGCCACCAGGCTTGTGGCAAAACCATGAGACAGCAGGAAAGAAGACTCCAGAGGAAGCATGGGTGATCTTGTCACTGTACTGAGCATGACCAGGGAGAGCCAGCATACCCTTACCAAGCTGGCAGACCCTTATCTGCCCCGGGAAATTTCAATGTCATTTCAAGGAGAGTCATCCTGCTTCGGGGCACTTCTTTGAAGGCCACGGTAATGGCTCAAATCACCTTTGCCATCCACCCCCATCCACCCCCAATTAAATCATTTCCTGGAGCTCAGCACAGGGCCTGGGGTGAAGAGGAGGATGATTGGAGCTGAAGGCATCACTCAGCATTCTCTCAGTCCCAATATGATGTGACACTTCTTCCCAAACGTGCTTAAGGGAGCAGCCCACCACAGCGGGAGGCTCTGGGGCCTGGGCCAGTGGCTGGGCTGCTCCCCGTATCCCCCCGCCTTTGTACTGAGTCCTTAGGATCCCAGACCCTCAAGTGCAGCTTCGAGCACTTGCACACTTCTGTCCAACCCCAGCCTGCACTGCCCCAACCTCAGGGCCCAGAAAAGGAGGCCCCTCTGGAAGAAAGAGACTCTAAGAGACATCTGTCCTGCCCTCCTGTCTTCCAGCCCCGCCCAGACCTGAGTGTCAGTGAGATTGTGTTGACTATCCATAGCTGCAAAGAAGGGGTGAGGGGAGAAGGGCCTGGCATCTCTACCTTTCTGTCCCTCGTCCTCATGGGGAAGATGAGGAAGAGGTGCAGGAGAAGGCTTGCGTGGACTGCTACCGTTGTCAAACTCATTTCTATGGACACAAGCTTGTTTCTCTAGAGTTTTCCATTTCCTAAGTGTTATCTTGGCCTGGTGTGTGTGTGAGTGTGTGTGTGTGTGTGTGTGTGTGTGTGTGCCTGTGTGCGTGTCCTCAGGTTCTGGGAAGCCTTTGAGTCATAACAATAACTCAGCCGAGTCTGATGTCAAGGCTGATTTGCCCATCCCAGCTGGATGGCTCCATGCCGCAGGACACTAGTTTTCTCCTTTTCCCCACCCCCCAAGCTTTCTGTCATCTCCAGAGCCAGTTGCTTTCCAGAAAGCAGTTGTGGTTGAAGGCAAAGACATACTAGGTGAGCTAAGAGCGAGGAGTCAGGGAGCAGACTGACTGCCCCAGGCCAAGGCCCAGGCCCCAGGTCCAGAGGAACAGGGCTTCTGAATAGCCGAGGACTGCAGCAAAGCAAAACTTTGTCCAAGTTCATTGAAAGACCCAGGGAAGAGAAGGCTGGGGTGAGGGAGCTTAGGAGCCTCACAATTGAATCTATAATAAACTAACCATGGGGAAATTTGCAGAAGAGAACATTTCCCCTTCTTTTTGAGCAAACAATTCGGTTACTTAATTCAAGGATCATGATATAATATTAGAGATCACCTAAGCATCTCACTTTGCAGAAGAGAAAAAAAAAAAAAAAACCCAGAGAGGTGAAGCAACTTGTCCAGGGGCACGCAGCCAGCTACTAGCAGGACCTGGAATGAAACATGAGTTCTTCTAACCCCCAGGCTAGTACTTGTTCCACGCTGGGGTGGTTTCCAAACGTTTTATTTTGTAAGCAAGGGATTCTTGCCCTCCACTCCAAGTGAAGCATACCAGATATAAATCAAATAAATCACGGTGGTCCAGCTGTGTTTGGAGTGAGGGTCCCAGAGCCCCATCAGCTCTGCCTCTTCCCATGGAGTTCTGGGCCTCCCTCTGGGGGACTGCAGGCTGCAGCACGCTGCCTGGAAATTAGGACGCTAACCATAGCAGTAGTAAGACCTAAAGCACATGCGGGTTTTCATAGGATGCTGGGCACACGTCTCAGTTCTACCTGCAGTAGCCAATCTGATCTCCAGAGAGCCCACAGTAGTGGGACTGCAGGGCTCATGAGCTTTCCTCCGTGTGTGTCCTGGCAAACAGTGTGGCTCTCCGCACGTGGGCTCCTAAAATGGGATCTTTCCTCATTGAGCGTGATTTTTTTTTTTTTTTTTGGAACCAGGGATTGAACTCAGGGACACTCAGCCACTGAGCCACATCCCCAGCCCTATTTTGTATTCTATTTAGAGACAGGGTCTCACTGAGTTGCTTAGGGCCTCGCTAAGTTGCTGAGGCTGACTTTGAACTCGTGATACTCCTGACTTAGCCTCCCAAGTCGCTTGGATTACAGGTGTGTGCCACCACGCCCGGCTGAGCGTGATTTCTCGTTCCCTCCTCCATCCCCACCTGGGTAACCCTGTCCACACACTCTGCCTTATCTCCTCCCTGCTCTTTCCCCCCTTTTTAATTTCATCACCACCTCTCCCTTTCCCAGAGGGTGCAGAGAAAGTCTGGCTCCTGTGGGGCCGCTTTCAAGCCTTGAAGAACCCGCAGGCAGCCCTGATGGTCTTATCCAAACTGGAGGTCTGTCGGGGCAGCCTGAAGATGCACCCTGCTCGATGCACACCGTTGTTCCAGTTTCTGTGACTGCAGAATGCACTCCTCCGAAGGCAGCCATTCTATTATGCATCTGGGTTCTATGGGTCTCACGAGTGTGGACGGTGCACAGGAAGAAGGGCTTCTTTCTACTCAGGGTGTGAGGGGTCTCCACTGGAAAAACTAGAAGGTTGGGGTGCTTCAGTGGCAGGGGCCGGAATCATCAGGATCACTCAGGTCTGGTGGTTGAGGTTGGGCGTCAGCTTGGATTTCAGCTGGGCTCGCAGCCAGAGCACCTGTGTGTGTTCCATGCCCATGGGAGAGTCGGGCTGCCTCACCAGACAGTGGCCAAGAAACAAGATGGAGAATCCCAAGGGAACCAGGTGGAAACTCTACCACTTTATGACTGCATTCGTTTCCTAGGGCCGTCATAACAAAGTATCTCAGACTAGTGGTGAAACTGCAGGGATTTATTGTCTCGCAATTTTGGAGGCCAGGAGTCTAGAATCAGCATGTCTGCAGGGCAAGTTCTTCCTGAGAACAGCGAAGGAGAAACACTCTCTCTCTCTCTCTCTCTCTCTCTCTCAGTAGTGCTGGGGATTGAACCCAGGGCCTCACGCATCTCATGCATGCATGCATACTAGGCAAGAAATTGGTCACTGAGCCCGATCCCCAGCCCTTCCACGCCTCTCTCTTGGCTTCTGGTGGCCTCTGGCTCCAGACCCCCAACCTTACGTGGCTTTCTCCTTCCACATGCATCTGTCTGTGTCCACATTTCCCCCTCTTATGAAGACACTAGCTATACTGGATTAGGATCCACCCAGTGACCTCATCTTAACAAGATCATCTGTAAAGACCCTACTTCCACATGTGGTCATGTTTACAGATACTGGGGTTTTGGGATGGAGCACAATCCAACCCAGAACAGCCACCTAGGCTGGAAAGTCACCAGCATCATTTCTGCTACTAGCCTTTTTCACAATTCAAGGGGAGTAACCCTAGACCCTATCTATATATTTTTTTCTGGGCTGGGAATTGAGCTACCCCCAGCCCTGAACCCCACCTTGTGATGGGAGCAGTGTCAAGGACATGTGAGATGGCAGGCATCATTACAGTCATTTTTAGAAGACACAATCTGTCATAACCATGTTTTAAAAATATGTATTTTTAGTTGCTAGTATTCAAGCATAAGGGGCATTTACATAAACTTGATTTCTGGTTCTTGCAAAATCAGATGAACTTGAAAACATTGTGCTTACATTCCTCCAGGGTGGCAGCAGGTGAGAGAGGCCCCTTTTAGGAGGCCAGCACGTTCTCCACATGACCCACTTCTTTCTGGTGTCCCCCTGCTTTGAGGTGCGGTGTCAGTTGTCCCCGAGTCACAATGTGGTGCTGTTCATTCCCGTACACCCAGCCTGCCTCTCTGTGCAGGTCCTTGCTGCTGCTCCCTGGGAGTTTGAGGGTGTGTCCCTCCAAGGGGGTGCAGAGGAAGTTCCCCGGGAAGAACGCAGCAACTCCCCTATGGCGAAATCTGTCATGATCTGAGCAACCCCTGCCCCCACCCCGAGAGCCACAGAAGGCAACCAACTAGCCGGCCTCTGAGTCACAGCCGTGTCTGCAGGACTGGTCCAGGCAGGAGGATGGGGTGGACAGGCGCAGGCAGCTGGCGGATTACAGAGGGAAGGCCAGGGTGCAGGTGGAGGCCTCTAGAAAACATGAACAGTGGTCATCACCCCAGCCCTGCCCATGGCCACCTCCCTCTGCCTGTCCCCCATGGGTCTCCTTCCAGGAAATGACATTGGGACTACTTCTGAGGTAGCTTCCCTGACCTCTCACTAACCCCAGTCATCCACATCTAGAACCTTCCCAGGTCTTTGCAACTATGGGTCAAATCTATTTAGGAGACAAAGGGAACAAGGCTGAGATCACCAGGCTTTCCCAGGAGCCTCAGACTGGACACTAATTTTCTCCATCAGAGAACTCACGGCACAGAAGAGCCCCCCGCCTAGGAATCAGGGAACGGGGTGTTGTTCTGGGTCTCCTGCAGGGGATGGGTAGCTCTCTCCCCCTCAAGAAGTCGAGTCCTCTGCCAGACATGCTTTGTCTGGATAGTCTGCAGGCGCTGAGGGTGTCTCTGGAGACCCTCGCCCTGTTACCTTAGGCGGGTTACTTGGCTTCTCCGCATCTCTGTTCTGTCTTTGTGAGATTAAATGAGTTCAGCCCTGCAATGGCTCACACCTGTATTTTCAGTGATTCAGGAGGTTGAGGCAGGAGGATGGTAACTTTAAAGCTAGCCTCTGCAACTTTTGGAGACCCCATCTCAAAATAAAATAAAATTTAAAAAAGGACTGGGGATATGGCTCGGTGGTAGAGAGCTTCTGGATTCCATGGCCAGTATCATGCACACGCACCCCAAATTAAATGAGTGAGTTTATGCAAAGTGAGTTTATGTTCAAGTGAGGGCCTTGGTTACTGGTTGCATGGGTTCTCGGAGGTTGGGCCTCCTCCTGGCACCAGCTGGTGCGTGTGGGACTTGCCTTCCCCTGGCACTCCTGGAGTAGGCCGAGGTGGCCAGGTCCCAGGTGTCAGGACTGAAGCCTGCTCTGCCTACCACGTCCCTGGCTCCAGCAGGTCCTGCCTCCACCCACAACCAGGCTGCCTGTGCCCTGCCGCTC
The DNA here is from genome assembly GCA_020662805.1 of Glaucomys volans. NCBI lineage: Eukaryota > Metazoa > Chordata > Mammalia > Rodentia > Sciuridae > Glaucomys > Glaucomys volans. The sequence goes on along the minus strand of JAJEJO010001320.1, from coordinate 170,782 downwards.
CCACCCCTCCATGCCCCAGAGCTTCCCACACCCAGAGGTGGCCTCGGAGCGGAGGCCCTGTCTGGTCAGCAGCATCTGTGACAGTTTGCAGATTGATGACCGGTGGTGAGTTTTCCTCGAACTTGGGAATGACTCTTGTTTGGCTCTCAGTGAGAGGTGGAAGGAATTTAAAAGGGGAGGTTGGGGCGAGAGAGGAAAACAAGCATCCCACAATTGCCAATTTCACTCAGAGCTGGCGGGAGTTATCTACAGAAATCTAGGCTCGAGGCGGGAGCGAGCGGAAGGGAGGCCCGAGGTCTTGGGATCCTGCCAGACTCTGAGTTTATTGAACCTAAACTCCCAGAGATAAAGATGCACGTGGGAGCTCCAAGGTCGGCTTCCCATGCACAGCCCAGGGCTGCTGTATCAAATCGCCACCACGAGGTTGGCCTAAGGCAACAGAAACTGACGCTCTTGCAGCGCGGGAGGCCAGAGGTCTGAAATGAAGGTGTCACCAGACCCACTCCCTCTGAAGGCTCCAGGGGGATCCTCCCTGCCTCTTCCAGTTCCCGAAGGTTCCTACCAATCCTAACCCTTCGCTGGCTTGGAGTACCATCACCGTGATCTCCGCCTCTGTCCTCACGTGGCCTTCTCCCCTGCGTGTGCCCTGTGTGTCCTCTCCTTTTCATATAAGGTCACTGGTCATTGGATTTATTGGATTTTTAAAAACCCAATGTGACCTCCTTTGAACCAATTACATTTGTAAAGCCCCTGTTTCCAAAGATCACTTTCTGAGGTTCCCAGCGGATGTGAGGGACAGAATTCAACCTTCTATCCTAACCTTGATTGCCATATCTGGGGGCCACACCAGAACCCCACAGAAGTTTCAGCAAGTGTAGACTTGACTCCAGTTGCCCCGGAGGTTGGCAGACTCCTAATCCCTTTTGTTTCCATGCGGCCGGAGAGCTAAGAACGTGATCCAAAGTGAACACTGGAATGATCTTTTGTCACATGGGAAGATCGTGAACAACTGAAGTCTCAACGTCCATAAGTGAAATCTGATGGCGCACAGCCATGCACACCACATCTACCCACGTGTCCACGGCTGCCTCTGTGCGACGACCACAGAGGCCGTGACAATGTTTTCTTGACCTGCCACCCACCCAGATTTGGGGGATCTTCCCAGATGCCCAGGCCTCCTCTGAGTCAAGCAGCATCTGCAGTCTGGCCCAGGGCTGCTTAGTGGTTAAAAGATGGGGCACCATGATGCCAGGCAGGTCCCATTGGCTTCCTGGCAGTGGCACATCCACAGCAGGTCCCTCCACTTATGCACTGGCAGGTGTCCTTCCCTGGGAACGGGGAGGGTCGGCATCCGGGGCTGCCGTGAGGACTAGCTAAGGTACAGGCAAGGTGGAGTGTGGTGCCTGCTGGGCTCTGGGCTGTGCCACCCCAGCCTGCTGAGGAGGTGGCAAGCCACAGTGGTGCAGGGACCTCACCTCCTACAGCCCAAATCCTGCTCATTACCATGGACGCTCCCAATGAGCCTCTTTGGGCCTAGAGACAGAGAAGAAGGTAAGGGAGTTGCAGGTGCCTGCCTTGGGCACACGAGTTGAACTTTCCCAGGGGACGTCCACACAGGGAGGCTCAGGTAGGCATCACTGAGGGCCTGCTGGCTCTTATTTGCCCTACTAGGCACACCCCACCTTGGTCTGGGCCTTGCATGGACTGAATCCTGGAGCCCCCAAATTCCCACTGGGAGCTGGGCTTAGATGACAGGGAGCTTGGGCAGCACGGGGTAGCAGGAGAGCAGGGTTGGGGACTGTGGACCCCCAGTACCCTCCCTGCTCCTGGCAGGTGCCTTTCTTTCTCCCTCCGGCCTGTCTGCAGTTTCCAGCAACCTCTTCCTCCATTGGCCACGTGGGACTGACCTGTGGCCATCACACACCCTGGGGCTGGAGTGCCCCTAGTAGCTCCCCAGTGCCTCACCCACGACACGGGGAATGGTCTCTGAGAAACTCCTCCACCTCACCTGACCTGAGGGTGCCGTCCCCTTCCAGCCTGACGGCCACACTCTGATTGGCTGGCCTAGCTCTCCCCTCAGCGACCCAGGGCTTCCGAAGATTTCAAGTTTCCTACAGATGTGATATCTAGCTAGAAAGAGTCCCGAGGGAGGGTAGGACACGCCTGGAAGGGGGAGTGGAGTGAGGAAGGGTGGAGGTGAACGGTGCCTAAGGCCAGAGGCGCTGGATGGTTCCACCCCAACCGTAGCAGGAATCCCAAGAGGGTTGCTGGACTCACGGATCCTGTGCGCATGTAACCTCCCTTCTAACGTCCACACGTTTTCGTGAGGGGGACAGAGCGGTGAGCAGCACCCTGGTTTTCTAGAAAGTCAAAGCTGAAGTTTTGCTTGTTTTGTTTGTGGTGCTGGGAGTGAACCCAGGGGTGCTCTGCAGCTGAGCTTTTCCACATTTTACTTTGAGACAGGGTTTGCTAATTTTCCCAGGTTGTTCTCGAACTTGTGATCCTCCTGCCTCAGCCTCCAGCTCTGCTGGGATCACAGGTGTGCACCACTGCACCTGGCGTAAAGCTGACGTAGTTCAAGGGCTGCATGAGCCCTCACCTCTGAGTGGGGACTTGAACCAGGGGGCTGATGGAGCAAATGAAAATAGAGGACACAGCCTGGCAACCCTCACGGCCACGTCCATTGCCATGGAAACAGAAAGCGTAGTCCTGGTGGGTTTGGGCTTTCCCTCCCTCACGCAGGGAAAGAAGCAGGATGAGGGTCAACATAAGGCCCTCCTGGGTTACCTGTGCCTAAGAGGTTCCCTACCTACCTACCCTTGGCTCCACAAGTCAGATGCTGGAGAGGGCGGAGGTTGCACTGCTCCACGGATGGGGTGGCGAAGGCCTTAAATTCAGGTGGAAGCCAGTCACCGGGGACCCAGGTCTCCTAACCCCATGCTCTTCCCGGTGAGCCTAGCTAGCCCCAAGTGACCTTTTCCTGTTCAGAAACTCTGGGAGCTTTGAGAAGCTCTGCAGTTACGAGAGACCTTCCGGAGTTTTCCTGAGGTCACCTTCTCTCAGGGGAGAGAAGTGCTGGGCATAATTCCCACTGGGATGCTGCCTCACACTTGGCTTTGGGAAATTGTCTTCCCAACCTCTTCTTAACAGATTGACCCTCCTTAGCAGGTTATGGTGTGGGCATCGTTTCTTTTCTAGCCAAGAGTGTTTGATGGGTCATCAAGCTGCGGATGGCCAAAGTCCATGCCCACTGGCCACCCTTAGGGAAGGACCAGCATGGAATTTGAAAATGAATGAGGAGGAAAATTGGAATTAAGGAATACTGAGACTCTCCTCCAAGGCCTCCAGCTCTTTCTCTGTGTGTGCTGCAAAACCCCTTCTTTCAACCCCATTATTATATCTGATCTTTCAGCAGTCTCATGGGCCAATCAGAGTCCACTCATTTCCTTTGAGAGACCCAGAGGTACTTTACTTATTTATTTTTATTTTTTAATTTTTGTGCGGCGCTGGGGATTGAACCCAGGATGCTTGGCAGGCAGTAACTCTGCCACTGAGCTACATCCCCTGCCCCCCAGGGGATACGTTAGGTCTCCCCCTTTGCAAAGGACCATTCTAGAATCAGTTCATCCTTCTGCTTCCCAGCTCAGGATCTCTCCCGTGTCATTATCCTTTAGCCAAACGCCTGCGGGCATGGGTCTGGAGTCACTTCTAATGTGGGAGTGGGGATCCAAATTATGTGTAAGATAAAAATTATGTGTAGTCAAAAATTACCCCTGAAAACCCCTTATCAACTTGAAAATGGGTCACAAAGTGCAGGGTACGCTGTAATATAAGCAGACGCTCTCTTATCTGACCTCCGCTTCACCAGCCGGTCACCTTAATGGAGGTCCCGCATGTCCTCCACAAAACACACTGGCGTCCTGGTCCCCCAGGGTCAGAGGCGGCGGGCTGCTTTCCCATTGTGCCCGTGAGCTGCTGCTCCTAGCGAATTGAGCTGCGTGTTTACGAAGAGTCAATTATCCCCCAGATGTTTATGCCAATTGTGCTTTTTATAGAAAATACATAATTTAATAAACTCTGATGTAAATGGATAAAACAAGAGTGGAAAGGGGTAATAGTTGTTCTCTGAAAATCATGCTGAAACCTTTGGTAAAGGGAAGCTGTAAGAAAATAAAAGGGTGTGTGGAAGCAGTCACGGGCAAGAACCGTAAAGCCTTCAGAAGAGAGAATGAAATCTGGGGTTCTGCTCCTACGGCAAGCCCTCAAGTCTGCAAGTTCTTGTTTACCCTTAAAGAAACAGAAGCTGGGCTGCAGTGAGGATTCGTTATAAGTGTGATTTACAAAAATAGATGATAATTCCATACTTGGAGCCCATTCTGAATAAAAGAATAATTCCATGGCCCCAAATTCACAGAATGGTGTATGAGTTTACATTTTGTGCTTTTTAAGTAAAAAGTATTTAAGGTGTGTATGTATACACACACACACACACACACACACACACACATATATATATACACAAGGGGATATATATACACATGTGTATATTTAAGGTGTATATATATATTTATATACATATATGTATATATATATATATTTATACCTGCTTTAACTGTACTTTGACTAGTTGAGCAGCCTCAGTATGCATAGGTGTCTGATGTGCATTTTGCAACAATGTGAACCATGTACAATACATTATTCATTGAGTGCATTAAATACACTCTTCAGTAGCCAGGGACCATGGCACACACCTGTAATCCCAGCGGCTCTGGAGGCTGAGGCAGGAGGATCTCAAATTCAAAGCCAGCCTCAGCAGAAGCCTCAGCAAAAGGCACTAAGCAACTCAGAGAGACCCTGTCTCTAAATAAAATACAAAATAAGACTGGGGATGTGACTCAGTGGTCAAGTGGCCCTGGGTTCAATCCCTGACACCCCTCTCCCCCCAAAATATACTCTTCCCCCTACCCCAGTACTGGGGATTGAACCCAGGCCTCACACCTGCTAAGCTCACACTCCATAGTGAGCTACAAGCCAGCCCCTATGTGTATTCTTAAGACTTCTCTTTCATTCTCTTTCCCTTATTTGAGTTCATCTTCACTTATAGGGCACAAGTGTGGAATAATGCCACCCCATTGTCACCATGAATTCAGCAACTGAAGTCCTAACCCTAACCCTGGGTGGATCAATGGGGTTAGATCCTCTGCTCCACAAGGCATTTCTCAGAACATGCCTGGGAACTAGGGTGCTAGTTCTGCAGAAATTCAGATAAAAATGGGCAAGAGGGGAGCCTTCAGATACCCGAGAAGCGACACTGGTCTCTGGAGCCCCATTGCTTTAGTGGGAATCCTGGCTCGGCCACTGCCCGAGGGTGAGTCACACACACCCTCTCTGTCCCAGCTGCCCTCCTAGGGGGCTACCTCAAGGACTCCATGAGTTACCAAATCTGCAGTGATTAGAACAGTGCTGGGCACCCAGTGAATGCCACATGAGGGTTTGCTGTTGCCATGGTTATTGTTATTAATCACCATCTTGCGTAATGCACCTGGATGGCTCTTAGCCTAAACACCTGTCGTCTATCATTTATCTACCTACTCCCGGGGATTGAACCTAGGGGCACTCTACCACCAAGCCACATCCTCAGCTCTTTTTATTTTAAGATCTCAGTAAGTTGCTGAGGTTGGCCTTGAACTTGTGATCCTCCTATCTCAGCCTCCCAAGTCCCAGGGATTACAGGTGTGCTCCACTGCTCCTGGCTATCCTAAAAGCTTAAAATAAATAAAATAGCACCAATATGCCCCCCACCTATGAAGGAAGAAATCAGAAAGTCAGGTCCTGGACTCTGTGGGTCATGTGGGTCATGGTGGGTGTTTGGGGAACAGTTCGCTTGAGCTCGATACTAGCAGAGGTGTCCCCCTTCACCAGCCAGGGAGGAAGAGAATGGACGCGGCTTCAGAACTCCAAAACGAAAGTTTATTTATAAAATACTGACAGTTTGACAGGACATGGGACTTCTCGTGGTCTATATTTCAAACCAATTTCTTTGAACCTTTCATTTAAAAAATAAACCTGCTAACAAGCTATGTGACATATACATATATATTTTTTTTTCTTACAGATAGACACCTGCCATAATGAATTCTCTCCCATAGTTTTTCTTTTATATCTTTTAAATCAAAAAAATAAAGATCTGTATTGGTTTTGTTTTTGGAGTCTACATGGGTGAAGAAAGGTAACACATTTAAATGCTTTTGGTTATTTTTATGGAAACAGAGAAGAGGGGGTGATCCTAAGGGGCCACCTGTGCTCAGGGTGGTGGTCAGGGTGGTGTCTCTGGACAGGACCGTACAGAGGCACTCGGGAGCTGGCGGTGGCTGCTCAGAGGGTCCCCGCTCCACTCCTGCCTGCTGGCCCCTCCACCAGTGTGGGTACCTCCACTGTGCTCTCTGGGACAGTGGGGGAAGCCCCTGCCCAGAGTGTCTGATCGTGAGGCGCTGGCACCTTAGGAATGCTGCCCAGGGGTCCCGGGCAGCAACAGAAGGTCTCTAGAAGCACACTTGGACGAGGCAGCGCCGCCGCGTCCTTGTACCTCCGACGCACGGCAGTGTTAGGTTTGGGGACGGGGCAGGGGGTGAGGAGGCAGCCTGGGTTTGCGGACTTCTTGGAGCCCTCAAAGGAAGGTGCTTCTGGAATCCAGGGCTTCTATTTGGTTTGTCTTGGCATCTGGGTGCAGAGCTGACGTGAGTGCAGGAGGCACAGCCGGGAGGGGAGAGGGCAGCCTGGCGTGCCACGCACGGCTCCTGGGTATGCCAGATTCCCTTAGGGCACAGCAAGGCGACACCAAAGGGGCCAGGTGCGTCCTGGTGCTAACCTGCTTCCAGCAGAGCGGCACAGGCAGGGCCCTGGCACCACTGGCTCAGGAAATCGAAGCCAGGAAGGCTCCCCGTTACCCTCGGGCAGTGCCCACCACACCCTTCCAATGTGGCCAGGTGTCTGGGAGGAGGTGCCAGGAGCCTCCACTGGCCCAGGAGATATGTAAACGAGAGCAAAGACATGTCTTCATAAGACGAACCCGAGTTCCACAGCCAGAGACCCACCTGGGCTTCCAGATGTGGCTGGGGCAGTGGAGACACCGCTTCTGGTGGGTGGGCATTGACCAAGGGGGGTGCTCACCTTGGGCCCAGCCTGACTTCCTGGACTCTTCTAGGAGCTGTGACTCACAGTGTCCTCACCCTCTTGGGCAACAGATCCCAGTCACATCCCCAGCACAAGTCACCCAGACCACGTGTGCCTTGGTGGGGGGGACAGCATGGGCCATGGGGGGGTTGCAAGAGCCTCTTCACCAACCCGCACGTGGGTGTCCTGTGCACATCTGTGTGGTGTGCGTGTGGGTAAGCACAGGTGCGCACGGGCACATCCTGCACGTGCATCTGGGCATCAGCAAGGGTGCAAGTGAGTGTGCGGAGGGAGGGGTGTCAGGATTTTATTGCACCAGGTGATTCATTAAAGGCAAAGGACAATCAGCCTCATGTGCAGATTATACACAC
>JAJEJO010001320.1:142223-163138 GCA_020662805.1 Glaucomys volans | reverse complement strand
GTTAAAAAAAAAAAAAAAAAAAAAAGAGAGGGCAGGAAGCGCGGCAGTGTGATCACGTGGGACGTCTGAAGACACAGAAGCTGCGGGGCCAGGGGTCCCGCTGACTCCAGGGCAGCCTCCAGACAAGGCCACAGGGGCCCTGAGCACCTGACTCCCGGAGGAGCTGAGCAGCCCTTGCTTCCCACCAAGGCCTCTTGCAGAGAAGCCACTGTCTGCACTTGGAAGCAGGTCTGCCTCCCACCTCTCCCCACGCACGATTCTCATGGCCTGGGCAGCTCTTCCCTCCAGAGCTCCTGACCCTGCCTTCCCTTCCTGATCGCCATTAGTGAGACGGCCACGGCTGGTGGAGAGGAGTCGGGCTTTCCTCCTCCAGTGGCTCCTTTCCCCAGTCCCCCCTTGGATGTCCCCTTATCTTCTCCTCACCCACCAAAACCAGGGATGGCCCCCTCTCTGGCAGGGCAGGCGCTGTGTGGGGCCAATGCTCCACCTTGGGGCCCCAGGTGGAATGGGACACAACTTCCTCTGAGGGAGAGGCAGTTGTCCATCCACAGCGACAGCTTGGTCTTGGGCAAGCTTCACGGGACTACTTGTGGTCACCTAGGGGCCTCAGACAACCAGGGAATCTTCTGGAAAGGCTCCTTCCTAAACTGCTGCATCAGAGAAGGCTCCAACTGATGGGAAGGTCAGGCCACCAGAGGGACTTTTTAAAGAACATTCCTCGGAGCAGATCGTGTGTGTGAAAGCCTCTCCTCCCGCCAGCTATTCCTGTCCCTCGGTCCCATCTGGCCCGCCCTCCTGGCTGGGCTCACCATGCATCTCAGATGCTGTGTCCAGCTTGGACTGGTCTTCCCGATGGGCCCCTCCTGGGTCCCAGCTCTGCCCAGGCTGAGCCGGGCCAGGAAGATGTCCCGGGGGTTGGCATCCTTTGGCTCTGTAAACCAGGTGCTGGGCAGACTGGGCATATGGAGGCTGCCCTGCCCTCTGGCTCAGGGACTGCACAGGCCTCTGGGCCCCTGTGTGCTGTGCTTAGCTGGCTACAGCAGAGACACAGAGGGACACAGATCTGCAAGTAAGCCGGCCGTGGGGCCAGGAGGGCCCAAGGGGATTCCTGGGGGAGGCTCCTGGAACCTTCCCTTGCACGTGCATGCAGGACATGCGTGCACTCAGGCACAAACACATGCGTGCTGCTGGGAGGAAGATGTCACCCAGGCGAGAGTGGTATGTCTGTCCAGGCAGGGATCCTCACCCCTGCCTGGCTCCCCAACTTAGCTGATTTCTGCAAGGGGTGGCCCTTAATTTTGCCTGGGAGCCCAGGTCAGCCTCCTCAGGCCTCTGCTCCCTAGACTGAGCCTTGTCTGTGCTCAGGGAAGGGAATTCAGGTAGAGGGAGGCAGGGTTTCCTTCCACGGGAACTCTCCCCCAGCCCGCAGGCCCCCTTCCTTGGATTCACAATAAAAAAAAAAAAAAATTAAAAAAATATATATGTAGGAACAAGGAAGTCGCTAAGCAGATTCTCACCCTTTAGGGTTTTTTTTTTTTTTTTTTTTTCCTGTTTCTAAATAAACCAGATGCTTGGTGGAGAGGCTGAGCAGGGAGGGGAGCACAGGAGGGCGGCGGGCAGGGGGCTGGGCAAGGCCCTGATGCACCTGCCAGGGAAGGTCGGCCTCTGGCCCTGGGGACACCTGCCCTTCTGCAGAGGAGCCCAGCCGGGGTCCCAGGAAGCATCACATGTCAGAGGGGGCAGCTGGCCAGGTGTCCAGAGGCTTCTCCATCCTCCAGCCCTGCCTGTGGTACAGCCCTGGGGTGCCCCCACCTCCACGCCATGGCTGGCCAGCCACGTCCTCGGGTGATTTTCTTCTCCCTCCTTCTCACCGGCTTCACTGGCCCTGGAATCCCTGGAAAAACAAGCTTGGGAGGTGAAGAGTTGACTTGGTTTCTCGGCGGTTCTGGCAGGCGGTTTGGGAGGCGTGAAGGAGGAGTTTGGTATCATTTTTCTTTTTCCTCTTCCGACGTCAAACAAATGATGAAAATCCAGCTATCGGAGCCCGGGAGCCGGGGGCGAGGCTGCTGGGGGGACGGTAGAGGGTGCTCTGTTGACTCGGGGGGTTCGGTGGGTTCTGGGGGGTTGGAGTCCGGCTGGCCTTGGGCCGGAAGAGGCTGCCCTGCTGGGCGCTGTTGCTGTTGGCGACGGTGGCGTGGTCCGGCTCCCCCGAGTCACTCTCAGTGTAGCTGTACGCCTGGGCTCGAGAGATGCCTTTCTGTTGGCGTCGCCAGGAGTTGTAATACGTGGGGTCACTGATGTAGTGGTTGACAAAGGAGTGGGCCTTCTGGGGGTTCGGGTCGACCTCGTACTCGCTGTCACTTCCCTGGGAAGACAGGGAATCGGGGGGTCAGTGGCCTCATGGGGTCAAGTCAGCACGGCCAGGGCTGGAGGGCACAGGGGGTTGAGGCTCCAACCTTGTGCTGCCCCTTTCAAACTTGAAACTGGGGGGCATGTTAGCTCCCTCACTGCCAAGAGGGCCCAGCACCCCGATGCTCTATTCCTGCTTCTTATTTTTTCTTTTCTATTTTTTTTTTTTCTTTTTGGTACCAGGAATTGAACTCAGGGGCACTTAACCACTGAGCCACATCCCCAGCCCTGTTTTAGATTTTATTTAGAGACAGGGTTTTGCCAAGTTACTTAGGGCCTCGCTAAGTTGCTGAGGCTGGCTTTGAACTCGCGATCCTCCTGACTCAGCCTCCCAAGTCTCTGGGATTACAGGCGTGCGCCACCGCACCTGCTTCTTCAGAGCAGAGACTAGATTGAAAATGTCTACCACAGGGTTGGCTCAGGGCTGGTGGACACAGATGTCCCCTGTTATCCACAGCAGTGTTCCAAACCCCCAGCGGATGCCGGGAACCTGAGATGGTACTGAACCCCACAGATCCTGTATCCACATCTAGGGTGAAGTTTAATTCATACCTCATGCACAGTAAGAGATGAAGAACTACACTAACAAAATAGGACAATTACAACAACATGCTGTAAGAAAGGTTATGTGAATGTGATCTCTCTGTTTATCTCTGGAATTTTCCATTTAATACTTTGGGATCATAGTTAACCACCAGCAACTGGAACCACAGAAGCAAAACAGAGGATAAGGCAGAGGACTGCTTTCCTTGACGTGACCGGGAGACCTGAGTTCCGATCTTTTTTCCAGTCGAGGTGCAACTCGTGTTAACGTGAACTTACGACGCGTCAAAGTGTGCAACTCGGGGTGTTCAGCCTGTTCTCTAAGTGATGGAACATCACGTCTATTAGCTCAGAATATTTTCATCACCCCAAAGCAAAACCCAGACTCTCCCCTTCCTACTCCTCCCTCTGCAACCACAAATCTGTTTTCCATCTTCGGGGATTCACCTCTTCTGGATATTTCCTATTAATGGAATTATATTCTATGTATCCTTGAGGGTCTGACTTCTTGACTTAGTGCAAGGTTATTGAGGTTCATCCATCATGTACTGTGTAGTAACCCGAGTTTGAACTGATTCAGCGGATGAAGCAGAGCCAGAGAAGATCTTTGGAGTACTTAACTCTGTGGGTACCTACCCGTGCATGTTCCAAAATAAATGTGACACTTACAAAATAGGCACAAGGAAATATCAACAAAGGTTCTGAATCTTCTTGTGATGACAGCTATGAGCCCCCCCGCCTTGAAATATAAAATATCAAATTATTCTTAAATGTCTTTGGATAGTCTGCTGCCCTGGGCGCAGGCCTCATCTGCCTCCTGGGGATGGAGACGAGAGTCAATCTGGGGTGTAAAGTAAAATCCGACTCATGGAACTAAAAATACGGCACACCCCTCCCCCACCCGAGCTCCCAGCAATGTTTTTGAGAACTAAAAAGACAACAGATGGGAACTCTGGAAGAGAGGCGCCTGATGTTAGCGAAGAGTGCACTCAATGAAATCCACCCGGTTTGCTCACCCCCTGCCCACTAACGGCTGCCTGGGCGTGGTTAGCAAGAAAGCCCAGTCAGCCACCCCAAGCAAATGGGTTTGGGACGGTGCGTGGAGTTCTGCTCTGCAGGTAGGACAGTGGAGCTGGACCTTTTCCCGAGGGTTCCCACCGTGGGAGATGCAATGCACAGTGTCCCATCTTGGCCCCTCCAGGGACACGGCTGCAGCTCTGGAGTAGGCACCCTCGCTGGCACGCTGACTCGTCTCTAATTGCTTTGCACACCTCTGTGCCTTAGCTACCGAGCGCAGATCTGCTGGAGGCCTGAAGAGGGCCCAGGGCAGAAAGGGCTAGGGAGGGGCTGGAGGCCACGATCCAGCTGGGCTGCCCACTGACCTGCCAGGTCTGCCTAGCCCAGCCCAGGCCAGCCGACTCTTCACTCCTCCACCCCCGCCTGGAGGCCCCAAGAGGGAAGGAGAGCCCACCCTGCCTCCCCCGCGGGGCTCAAGTCCTCCCAGTCCATCTGCTAAGTTAGTTCCTGGCCCTCTCCTCACCCCTCTGCAGGCCTGCCATCCCACCCACCCCCAGAAGACCCCTCCCCGCTGCCCAAGACAATGGAGAACCCCTCACCCCAAGGCACAATCAAAGTCCCTTTTTTTTTTTTTGCCTACTGCCCAGCTGCTGGCTGGGGAACAAAAGGGACAGGATGCAGGCAGCAGGGCTCCATATGCTGGGGTGGGCACCTGAGGCCCAGGGTCGAGGCCACGCTGGCAGGAGGCCGGGCGTCCCTCCTGAAGGAAGGTCTGAGAGGGAGGGGGAGGAGAGAAGCCTGCCCCCCAGGATTCATTACAGGTTAGGTGTCTGCACACTCTCAACCAGTCTGAACCCCGTGTCTCCAGAGGTTCTAGAACTTTAGCCAGAGGGGAGGAAACCCCAGATCCCGAGGGCTGCTCTAGAGGGCAGTCTCTGGGGTGAGGTGACTGGCATGACCAAGTCTGCTCTGACCCTGGTGAGTGGGTAAGTGTGGGACCCCTGCCCCACCCTGTCCATAGGCAGAATGAGCTGTCGGAGGAGAGGCCGCTGGGGGAGAGGGAAGTGGTGCTGGGGGGAGGGGGCGGACTTGGATGGAGGGGCCTTCACCCCCACCAGGGGTGCGAAGGGAACAGGGAAGCAGGAGAAGGCTCAGCTCTGTCCCCTAACCTCCTCCCCAAAGCGGAGCATGTCTGGTTTGGGGGCAGGACGGGGCCTCTCTGACCCTCCTGGTGGCCCAGATCCCGACCTTGCAGATCATCACCATCCCAGGGGCTGCGCCCTCTTCTGCACCTACCGGGTGCCAGGCCCTCGGCGGGGCAGGATTGCTGCCAGGGATAGGAAAGCTGGAGAAAGAGCCCCGGGAGAGTCAGGTCCTCCCCCTCCCCGCTCTCCAGGGCCAAGGAGCAGGGTCTTTGCATCAGCAATGGCTGTTCCCGCCTCCATCTCCTCAACATGAACATCTGTTTCTTTTCGGGTTGGGGGTGGGGTGAGAAGAAAGAGAGCCAGGGGGGCCAGGGGCTCCTATTGCAGCCTCGGCTCTCAGGGCCTCTGTGGTAATTGAAGGCAGCTTCCCAGGAAGGGGCCCAGAACAAAGGGGCCTTTCAGGGGCCGTCCTAGCCAGGCCCCAGCGACAGCCTCAGCTCCCTGCCTCTTAGCTGTTCCTAGAGCCACTCAGTCAGCAGCGATGGGCCTAGGGAGGGGAGCGTGAGGAGGGGGCCGAAGGAGGTAGGACCCCAGAGGAAAGACAAGCCAAACGATGGGACAAAGCCCGTCTCCTCAGTGTTTCTCTTCAGCTCCCGCACCAGCCAGCACGGGCGCGAGGAGCCACCCAGGGCTTGGGGACAGGTGGAGACCTGGAGTCAGGCAGGGGTCCTTAGGCAGTTGAATCCCATGTGTCTGGGAAGAGTGTGTGGCCTCACAGGGAAGCCACCCTGGGTGTCCCCTCCCTAGCTCTCTGCCCTGCCCAGCTCTGTCCCCTGGGCTCCCTAACCCCTGAGCCAGCTGGTCTACTTCCTGCAGCCCCTTGGGAATCAGAGCCAGGCAGGGCTGCTGTGCCACCTCTGAGGTCTTTTAGAAGGACTTCACCGAATGTCCCCTCAGAGTTCTGGGCTCTGGGTGCTAAAATGGCTGGCGATCTCCCAGGAATGTCCCATGAAAAATGTCAGTGCAGGTACACGTCACACCTGTGCCCTTGCAGGTCGTAACAGCCAATGCCCGCCCACCCCACCCCCAGCTGTCAGAGGTGCCTGGGGTCAGGGGCCTCAAGGGAGGTCACTGGGGTAGGTTGAGGTGAGTGAAGGAAACCTCCTTCAACTCCCCCTGTGCTGGGCAGCGGGTGAGGCCAGGCTGCAGCGGACACGCCCTCAGAGCCAGCTGGACCTCGTGTGAGGCCCAGCCGCTGCCCTTTGGAGCTCTGAGACCAGAGGTGCTGGGGACTTCTCTGAGCCTCTGCTTCCCCCACCATTAGATGGGGAACGTCCCATTTGCAGGGGGGGCGGTGCTTAGATGTGGAAGGAGAATGTCCAGAGCACACAGCTTGGCACACAGTAGGTGCTGATGTGCAGTCTCGCCTCCCCCCGCCCCTCCCTGGACTCTCTCTGTGGCGTTTCTCCCCCGGCTTGGGCTGCCAGGGTCTGGGTGGGCTGGGGTCAAGGAGAAGCAGTAGACAGGGCCCAGCTGTTGACTGGTGGCCCAACCTGATGGACAAGAGGCAACTTGGAAGAGACCAGAGATACTCAGCAGGGGCGGCGCTGCTGGGCAGGACTCCTGATGCAAACCTCGCCGCTTCCTCTGTGCCTGACCCGGCCCTGTTCACACTGAATGAACGCCGCCTCCTCCAGGAAGCCCTCCCTGCGCCTCTGAGGGGAGCAGCCTTTCCCACAGGACAGCTCACAGCACTGCCCCGTCCCTGTGCCCCGGAAAACAGAAAAACGCCTGTGTCACGTTCCTCCTGAAGCAGCTCACGGTGGTTCTGTGATATCTTTTTTTTTTCCTTTGGTACTGGGGATGGAACCCAGGGGCACTCCACCACTGAGCCACATCCCCAGCCCTATTTTGTATTTTATTTAGAGACAGGGTCTCACTGAGTTGCTTAGGGCTTCGCTAAGTTGCTGAGGCTGGCTTTGAACTCGGAATCCTCCTGCCTCGGCCTCCCAGGTGCTGGGATTACAGGCGTGCGCTACTGCTCCTGGCTTCTGTGATATCTTAATGAGAAATAAAAGGTGATATTTTGCACGCATGTGGTCTTCCCTAGTAGATCATAGTGCACTGTAATGGAGAGTCTCTCTGCCACTCACAAACAGCGTCTGAGGCTGTCCAGAGGCACAGACAGCCCCTGAATAAGTGCACCAAGGAGTGAGTAAATAAATGGATGAGTTCCAGGGAGGGCAAAGCTGGTGGCCACTCCTCCCCGTGCCAACCCAGGTGTGCCTGGTGCACTGCAGGGATATGGGGTAGATGTCCTGGGGGTCTGGAGTCCCCCACTCACTGTCATCATCATCTCTACCCATGGATGGCTCTCAGGGACTCAGAGTAATGTCACTCCCCAGCAACTGGGAGCAACATCCAACAGGATTTGCCCTGAATGTCTTCTTTGTGCTTTTCTTTTCTGGAACTGGGGATTGAACCCAGGGGTCCTTAACCACTGAGCCACATCCCCAGCCCTTTTTATATAGAGACAGGGTCTTACTAAGTTGCTTAGGGCCTCGCTAAGTTGCTGAGGCTGGCTTTGAACTCGTGATCCTCCTGCCTCAGCCTCCCGAGCTGCTGGGATGACAGGCGCGGTGGAGGTTTAGTTCCACTGTAATGAGCTTGAAGGGGCTGCCCAGAAAGCTGCCCAGAACTGAGGATCAAGATTAGAAATGGATGCCCTGGGTTTGGCATTTTGTTTCCCATTGAGATTAATTTCAGTGCTAAAGATACACTTTTTTTCTCCCAAACTTGGGCTGTTATTTTGAAAATGGAGTTGGAAGGCGGCCACAGCTGCGTTTGTACAAGTCCATCAAGCCAGCCACAGGCTCCTGGAGGCTCCGCTCTGGGTGTGCCTCCCTCTGCACCGTGGAGCACAGCTCTGGGCTCCCACCTTCAGCGCCCGGGGAGAGCAGGCCCCTGGGCCTCGGGCCTCCCCCGCACAGCCCCATCCGCCTGTCCTTCGGGAAGCACGTGTGCTTGTTTATAAGTCACACTGACGTTCTGTTTCTGTCACAGGAAAGTGGTTGGTGGGTTTCCTGCAGCTGGGGAGAGTGGGATTTGGGTGGTCTGACTTAGAATGTGTGCCAGGTGGATGCTGAACTCACTCGGAAGACCGGGGGAGGGGATCTTTGAAAAGCTAGGCAGCAATTCTCTGGAGCCACTGAAACTTTGGGGAGAACTGCCGCTGGTCCTGGAGGACGTGGGGGGACACATTGGGGGACTGGCATCAGCTCCACCACCTTCCCAGAGCGGCTTCACAAGGGTCGGAGGCCACGCTCTGGACACTGCCTTGGAACTGAGGCAGCTCCAGCAGGGCTGGCCTACTCAAGCATGGACGGAGGGTTCTGGAGGGGGCCAGCTGCTCTGTCTCCCAGTCTCTCTCCCTGGACCTCAGGGAGCTCCTGGGGGCAGAGCCACATCTCGATCACCTGTGTCCTGAGTCAGCTCCAGGAATGAGCCTTGAGATGTGCACGTGTGTGTGTGTGTGTGTGTGTGTGTGTGTGTGTGTGTGCATGCCTCAGTGGAGAGCCTTGCCTGGCATTCGCAAGGCCCTAGAAGACGTGGGTACCACATCGAAGGGTTGTGAGCACAGAGGAGAGCCCTCTGGCCGTGCCAGGGTCCCGTCCTGCCTGTAGCTGAGAATCTGGTGTTGTCTGCCTAGGGCCCTTGAGGGTGGGGGGGACAGTGCCTTCCCAGAGCCACGGGTGAGCCGGGCCCCCCAGGGCTCCACTCGGGCTCACTCAGCAGCCCTCTGGCTGGACGATCCTACCTGCCTCATGAGGGTGAAGGGCTGCCCAGGACCCGAGTGCACTCCCAGGCCAGGCTTAGGCACCAAGCCACCCTGAGCCACTCTTCAAAGCAGCCCTCGGTGGAGGTGGGACGAGCACCCAGTGACCACACTGGCCACAGGTGCATGGGCTCTTCTTGAGGACAATTTCAGTGCCTGGAGCCCCTCCTCTGAGGGTCTCTGTTCTTTGAGGACAGGCTTGAGTTTCTTTTTTTTTTAAAAGAATCTATGGTTATTTGTCAAATGCATCAAGTTACAGGAGTGGCGGGAGTGCTCGGTCACCATAAGTGTCTCATTGAAACTGAAGACTTCCAGAAAGGTCTGCAGTGAGGGGACACCACTGGCCCGTGGGTGGAACCTTGAGAGACACAGGGCAGAACCAGGGCCTGGATTCTGCAGCCAGAATGCTGGCGACTCGGGCTTGCACCGTCTGGCTGCTGGGCCCCAGCCACCCCACTCAACCTCTCTGATTCTGTTTCCTCCTCAGTACAAAAAGGTGACACCAATGCTTCAGAGGGTTGTCACTATAAAGTGGTGAGGCATGAGGGACGCCAGGGGATGGGGTCATCGCTGTGACTTACGATGTGTGAGTTAGGAGTTGGTGAGAAAGAAATGAAAACTTTGAACCCTGAGTCTCTGTCGAGTGTCCTGGGAACCTGTACTTGGTCCTAAGTCTGCTCTGGTTGATTGGCTTCTTCAGGGACCTTTCATTCATTTAAAAATTTTTAAAATTTTTTTTTTTTTGTGGTACCTGGGATTGAACCTAGGGGCACTCTCTCACTGAACCACATCCCCAGACCTTTATATTTTTCATTTTGAGATAGTATCTCACTAAGTTGCAGAGGCTAGTCTCAAACTTGTGATTCTTTTGGCTCAGCCTCCTGAGTTGCTGGGATTACAGGTGTGGGCCACTCTGCCTGGATGACCTTTAACTCTTTTAATTAATTTACTATTTATGGACTGCACAGGTCCCAGGCCCTGGGGACATACCACATGCTGGGGATATGCAGTGATCAAGACTTTCGGGAACTTGGCCTTCAGAGCCACCAGACCCAAGACAACACAACTGAGCCCCGACACAAACCCGAGCCATCCCCACCTCTCTGGACAGGCGCCCGGAGCCTGAACTGGATCAACCAACCCCAAGAGGCATGTAGGCATTCTGCTGCGGCAACTGCCTTCTGGAGCCTGGGGAGCCTCCTCTCCCAGGGCAGTGCTCCAGGGGAGCAGCTGGTTCCCAGTTGCTATGGAAACAGTACTCAAGCGATGGACTTTTTGGAGCAACTAGACCAAGGGCTCAGCAGAGGGAGGCACTCTGGGTCCACCCTGGGGCAACTTGTGAAGTCAGCTGGTATGAAGCACAGGGAACCTTTCTTTAAGGCTAGGAGGCCTGGCATGGTCTCATGGCCAGGGGACTACTCTGTCCCCAGGAGACTCCTCCAGATTCATGCAGGGCCGGTGACAAAAGGCCTTGAGATAGCCCAGTATCTCCTGCACTTGGAGGGCTGGTACCCTGAAGGCCATGTCCAGCCAGTAAGGGTGGAGTCATGACATACTCTGCAGAAGGTCAAAAGCCACCAAGCCAAGCAACACAAGAAGTCCCTCCTGCTGACCACCTCTATCCATGGACAGAAGCGCAGCTCAAGAAGCTCCATGCTACTGCCCATGGTCAGAGAAAGTCCCTTTATATGTTTTAATTCTACCTTGGACTTCGAGAATCTAAATGCTGGTCACCATCTTTGGAGAAAAGAAAGAAAAGTTATGCATCTAGAGAAGGACCCAGGCCTGTGTGTCCTCGTGAGTCCCTCTAGTCCTTATGGCTGCACGGAGTTAAATGCCCATCAAGAGCTGTCATAACCTGGATCACAAGGCTTGAAGTAGCTTTGTCCCCCATCAAGGCTCAGGGCCAGCCAGGCTATGTTGGGGTCTCTCCCTTCCTGCTGTGAGCTGTGGACTTAGTCTGGCCTTTCTCGCTCCGCTAAGCCCATTGGTAACCTGGGAGCTGAACAAAGCAGTGCGGGGAGAGGCCTCAGGACATGGTGGCAGCCAGATTCCAGCCTGCCTGGCACCTCCCCAAGCCCCCAGCCTGCTCCCTGCTGGCACCTCTCTCTTCTCTTGGAATGTACTCAGCCCCCTTAGCCTGAGACAGTGTCTCCATTGCCTGACCCACCTCACGACAACCCTAAGCTCTATCTTCCAGGGTTATCATCCCCTTATCCCAACATAAAAGGCAGCATTTATTGAATGGTTGCTGTGTGCCAGCCCTGGGCTGGACTCCCAGGGAACTCCCCCAGAGCACCAGGGGAGAGCTTATCACCCCTGCCTCTTCCACAGGTGGGGACGCTGAGGCTCAGACCTAGCACATCTGGGACTCCCCGGTCCGGCAGCAGAAAGTCAGGGTCCCAAGTGTGAGGTCTCATTGGTCTCCACTGATTCCTGTCCCAGGACCAGGTCCTCGGTGTCTGGAGCTCCTTTGACCTTGAGGAGCTGGCTGAGGAGCTGTCCAGGCCTCTGGCTGCAGGGCCAGGTGGAGGTCCTCCTCTCCTGCCCCTTTAGCATGCTCTTCTGCTACTGAGAAGCTGGGCAGAGGGTGACTCCGGCAAGTCTGGGGGACCACACTCTTGGGCGATCTCATGATCTAGACCCCATTAGTCCTGGGGGCAAACTCTGAGCAGAACTTGGGGGTGGCAACTGACATACAAATGACCTCTGGTCAGTTCTCGGGCCTTCTTAGTCTCTCTGGCCCCAGACAGGGAAGGAGGGAAGGAAGGAAGGACACCTGTGTGATAGGCCATCTGCCCGGGTGTGTTCCAGAGCCCTCTCCCTTCACTGTGCCACTCTGCCTCGTCCAGGGTGCCCAGCCCTCTGGCTCTCACCTGAGAGTCGGAGATTTCTGAGGGCTTCTCGGTCAGACTGCTGCTCTCTGCTGGGATGAGGTCATTGTACTTGGTGACGTCCTCATCAGAGTAGTGGAGGCTGCCAGGGCTGGGCCTGGGAGGGGACCTGGAGAGGACAGGGAGAGGGGCTGAGAGATGGTCTCACACAGAGTGGCCTCCCAAGCCAGGGACACACAGCAAGGCCTGGAGGAGCCCAGGCCATGGGCTGGCCGGGAAGAGGTGCCTGGAGGAGGAGGGGAAGATGGGGTGCCGTGCTGATGCTGCCCTGGCAACACGCAGCATGAGCAGGGAGGGGCACCCTCTCCCTGTGGCCTGGGACAAACAGGACTTCTGTGTACCCACAGGGGTGCAGGGACATTCAGGGGCCTGGATATGTGAGCCCAGTGGGCGAGAGACGTAGGAGAGGCAGGGTAGGTGAGGCCCCTGGTGAAATGGCCCCTTGTTCCATGAGGAAGGGCCCTGGAGTCAGCCTGGCGGGCAGCTGTGGCCTGCTGGGCCCACTGGGCCTGCCACACAGCCTCCAACGGCTCTTTCTGTGGAAGGCCGGGTTTGGCCAGCGATGAGAGGCTGTGAGCCCCGCCCTCCGTCCTCCCCTCTGCCCCCCGCCATGAGCACACACATGGCTGGTCCCTCCAAAACAGAGAGAGAGAGAAGCTTTGTGAGTCCCCCCTGAGAGAGGCTGCCCCCCCTCGCTGGCTGCCTCCAATGAGCCGGGAATGTCAATAGGGCCGAGGCTGGGGACAGGAGCCCCCAGCTGCAGTCGAAACTCCCTGCAGCTCCTGGGGGCACAAAGCTGCCACATCCTATCAGCAGAGGGTGAGGTGGGCCCCAGCAGCGGCCCCTGCCCTTGGAAAAGGGCAGCCTGGTGGCCATGGGGGGTGGATCCAGGAGGGCTGGGGTTAGAGGGGAGTCACGAGCAACAGAAGCTGGACATTTGCCGCCAGCTTCTGCCTTCCCTCGGCTGCTTTCAGATGCTGGGGCCTGGTGGCAGGAGACGGGCCGCCACGGCATTAAGAAGGACCAGGGAGAGGGCTTCCCTGCGTTCCAGGATGGGGAGGGTATAGGCAACCACGGGGGAGTCCTGACACCTGTCACTGAGGTGTCTGCAAGTAAGCCCGGCAGGGCCCAGCTCACCCTGGGCCACTGGACCATCGCAGGCCAGTGGCTGGAGCAGCTCGCCACAGGTTGACTTGCACAAATTCGCAGGCTGTTTGCATTCTGCTGCCACTGAGGGGTACGCTTAGCACCCTGTGGGTCCCTAGTGTGCCCCGTGCTGTGGCTGGGTCTGGGGGCACCAGGGTAAGTCCCCAGCTGTTCTGCCTAGAAATGTCTTTCTGCTAATCGCTCCCAGTCCCAGAGTTTGAATGCTGCACCCCAGGACCAAGGAAGGTCAAGTGGGCAGTGCCTGCTCTGTGGTCCTCCCCAGCGTCCCCCCAGCCTGCCCTGCTAGGCCCTGAGGTCTGGCCCTTGAATCTCCACCCCACCTTCCCCCCACAGAGGCCCACTACCTGGTGTACAGGCCGTTCTTTCGGCAGAAGGAGTTCTTGACGGACAGCCTGCGGTTGTTGAGTTCCAGGGCAGGGAAACTGCTTTCGTCCAAGCTCATCATCTCCCCGTGGCCCAGGGCTCCGGACTTGGCACTGCTCCCTGCAGGGGGAACGGGGTAGACACCCTCTAGGTCTGTGGCCTCCCTTTTGGGGCTCCCCATCTTTCTTTTGAGTTGAATAAAACACTGATATGGCATCTAGGAGCCCGGGGCTGCCCACCTGAGGAGGTGCATTGCCAGGAGAGTGACCTGCCCATCTCTGCCCTGGCCAAAAGGGAGACACGTGAAAGTCAAGTCCAGCGGGCAGGGTGTGGTGCCACTCACTCACCCGCGTCTGTCTTCTTGGCGTACTTCTTGCTCTGCCCTCGAATGATGAGCACGAAGACCAGAAGCAGGATGAAGATGAGGCCCACGAGGGCGATGACCACCAGGAACCACCACTCTTCGTAGAAGGGGTTGGCCTTCTGGGCTGGAACGTGAAGAGGGCGTCAGGTCCAGGGTGCTCCTGCCCCCAAGCCTCCCGCCCCGAATGAGGATTAGGGTCGGTGGGTCTGTGCCTCTGAATGTGGAAGGAACCTGAGACAAGGTTGGAAGGACCGTTTATTCTAGGTGCCATCTGTCACTGGCAAAGGATTGCGAAGGGGGCCGTTTCACAAAAGGTTCTGAGGTTGCTCCTGGACTCCTTAGGTAAGAGTGCTGGGATTGATTCATGATGTCTGATTCATGTCATGATTGATTTATGATGTCTGCCAGGACACAGGAATTGGGGGCAGCAGAGTCCTAGCTACTTGTCCTTCTCCCCCCTTGCCTAGGGAAAAGGCTCTGATAGGCAGACTCAAATTTGTGTGGGTGCTTCTCTGGCCTGCAGGGGAGCTGAGAGAGTTTCCCTAAGGTTCAGTTAGATGGAATTTTTGTCCAGTGACAGAAAGCAGGGGAACTTGGGAGGTTGGACCATGTAGTGTGAGGATGCCTCTTCTTTCAAAGCCCCCAGTACTGTGCTTCATGCACCCAGCCAATGCGTATCTGTGTTGCTGTGAGTGAGGGGTCACTCTGCTGTCCCAGGCTCGGCATTCCCAGTCCCTGACTTGGTTCTATAGACCTGGGCAAAGGAGCAGGTGCATGGAAGGAGTAGGGAGTTTGCGTTTCTGAGCTCATCCAGGGGGTAGGAATTTTGAGCTGTGTTTCTCCCGTGGAGAAAGAGGCTGTCCCATTCAAAGTGATTAGTGATTCAATTTGGATCACGGGTGTAGACCAGAGTCCTCTGTGAGCTCTGAGAGATGCCGGGTGGGAGGAACAGGAGAAGGGGCTGTGGGCAGGGGTGGTGCTGATCTGAGCTCACCTAGACGCTGCTCAGTCAGGTCCTGGCCTGTCTGCCTGAGTTAGCTGCTGTTCCCCGGGATGCTGGCTGGCCCTGTCTATTCCAGGAGGCAGTTTCCATGGAAACATAGTTTATGGCCTGGCATCCTCAAACCCCCTGCTGGTGAGCTCCTGGAAGTTCTCATCTTGGGTCCACTGTTCTGCCCCTATCTGGGGCCTCTGGGGTCCTGAGAAAGGCCCTCAGCTTCCCCCCTGTAGTTGAGAGAGGACACAGGCCCTGGCCCCAGAGATTGCAGCTTTGGGGGATTGAGGGGACATTCACGTTGTGGCCACCCTAATGTTCCTTGCACCCTGATGCCCTCCTGCTGCCCAACCACTGTCATCGGGCTCTTCCCCAGGGCTCCCCCACTCCTCGTCCCATAGGCTGGTACCTGGCACAGACTGGGAAGGGCTGCTGGGGGTGCCGAAGCCATAGTCATTGACTGCGATGACCCGGAAGTCGTAGCTCACACCCGGCCTCAGGATGTCCATGCTGAAGGTGTAGGAGCTGACCTCCTTCGGGATGTCTTTGATGAGGATGTCCCAGAGCCCCTCATCTGCAGGAGCACAAGCAGGAGGTGCCTAAAGGTGAGGGGAGCCCCAGGTCCCACCCAAACCCACCCCGTGTTCCCCAAGGCAGCCTGAGTGGCCACTGGCTGCACACTGAGGGTCCAGGGCTTGGTGCTGAGGGGTCCTCAGCAGATGCTTTTTAAAGACACATTTTGGGGTGTGCCTTTTATTCTTTGTTATTAAGGCACTTGTAAAACATTAAAAAATATGTACAATGCAGAAAATATAGGAGCAACTAACCCAATAGGGGTTGAACATCCCTAATCGGAAAGTCTAAAATCTGAAATGCTCCAAAACCCCAAACGTTTTGTGCACTATGAGACTGCAAGCGGAAAATTCCTCACCGTGAAACTTTTATTTCATGAGCAAAATTATGAAAATAGTGTGTGAAATTACCTTTGGGCAATGTGCATAAGGCAACTATGAAACAAATGAATTCTGTGTGGAGATTTGAGCCCGAGCCCCAAGATGTCTTATTATATATGTACGAATGTTCTGGAAAATATTCCAGAATATTCTGGAATCTGGAAAAACCCCAAGTCCAAAACACTCAGGTCCCAAGAATTTCAGATAAGAAGATTCAACCTGTACCACACTTGGAGAAGTGGATTCGACATCTTGACACTTGTGTAAAAATATGAAATCCACATTTTCTGAGTTATTAAAATGGATGGTCAGCCAGGTGCGGTGGCACACGCCTATAATCCAAGCGACTTGGGAGGCTGAGTCAGGAGGATCGAGAGTTCAAAGCCAGCCTCAGCAATTTAGCGAGGCCCTAAGCAACTCAGTGAGACCCTGTCTCTAAATAAAATACAAAATAGGGCTGGGGATGTGGCTCAGTGGCCGAGTGTCCCTGAGTTCAATTCCTGGTTCCAAAAAAAATAAAAATAAAAATAAAATAAAATAAAAATAAAAAAATAAAATGGCTGGTCACCGTGAGAGGCTGCCGGAGATCTGGTCTTACGGGAATATCCTGCTTCACCGGACCAGGCCCCAACTTTTTCTGATCCCCTTTCCCTCTCAAAACATGATACTGTGGTGGCAGCAGGTGGAAATAAGAGGGCTTTCTTCGCCCATTTTCTCTTTGTAGTGATACCTCTGGGGTATCAGGTTTCCTGAGAGGGTTTGGCCAGGTGGCCTGGGTTTGCTGGGGGATATCCTCAGCTGCCTCTTCTCTTTCCTCTTCCTACCAGGGATGGAGTCCGGGGGTGCTTAACACTGAGCCACACCCCCAGCCCTTATTAAATTTTGAGACAGGGTCTCACTTAGTTGCTTGGGGACTTACTAAATAGCTGAGGCTGGCCTGGAACTTGCAATCCTCCTGCCTCAGCCCCCGAGATGCTGGGATTATAGGTGTGCACCACCAAGACTGGCCCAGCTACCTCTTTTCTTAAGAGCAGAGATCAGAGGAGAAAGAGTGACCGTGTCTGTTTGCCCCATCCTTCAAGGGGGAACAGTCCCCCTTGAAGCAAGCATTGCCAAGCTCCTGTGGCCTCCATCACGGTGGCAGGGAGGCCAGAAGGGGCCCTGGCCAGATGCTCCATGCAGGGTACTGAGGCCAACCTGGCCTCTGGAGAGAAGGCGGCTTCCTGCTGGTTTTAGTGGATAGATAATTTGAAAATGTCCTCTTAGAGTAAGCCTCCCAGGGCCCTAGTGGGATACCTTCTTCATGGGGACCAGGGGACAGAGGTCTTAGAAGCACCTTGGTGGACTGAGTTCACAGGTCCTTTCTCCGTGGCTTGCTCCAGGTGGTCACCCAGACACCAGTTGGCCCTCTAGGCTGCTGTGCCATGAGCTGCCAACCCCCTGTAGTACCTCCAGCCTCGCCCCAGAGCCCCCTCTCCACAGGCTCCGGAGCTCCTTCTGCAAAGAGCTGCCTGAAGACTGAAGATGGCTTCCTCCAGGGAAGGCTCGTGCCTCGTTGGTCTTTGTGCAGACGGTCCCCTGGCATAGGCCCTTCTAGGTGCTTGCTGAATAAATGAATGACACCTGTCTTCCCTGGCCTGTGCCCAATTTCAGTGCTTCATGCCTTGACAGGTCGGTACCTGGGGCCTCTCCCTCACGTGACTTTGGGTTCTCCTGCTCACCTTGCAGTCAGTAGCCATTGTGAGGAAATGACACATCAACTCCCCTGTCCAGCATGCTGGGTCTCCTGCTTTCCCTCCACGCCAGGGCAATGCAGAGAGGAAGGAGCTGCGGTCCCATTTCTCAGTTGGGAAAACCAAGGCTCAGAGAGCTTAAGTCATCTTCCCCAGATCCCAGCGGCGGAGCTAGAGTTTCTGCCTGGAGTGTCTGACTCCTGGCATTGGACTTCCTCTGGTGCCCAGGACAGGGCCTGGAGCACTCAAGAGCTAACTTGCTGCCCACGGCTTGGCGTGCGGGGGACCCTGCTGCTGCCTTCTAGAAGCTGAGGCCTCCTGCCCGCTGTTTATCTCCCCTTACTCAACCACACAGAGACAAAGGTGGGGCCAGGGCAACGGGGCCAGTCCAGAAGCTGCTGGAACGTGCCACTGTGGCCCTGGCCTCTAGCCCTGGGAGCTGACTGATGTGCCGGGCCAGTTCCACGGGTCTTTAAGCCCCCAGAGTGCATCCCTCCAGCCATGCCTGCACCTCTCTGCCCTGTGGAAAGTGGGATTTTTGGCTTATTCTGTCTAACACGGAGCACAAGCCAGGCAGGGGCAAGGTACCACGAGGGCTATTCTGTCCTGAAGATGAGGGAGCATGAGAGATGGGCAGGAGGCCGGGAGGACAGGAGCTGCCCACCCTGGAACAGGAGGCTGCGGGCCAACAGCTTCAGGGGAGGCCACGTTGCTTCCCTGCCAGGCTCCTCCCTGCCCTTCCCCTTGGCTGGAAGAGGGCCTGCCACGCACGGGCTCCCTGCTTGGCCCTGGTCTTTTATTAAGTGCTATCTTCATCCCTCCTTTTGTGCTTGGTCCTTGATTCCACCTGTGTGGACCAAGATATGGCCCTCGAACTCGGAACTCCCAGGCTCATGAGATGGGCCTCCCTGGGGACCTGGAAACTCAGCAGGCTGGGGTCCAGGGCCAACATTCCAGAGCCGCCAGCCAGGTTGGCCAACGTGGTGGGATAAACAGGCGCAGGCCCTGGTGGGGAGAAGCACACAGTGGTCTCCTGGCCAACTCAGCAGCCTGCCCTGGAGGGGCAGGGAGGGACCATCTGGAGTGGGGACTGAGCCAGCACCACATGCATCTCAGGCAACTCGGTGCCTCTGAGCTGCTAGATGCACTAGCGATACGTAACTGGGATTATTAGCAAAATATTAAGCCAATGGCTGGTGGCAGCGACCTTGGGAACTTCTGGAGTTATTAACACTTTGCTTTCGGGATGACTGGCACCCGGCTACTGGGAGGTAGTCACACTTCATCCCTGGAATGTTTCACTCTCCTGTATCGATTTGCCTGAGGACTTCCGATACGATTGTTATTTGCTCTCCGGGTTAGAGCAATGAAGTCTTTTCTTTTTTTTTTTTTTGGTACTGGGGATTGAACCCCGGGGCACTCCACCACTGAGCCACATCCCCAGCCCTATTTTGTATTTTATTTAGAGACAGGGTCTCACTGAGTTGCTCAGGGCCTCACTAAGTTGCTGAGGCTGGCTTTGAACTCGCGATCCTCCTGCCTCAGCCTCCCAAGGGCTGGGATTACAGGCGTGCACCACCGCGCCTGGCCAATGCAATCTTTTCTTTCTCGGATTCAATCACGCAACCACAGATCCACATCCTAGGAAGAACGAGCCTGCTGAGCTCAGTTGACCGTGGTCCCTCTGATTAACCTGGAAACCTGGCCACCAGGGAGCCTGAGGAGCAGGGGAAACGGGAGTGGACAGGGAGTAGTTGCCCGGGGTGGCTTATCAGCTGCTCATCCCCTGATGGCTTTGGAAGCTCTTGTGATTGGATTTCAGGCTTGACAGGAGAGGCCGGTACAGCGGCACCAACCGCCAGGGCTGGGATGGCAGGGACGGCTGATGGGCTGCGGGACCACCTTCACAACGCAGCGTCCATCAGGGGTTCACTTGGAGGATGTGGGCTTCAACTACCACGCACCACATCCTCGCTCTTCTGGCTTCTGGAACCATCCTCAACCCAGATCAGTCCTTGTCCAGAACTAAGAGCCTTTCTCTGGGGGTCTCCTGGGTGTTCCTTAAGCAAGAGTCCAGCTCAGAGGAGCCCCCACCCCAGTTCTCCATCCCCCAGGGTCCCCTGGAGCCCTGCAGGCGTTAGACAAGCCCCAAGTGCGGGGATTCAGGAAGGGGCAGGACATGAGCCATGGAGACTCAGCCAGAGGGAGAGGAAGCCCAGCCAGCAGGGCCCATCCCAGCGCAGTCCCACCTGAAGGCCTGGCCTCTATGACGTAGCGGGTGATGGGCCCTTTGCCGGGGTCTCCGCTGGACCAGTGGATGGCGATGGCAGAGCTGTACCGCACGAGGATGGGCACTCCTGGGGGTCCCGGGGCGCCTGCAAACCACATGCAGTGGGCAAGGGATGCACAGAGCCCCCTGTGGCCGCCCAGCCCCTCAACCTGTGCTGGAGGAGTGGGGGCTGGGTGGCCAGGTCAACCCCTGCCCAAGAGCCTCCAGAGTCTCAGGAGGCTGGGCCCTGAGGAGTGTGCTTCCTCCAGGCCTGCAAGGGTGACCTGCGGTCTTCTCTGGTGACCCCTGCACCCATGTCCCAATCCCAAGGCAGCAGAGGGCATGTGGGATGAAGCAGAGAGTCAGAGGTTCTGGCCCCAGCCCAGAACTTATCCGATGGGTGACTTCCATCATACTATGTCCCTCCAGCGTGCCTAGAGTGTCCATCTCTAAGGGCCTTTTGGAGGGTAAGGCTTGCAGGGATGTGTCACGGTGGCAGATTGGGAGTGTTGGTTTGAGGGGGCTGAATGGCTCCCGCCTCTCCTGTTCTGACATGTGATGGTGACATCCGCCCTCCTCCTGCTTCAAGTCTCCCTGCTCCCTGCACTGGCTGTTAGGTTAGGTGAGGAGAGAGGAGGCTCGGGACCAGGAGCCTTGGGAGGAGCAGGAAGGAAGAACTGGCCTCCCTGCTGGCTCTCCGGGCATGCAGGTGTGTCCAGGTAGCAGCCTGGGACATGGGCCAGCCAGGAAACTGGAGCAGGAAATGGGGGGCTGCTTCTGCAGACCAAGAGCAGCGGGCATCTGCTCGCAGAGGATCCCAAGCCCCTGCCCTTCTTGGGGAGCACCCTGCCAGTGCAAGCTGGTGCCTGCCCTCTGGGCTCCTGCTTCTCCGAGCCCCCCTCCCTTAGGCTGTCACACACCAAGCCAGCGGCATGAGCGTGGCACCCCAGAGCCCCGCACATAGTAGGTGCTTCCTAGGTGCTTTTGGGACCCGGGAATGTGTGGTGTGCCAGGCAGCTGGTGGCCCTGTGGACGCCTGCTGAGGACAGCACTGTCCTGAAGCTCCTCCAGGGCCAGGAGAGGAGGCCGGCCTGAACAGGAGGCCAGGATTGTCACATGGTTGGGCCCCTGTGCCTGTGATCTTGGAAGACTTCATCTCCTTCCTCCCTCCTCCCTCCCTCCTCCCTCCCTCCCTCTTCCCTCCCTCCCTTTTCCCTCCCTCCCTCTTC
>JAJEJO010001320.1:129100-142213 GCA_020662805.1 Glaucomys volans | reverse complement strand
CCCTCCCTTTTCCCTCCCTCCCTCTTCCCTCCCTCCCTCTTCCCTCCTCCCTCCCTCCTCCCTCCCTCCCTCCTCCCTCCCTCTCTAAGGAGCATCCTGCCTGCAGTCCAGGGGGCACCAGAGCCAGATCTTTCAGGTGTGGAGGGTGGGGGTGGCCCTGGGACCTGGGTTCTCACAGCACAGGATGGTGCTCAGGCTGAGGGAGGGGCTGGAGGACAGGAGGGCCTGGCTGTGTCCCTGGGGGTCCTCCTCCCCATGCTAGCTTCCTGCCCCCATCTCCTACCTTTATACCCCCAGTGGGGACAGTTAAAGCCTAGAGTTAGAGCAGTGACCCTCCAGGTGGCCCCTCTGTCCCCAGCCACTGAGTCGCCCTCCCTCTGCTGCCAGAGCCCTTCCAGCTGTTGGCTCCTGGGAAGACTCAGGTGCACACGTCTGAGGCGGGGCTGGGGCAGGTGCAGGGGGGAGCTGGGGAGGCCTGGCGGGCTGCGGCCCTTCTCTAAGGGGGCCCAGGGACAGATAGGATCATCTGCAGAACCACTCCTAGGGGACAGAAACTGACCAGGAAGAAAGAGCAAGGAGTGGCCGGCTGGGGCCACCAGGGGGAGACAAACCCTCTGCACGTGGAAGGCCAGGTGACTAGGGCTCTGGGGGGGCACTGCTCCCTCCCAGGTCCTGGGGACGGCAGTGGGAGTGTAGGGGAGGTTGGGGGTGGGGCGCTGTGTCCTAAGCAACATGGCCTGGGGGTGGCTTTGTGTTCAGGCTGGGATGGGACAGGACAACCGGACAAGGACTCTGGAGCCTAAATCCTGACACAATTGGGGGAGGGCCCTGGAGAAGGGGGACATGTAAAGTAGGTGGTCAGGGAGGCTTCAAAGGCGGGGAGCCCACAGACCTGGGGAAGCACACAGGGTGGTTTGCCGTGTGAAGGTGGCTCAGCGGTGGCGGGGGAAGCAGGCCCAGCTGGTAAGACGTTGCCCCTCCACCCACATTTCCAGAGGTGCTGACCAGGTCACAGCATCCCAGGGATTCTTGTGATTAGTGGCTGGGTGCCCCCTCGACCCCAGGGAATGGGAACCTCTGCACACTGTAGCCGGAACCCAGGGGGCTCTTTGGCACCCTGCTATGAGAACAGGGTTCTGGGGACAGGTCAGGGAGAGGCAGGGCGTCTACAGGGCTGCTTCCTTCCTGGGGCAGGTGATGGAGGCTGGGAGGGAAAGAAGGGAGCCCGCAGACAGGCCAGGCCATGTGCACTGGCCTGAGCCCCCAGAGGAGGGTCTGGGTTTGCGACTGATCCCGAGGACTCACATGCCATTAACCAAGGACAGAGCCCAGGAGGCTAAGGAGGGTGGGGCGACGGCAGGGGAAGAGTGAGCCACGCTCTCTACTCTGTCAGCAGGGTCTGGCACAGCTCGTGACCCCTGGGGCGCCCTCTGATTTGGGGTGCTGGAGGACTCGGTCTGATGCTCCCCTACCTTCTCCTGGGCCTGTAGTCACATTTGCTTCGATCTCTGGCCCGTAGGTGAAGGTCTTGGCTCTGATGCGGAACCTGTAGGTCATGCCCTCCGCCAGGTCCTTCACCTTCAGCCACAAGGGGCTGCTCCCCTTCACGTCCACCGTCACGATCTTGCTGACCCCTGGGGGAAGCACAGTGAGCAGGAGTTGAAGCAGCTCATAGGAGCAGGGCCATGGAGGCCACTGGAAGCTGTGGGGCAGGGGCAGCCCGCCTGAGCCCCGGACACAGGCTCGGGCTGCACCCCTGGGAAGCGGGCTGAAATGTCGCCAGCCCCATGGCCACTCAGTCTCACAGAGCACAGGCCTGGAAGCTGTTCTTGGAGAAAAGGGCTCCGTGGTCAAAGATGGAGGACAGCTGTGTCCTGAATGGCACCTGGCGGGAAGAGCACTTGCCGACTGGTTGCACTTACAACTGGACCCCACCTGGAGGTCACCCCCCGTTTGCTCCCCTATATAATGTCCCATGGAACATAAATTCTAGGCACTGTCAGTGGAGAGATACCACCAGCTGGAGGCGACACTGGTGACCAGCTCCAGACCCCACCCTGGCCCCACCGCCAGTCCCACCTCTGGACTCCTCTTTCCTCCTGTGCCAGGGGGAGCTGAGATCCCAGGCCCTCCATCCCCTGCACCATCTGGCTTCCTAGGGCAAAAATGAGGCTGTCCCTGCACCCCAGACTTCGGCAACTAGGGGCAGGCTGGGGTTGCTTCCAGGTGGGGGTGTGCGTTCTGAGCCTCACAAATCCAGCCTCTCTAAGGGCTGAGCTGGAGTTCTTTCTCAGGTCCAAGGTCCATGCTGGTCACTGTGGAGGGGCAGGTTTAGCAGTCCATGGGCTGGACTCAGACCCCAGGGCTGACCCTGGGTGTCTCTGGGCACGTCCCTCTGCCTGGCTTCAGTTTGCTCTATTGGGCCAGGGTCTTAGGAGCGTCCTAAACAGGAATGCTGAGGTCTAAATATAAGAGCAGAGCACCCAGCACACTGGCGGGTGCCCTTTTGATTTGGTCCATTAAGGAAGGAGCTATTGGAGGGTGGAACAGTGGAGTCTGGAGGGAGGAGGACCAGGGCCAGGAATAGGGACCCTGGGTACCTGTTTGTTCCCTGAGACTGCTGAACAGACCCCTTGCCTGCCTGGGCCTTGGTCTTCCCTGCAGGGGCAGCTGGATCTCTGGGGGGCAGTGTACTGCTGGATCCCTGGAGGGTGGTGTGCTGCTGGCCTGCACCGGGGCTGGGGCCTGAGCCGGGCAGAGGCTGGCTGGCTAGCAGGCTGCCTCCAGCCTCACTGAGGAGCAGGGCTGTTGCGGGGAGGGTGGAAAGCGTGAACGGATGCAGATCACCTGAGAGGCCCTGCACACTGAGATGCACCCACGCCCTTAAGGCGGGAGACCCCTGGACAGGCCAGGCGGAGGCCACTGTGTCGAAGGCTTGTCCTGTCCCCCTGAGTCTTGTCTCCGTGACCTCTGTCCTGGGCCCTGTCCCCAGGTCTCCTCTTGGGGCCCAGCTTCCCTTGGTGTCAGAACACATGGGTCCACTCTGCAGGACCAGCTCCTGGCACCCAGGTGGTGGCAGGAGACTGAGGGTCATTGTTCTCTCCACTGACCCAGAACTGCTGGCCACAGAATGTTCCCAGGCTCCACCCCTTGTTCTTGCCAGGCTCCATTGTTGGAAGGCATGAGAGAGGAGGGGGATGACCACAGAAGTGGTCACTTCCTGCCACCAGAGTACTGGTCAATGGCAGACCAGCCACACCCCAACATCTCACTGGAACCAGAGAGATCCAGGCCTCAAGGAGCACAGCCTCCTTCCTGCCTCTAAGGCCCCAGTCCCCAGAAGATGGGTGATGACAAAGAGCAGTTGTTTCTGGGCACCCTGCTCACCCCGAGCTCACTCACACCCATGGCTGGGCAGCCCTGGGGGCAGGGAAGCCGGCAAGTGTCTGATGTCCCCATTAGGGTTCATTGGGCCCTGCCTGGGAGCCCGGAAGTGGGGCCTGGAGGGAGGGTTGGAGGGGTCTGGGTCATCCGTGATGAGGGGGCTCAGGTGTGAGAAGCGTCTGCAGCTTGCCGAGGACAACAGGGGGGCAGTGACCCCCAACTTGTGCATCCTCCTGGGGAGAGGCTCTGAGGCTTTGGGTAGATTCTCAAAGGGGTTCCTGACCCTCCAAAGGGCAAAGGGCAACCCTGGAGGAGGGCTGAGAACTCTGGGGGTTGGAGGGGCTGGGGTAGGACAGGGCTGCCAGGGATCCCCCTTCTTCATGGTCCCTGTGGAGACCCGTCCATCTTGGGGGCTCAGATTTCCCTTGCCGTTCTCCTGCTTCCATTGATGGAAGGGGAAGAGTGCATTTTAAGAATCTCTGCCTAGAAGTTGGGGGGCTTAGAATGCTGCGGCTAATCCCCCCAGCTTGCTGGTGTTTTGCCTTGGGAACGCCTCGTCCTGGTCTGGGCCCCGGCATCCTGTTTGCAAGGTGGGAAGACAGTGCTCCTAACCATGTGGAGGACTGTGACAGGGACCCCCGAGGAGAGCCAGCCTGTTCATCCCACTCACCGTCCACTGGGGTGCAGGGCTCATAGACCACCCTGTAGCCCTCCAGGACACCGTTGGGGAACTGCGGGGCTTCCCAGGACACGTTCACTGAGGTCGTGGTCAGCTCGCTGAACTTGACTGAGCTGGGCGCGCTGGGGGCTGTGGAGACAGCAAAGGGGTTTGTTTCCTCCTTCGGACGTTCAGAGTGCTGGGTTGGGTTCCAAGAAACTAGCAGGAGTGCTTGGGCCTGGGCCCGGGAAGAACAAGAGTGCAAGACGGCCGGAGGGGTCACGGGAGGCCACTGGACCCCCCCCTGCCCCTCTCTACTTCCCATAGTGAAGTCCCTGGAACTGGGAGAAAAGGGAACTGTATTTTCCCTTAAGTCGGAGAATTTGGACTTCTTCCTGGGAAGCGGCTGTGAGCCCTGGCTAGGGGCCCAGGCCCGGCCATTGCGCCCTCACGGTCACCATGGGGCAAGGCTGCTCCTGGCTTTGAGGGGTGCATCTTGCAACTTTCCCGGTGAGAAGGCGGGGTGTGTGGGCCTCAGACCACAAGGAGGACACTGAACAAGAAGATGCCAGAGCGTGGCCAGCAGAATGGCCTGGCCCTCGCCCGCCCGGGGTCCAGGGCCATCACAGACACACCACGCTGACAAGAGGAGCCAGAGCCAAGGGCAGTCAAAGGCTCCGGAAGGGATGTTTCTCAGACGCAGAACCCAGAGCCGTCCTGAAAACATGGGGGTGAGGGGCCTCGGAAGGGGACGGAGAGGAAGGCAGGAAGCACCCCCTCCATGGTGTCCCGGATGGACAGGCTATTATTGTCTGGCGCTGCCTCCCCGCAGAGCTGGAGCTAATCTGGACAGGCTTCCGGCTCCAGAGGCTCCAGCTCGGGAGGCAGTGTAGGCAGCATCTGCCGGGCTTTGAAGGAGGAGGAGAGCTCAGGGGCCCTTTCCTGCTCCCCTGGGCTAGAGAGACGTGGGACAGGTCGCTCTGTCCTCTGCTACGGCCACAGGAGCGTCCAGGTGCCCAGAGCTTCACACTCGGCCTGATCACACTGACAGAGAGTGGGTGGACCAGGCAGGCAGGCAGACGGACAGACAGACCTGCACATTCAGATGCTCACAGCCCAGCCTCAGCCAGACCGGTCGGGGGAGTCTGCTCCCTGCAGTTATTTAAGAGCCAACTGTGATCCACAGTAAGGGGAACCTCAGGGTGGAAGAGGGACTTTGGGGAGGCCAGGTCAGGAGGCTGCGGTGGTCCTCCAAAACCACGGGGATGGGTTCTAGGACCCCTAGGGATACAAAAATCCCAGGATCCTCAAATAAAACAGCACAGCATTTGCAGAATCCAGGCGCCTGTTCCCATGCTCTTTAAACCCTCCCTCGGGCACTCACGACGTCCTGCTATGTAAATAGCTGTCCTCCAGCCCTGCTTAGGAAACAATGACCAGGAGAGTCTGCAGTGTCCGGGAAAGATGCTGTTTTTAAAAATGAATATTTCCCACCCTTGGTTGGTTGAATCCGTGAATACGAAACCCAGACGACCGACCGTCTTCAGTTCCACCAGAAGAGAATTATTAGTCTTCTCAGAAATCCCGGGTTCCAGCCTCTGCTCCCTCAGGACCAGCTGGAGGACCTCAGGCAGGCAGCATTATGGAATGGGGGTGATGCCAGGCTGCTGTCCCCAGGATTTCCAGGAGGGTCCAGTGTGGGGCTGCCTGAGAAGTGGCCTTGGATCCTCCATGGCTCGATCCACATTTGCTGGCCATAAAATCCTTACTTTTGCTTTCTCTGCTCTGCCCTCCTGTCCAGCCTCCCTCCTGGCCTCCCTGCCTCCAGCCTCTCTCCTCAGAGTCTGTCCTCTGTCCAGCATTCAGAGCAATGATTTTCAAAATATAAACCAGGTCTAGCTGCTCAATCGCTTAACCCCTCCAAGGGCTTCCATGCCTTAGAATGAACCCCAGTCCTTCAGACCTTGGACCCCTCACCCTCAGCCCATTCTCCTGCAAGCACCTGGCTCTCTGTGTTCTCGCATCTCCTCCAGCCTGTGGGCCTTTGCCTGGAATGTCCCCCCAGGTCCACCCCAAGCCACCTGCTGCAATGAACTAATCGATTTGCTTAGATGCAGCCCCTCACTAGGGTGGGGACCTGATGGTCCCACTGTGTCCCTTGCATCAAGCATAGTGTGGGCTCAGAGAAGACACTGAAATTTTGACAGGATGAACAAAGGCAGAGTGATAGGAGGAAGGAGGTGAGATCAGGCAGGGAGTAGGAGTGGAGTCGGGCTGGGGTGGGTGCTGGTGAGATCTGGGGGCTTTCTCCAGCTTTGGACTTCTCTTTTCTGAGCTCTCATGTCTGGGGTCAGGCAGCTGCCTCCTCTCCTCCCGAGAGCCCGACACCAGGTGGGTCCTCCCGCCCACTCTGAGGCAGACCAGCCCCTCCCGGGACCTCTCCCACCTGCTTGCTGGGTCTGGCCCCGGGTGGGGGTGCTCCGCGGCCCGTCCCCAGCTGCGTTGAAGGCCGCCACGCTGACCATGTAGGCGGTGTAGCCGGTCAGGTTCTTGAGCTTCACGCCGTTCTCAGCCAGGAAAAGCGTCTTCACCCGCTCGGTGAGGTTCTGCCGCTGGGCTTCCCAGAAATAAATCTGTGGGCACAGAGGACTGTGGGGTGAGGGGGACAGAGGCACAGGGCTCCCTGCTGCCCTGCCCCACCCGGGGCTGTAGAGACACATTCTCTGTTGTGAGGCTCCTGGGAAACAGAAGTGACTAGGAGCTGTTTCAGAAAGCTTTCCAGAACCTTCCTTTCCAGCCCAAGGCCCCAGCCTCTGCTGGACTGTGATCACCCGGGGCTCAGTCCTCGTCGGCTCTCCTGCTGGTCCATCAGCCTCCCGTGACAGATTGTGGAGGAATGACCAGCTGTGCCCAACTGAGCACAGAGGTGAGCGCCCAAGCAGAGTCACCACCCCCCCTGGCTGAATGGGGTGCACCTGGGAGTGGACAGGGAGCCCCAGCCACTGCCCCAGACCTGCTGCAGGTCAATGAGGTCCCCGGGAAGCACAGGGCACC
Organism: Glaucomys volans; assembly: GCA_020662805.1. Lineage (NCBI taxonomy): Eukaryota > Metazoa > Chordata > Mammalia > Rodentia > Sciuridae > Glaucomys > Glaucomys volans. The sequence continues at coordinate 135,117 of JAJEJO010001320.1, read as the reverse complement.
CTAGTTTGCAAAGCCCGCTGCAGGGAGGCCTGGGCACACCATTTCCTAGCAGTGTGACCTGGCCAGGTGGCTTCTCGGAGCTGCAGTTTTGTCATGGACAGAGTTCCCGGGGTCCACATGAGCAGTGAAGGTCATAAGAATATGGCTCAGAGCCCCCGGGGGCGCCGCTGGGGTGCGTCTCAGGCACTGTGTGTCTAGGGGAGTTGGGTCAGGCGAGCAGCAGAAGCCCTGCGGTGCTTCTGATGATCTCATCCAACAGGGCAAACGCTCCTGGTCATCAGAGCCTGGCAGGGTCCTTAACTGCTTTAGAACTTGGAACCCAGGACCTCAGGAAAGCCCCGTCCACACGGAACCTCCGGGAGGATTGGAGATCATTTGGCGCCACCTGCTGGCCAAAGAGGTTCCTGCATGCTACTGGCTGTTCAATGTCCCCGTGTGTCTGGAGGAAGCAGATGAGAGTTAAAAGGAACTAATAAAAGTGTCCCCGCCCTGCTTGTGGCAGTGCCTTCAGGACATCTGGCACCAGCAAAGCCCTGCTTTTCTCCAACCTTGTCTCATACGGGTGGGTGAGCAGGAGTCCTGGTCATTCAGGAAGCCGCTTGTTCCTCCCTGTCCATTCACAGCAAGGGGGCCCAGGGCTCCTGCTAAATCAAGGTCCACGTAAAGATCTGCACTTCAGTGGGATCTGGCAAGTGCACCCCAGGAGAACCAGCAGATTCCCTTAGACAGAGGCTGTGGCTTGATTCCTGGCAACCTCAGCACTCAGCATTGGGAGGAAAGAGAGCAGGAGCCTCCAGCCAGAGAAGCCTCCCCAGCGGAGGGCGGGGGGATCCCATCCAGCTGCTGCCAAGTCAGGCAGGACGACAGCCGAAGTTTGAGCACCAGTGACAGGGACAAATGCTCAGTGTCTTCGGCAGGAAGGGCTTCCGTGGTGGCAGTCTGGGAACCTACTCAGAGGGTGTTCAAGAGAGAATGAGCCAGGCAGTGGTGCACGGCCAGGATCCCAGCAGTTTGGGAGGCTGAGGCAGGAGGATCGCAGGTTCAAAACCAGCCTCAGCAACTTAGTGAGGCCCTATCTCAAAATAAAAAGGGCTGGGGATGTGACTCAGTAGTTAAGGGTCCCTGGGTTCAATCCACGGTTTAAAAAAAAGAGAGAGAGAGAAAGAGAGACAACGAAAGGAGAAGAGTTGTATGTAGAGGCTCCAGGAGAGATTCTTTTGAAGAATTCTGCTGTCAAGTGACCAGCCAAAGAAATGGGGACAACAAGAAGAAAATGTGAGGTCAGAAAAAGGCATTAAAAAGGAAAATAAGCTGGGGACAGCAACGCACACCTGTAATCCCAGTTACTTGGGAGGCTGAGGCAGGAGGATCGCAACTTCGAGGCCAGGCTCACCAACCTAGAGAGACCCTGTCTCAACATAAAAAATAAAAAGGACTGGGGTGCAGCTCAGTGGGAGAGGACCTGCCTAGCGTGCCTGAGCCCCTGGGTTCAGTCGCTGGTCACACACACACAGAGGGACCGGCTCAGAATGTGTTTGTGCCCTGCCGTTAACAGCAGCTTGGAGAGAGGACCTCCTGGTGCAGGGGAGGAGGACATGGCCGTCCAGGCCCCTGGAGAGGGGCGGTCAGCGCAGGGCCAGGGCCAGCGCCGGCACACACAGGCTCCTTGTTTGTGTGCACTGAACGCAGTGGGCTTCGTCAGACGATGATTAACAGCAGGGAGGACTCACGCCCAGTGCACAAGGGGCTGAGCCGGGTCCAGGTCCCCAGGGGACGGGTGGTCGGGAGGCAGTGGCAGGACACAGGCTGCGGGGGGCAGGCTCTGGGTCCCGTTGGCTCCCTCATGTCCCAGGCGCCCTCTGCTCCGCTCAGTCCCCTGTCCTGGTGTTTCTTTCTTTTAGCTTTATTGAAGTAATTGACAAATAAAAATCATACATATCTGAGGCCTACGACTGACGTCTTGACAGCCCCGCACGGAGACCCCGTACTCACACCCACTGACACACCCACCATCTCACAGACACTCTTGTTTTTTCCTGGTCCTGGGGACCAGGAGCACTTAACCACTGAGCTACATCCTCCACCCTTTTTATTTTGAGACAGAGAGTCCCTAAGTTGCTGAAGCTGGCCTCCAACTTGTGATCCTCCTGTCTCAGCCTCCCAAGCCACTGGGATTACAGGTGTGCACCATGGTGCCTGGCCTGAGTCTCTTGAGTTGCTGGGATGCAGGCGTGAGCCACTGCACCTGGCCTACCCTTCCTTTTTTGTGTGTGCTGAGAGCACTTAAGATCTACCCTCTTAGTGAATTCACACTGTGCGGTACCATTCGCCATCACACGCTGCACGTGAGGCCCCAGAACGAATCTGTCATGTGTAACTGGCTTCTGTGTGCTCTGGGCTGCAATCACCTGGCCTGGCAATCACCCTTCTCCGCTTCTAGGAGTTCAGACTATTTTATTATCCCCGCTGCTGAGTTTGACTCCTGTAGACTCCATGTGTAAATGAGCTCAGCCCGTGTGTATCTTTCTGTGTTTGGCTTATTTCACTCAATATAATGTGCAGTTGCAAGGGGCCGGCCTTCTCTCTTCCTGAAGGTTAAGTAATATTCCACCGGCTGTCTACATCCATACTGTGTTTTCGCTGCCCATTCATCCACTGGCCAACATGCAGGGTGTCGCCACATCTTGGCAGTGATGGATCAGGCTGCATTTAATACGGGAGGCGAATATCTCTTTAAGATTTTGGTTTCAAACTGGGTGCAGTGGCACATGCTGTGATCCCAGTGACTCTGGAGGCTGAGGCAGGAGGATCTTAAGTTTGAGGTCAGCCTCAGCAACTTAGTGAAGGCCTGTCTCAAAATTTTTTAAAAAATATTTTTATAGGTGTCAATGGACCTTTATTTTATTTATTTATATGTGGTGTGGTGAGAATTGAACCCAGTGCCTCACGCTTGCTAGGCAAGTGCTCTACCACTGAGCCACAACTCCAGTCCCTCAAAATTTTTTAAAATTTAAAGGGCTGGGGATGTAGCTGAGTGGTAAAGTGCCCTTGGATTCAATCTCCTAAACCAAACAAACAAATCCCAACTGATCTTAACACTTTTGGATGAATACCCAGAAGTGAGGTTGCTGGATAATATGATAGTTTTCTTTTTAACTTCTCGAGGAGCCTGGAGGCTGCTTCCCACAGCGGTGGTTCCATCTTGCGTTCCCAACGACAGCATACAGGGGTTCGGTTCCCCCACATCACCGGCTGTCTTTGGCTTCTGGAAGACAGCCACCCACCGGGTGTGAGCGGACACGTGGCTCTGGTTTTGATCTGCGTTTTCCTGATGGTTTGCAATGTCCCTGTTGGACATTAATGTGTCCTGTCTGGAGAACTGTCCATGGGGTCCTTCACCCCACTTTTAAATCGGGTCACTGGTCTTCTTGCTCTCGAGTCGTGTGAGCTCCGAGTTCTGGCCGTGAGCTCCCCACCAGGTGCAGGTCTGCGGGCGCTCCCTCCCCTGCCGCAGGCCGCCCCTCTGCCCACTCTTCTTGGCTGCCCATCTTGACTCATCTCAGACTGGCTCAGCTGCAGCCGTGGTGAAATCCTCCCGCTGCACACAGTGTGGCTGCCCGGGGAGAGCCAGGTTTCAAGGCATGTGCATGGCTGGGGTGGGAGGCGGCCAGACCCTGCCCAACCCTGGACGGCAGTCCTGTGTCCCTGGGGCAGGGGTGAGACCCCGACAGAGGCCGGAATCCAAGGACACTCAAGTCTCCTTTCTAAAGTGTGGTCGTTTGCACGCAACCTCCGCACACCCTCCAGTACCCTTCAAATCATCTCCAGATCACCAACAATCCCTCGTGCAACGCGGACGCTGTGGGAACCGCTGCCAGTCCGCGTTGTTTAGGGAATAATGATGTAAACGTTCAGTACAGATGCAAGTTTTTTTTTTTTTTTTCCTGGAAAAATTTATTTGGTCCTGAGCTCCATCCCCAGTCCTTCTGTAAACTCTTCATTTTGAAGCAGGGTCTCACTAAGTTCCCCTGGCTGGCCTGGAACCTGCGATCCTCCTGCTTCAGCCTCCTGAGCTGCTGGGATCAGGGTGTGCCACCGCGCCCGGTCCGGTGGGCATTTGTTTAGAGGAAGGTGGTGGTTTGGATTCGGCTGGGGACTGTCTCTGCCCATCCCTTTAAACTGAATGTCTGCTGGATTCTAGAACTTTCAATAAAGCCAACCAAGGCTGGCAGAAGGAGATTGGTGGTGATGTTCCTCTGCCGCCACACCACTGCCTCCCTCTGTCAGCGGCGGTCAGGAGGCGCATCTGCCTCCTTCCAGAAGCAGCCCCCTGTGGGCTGCTGTCCTGTTCCAGAGTCAGGCTTGGAACCTCCTTTTGTCCGTCTGTTTAACCTCTTGGCTCAGCACCCTCTCCACAGCCCACGTCTGCCGCTCAGAGGTCCCGAGTCCAGCTGGGCTTCCAATGCGTCCCTGCTCCGTTCAGCCCTCGGGTGTCCGGCACCAGGTCGTGAGCTGGACACACGTGGCTCTGACTCTGATCTCTTGCGGCCTCCCCTTGCTGCTGTGTGCGGGAAGCTCCAGCCGCCCCTCCTCCTGGGTCTTGGACTGTCCGGTTGCTCCTCTGAGGCCCTCGGATTCCACTGGCTCTGCCTCGAACGCGTAGCCCGAGGCCACCTTGTCAGGGCCGCTCTGCCTGGTGTAAGTCATGGGGACGTCAGTTCAGTACCTCCTCCGGGTTCTGTCCTGTCCTCATTTCAGAGTAAACTCAGCAGCACAGCAGCCAGAGTGACCCCTGTGTCCACGCTCCCATGTCTCTCCTCTGCCCCAGCCCTCCCTGGCTGTCACCTCTCTCGGGGCCCTGGTCTGCTCAGCACCCTTCCTGACTCCCGTCATGATCCCCTAAGTCACTCTGGGGGCACTCGGGGCTCTCTGCTGCTCTGTGGACTCTCCAAAGCCCTGGCCTACCCCAGGACCTTTGCTCTTTCTGGAACGTTCTTCTGGATCCACGTGCCTTGAGCCCTGTATTCTTAAGTTTTGTTAGGTATCACTTTCTCAGTAAGCTCTCCCCTGACAACCCTTTCTAAAGCTTCAAGGTTCCCCTGGGATCTGGCCCTCCCCTCAACCGGCTTCATCATCTGGCAATATTACTTATTTTGCACATTGGTGGTGTTCTCCCCCTAAGAACTCAAGCTCCTAGTGTCTCTGTGCTCACTGAGAACAATGCACAAAATAACTGCTCAATAAACACCTATCGACGAATGACTGACAGATGGTGCTCTCGGCCTGTGCGTGAAGGTGCCCGTCCATGCGCATGGTGCCCAGCCTGACCCCAGTGCAGGATCACTGTGGCCACACTCACTGGGCAGCGACTTAACACAAGGCTCCTGTTATGTGGATGAACAAGGCCGACGTTAGGTTGGTCGGCACGCGTCCCGGAGATGCAACTCCGTTTCCTCAGTTCACGGCCGAGGCTGCTGCTCAGGTTCGTGCCCACATGTTTCCTGGATCTGTGTGTTAACTCGCAACTTCCAAACCTCGACAGTCTGGTGGCTGCCAGGTGGTGCCGGTTCCGCCCGGTGCCTCTCCCATGCCCGGGGAGGCATATGCTCGGGGTGCAGTATTGAGTTTCCCCAGCTGGCGCTCCTGGGCAAAGCCTGGAGGGCGGCTTCCATCTTCAGGGCTTCCTTGGCAGGGTGCCTCCCTCCTCCTCCCTCCTCCGTGGCCTAGAAGGAGTGACTCCCCGCTGGAACCTGCCTTCCATGGGGCTGCCGGTCCCAGGCGGTGTGGTAGAGCGAGTGGAGACTCAGCTCCCACTGTGGCTGGGCGGGGATCAGCGGGTCCTCCTGGCTCACACCCGTCCGCCCCACTCCCCAGGGAAACTGCCCTGGGCTGCTCTCTGGAATCACACGGATTGAAATGCACAGACCAGGACTCAGCCAGGTATCAGAGTGGACCGACCCTGGCTGGGGTGGGGGGCCTCCAACAGGGCCAAGGGCTGCGGGCTTCAGCACCTCCAA
>JAJEJO010001320.1:107785-129000 GCA_020662805.1 Glaucomys volans | reverse complement strand
GCTGAGGCTGGCTTTGAACTCGCGATCCTCCTGCCTCAGCCTCCTGAGTCGCTTGGATTACAGGCGTGCGCCACCGCGCCCGCCTTCCTTTTTCTTCCTTATGCCCCTCACTCTAGTGACTTCTTCTCCATCCCTGGCAGGTGAAAGTTGGAGGCCTGGATTCTGACTCTTTTGTGGCCTCACCAGGCTACCCCACCAGGTCTCGGTTTCCTCATCTGTACTACGGGCAGCTGTATAAAGGGCCACGTCCTTATAACGGGCTCCTCATCTGACTACCCAAACTGGGCTCATTTTCCCATCTGTATAAGGATGACCGGTGTAAAGCTCATCTGCCTCCTGGGCTTTCAAGAGGGCTGCCGAGTTCCGGGGCTCTCTGAATGTCAGGGACCCATTATCACTCGCGACACCATCCAAAATCTAGAAGTGATTTTTAAGCAGGATTTTCTAATCATCTAGAGGCACTTTGTTCACCGGCCATCTCATTAGTATCAACGTTGTAATTAGGTGACCAAATAACCCCTGAGGGGTCCTATGTCCAGGGCCAGGCTTGGCAGGGCAGGGGTGCTTCTCAGGGACACTGTGAGCAGCGGCTTGGCTGGAATTTCTTGCGCCTGTGTCCAGCTGCCCTGGGACACTGGACAGAACCAGTGGAATTCTGTCCCAGCTGCACAATGTTTGTGTGACTTGGGGGCAAACAGCAGAGGTGGCAGTGCCCGGTGGACCCCATGGGGTGAGTGCCCGGCTGGGAGAAGGGCGGGCCTGGGACCTCCCCCATGGCCACCTGGCCCCAGTCCTGCTGTGGCCCCTGCACCCCTCCACTCTGCCCCAGTGCCCTACCTTGTAGCCCTGGATGTCCCCGTTCTGACTGTCCAGCGGGGGTGGCTCCCAGGTCACGTCCAGCTGTGTGGCTGTGGTGCCGTGGACGGCCACGTTGCGGGGCGCTGCTGAGGGCACTGGGGGCACAGAGGGTGGTGCGTTTGTGGGTGGCCTCCGGGGGAGGCTGGTGGCGGGGCGCACGGGGCTGGGTGGTGGGCACACTCACCTGCCTCCCCCACGAAGACCTCCTGTGGGGGGCTCAGGGGCCCCTCGCCCACGGCATTGTACACGCTCATCCGAATCTCGTACCGCCGGTGCTTGTTCAGGTCTGCGGGCGAGAGAGGGGAGGGGACACAGGTCACCGTCCCGGCTGGAGGGGACCCGGGAAGCTGGAGGTGAGGGAGGTGCGAGGCCCTGCGATCCTAGCCCCTGCGTGAAGGTTCCGGAGAGAACAGGTGAGAGGCGGGCCCGGGGGCTCTGCGACTCCCACCCTGCCCAGCAGATACAGATGCATGTGGCTGCTGGCCTCCCAGCCTAGGGTGACATGTGACATAGGATCTGACTGGGCACTCCAGATTGAAAGGACGGTGCTGACAGTCACGCTGGGACAACTGTGTAAACCCAGCCTGTCCTGGGCGCCCTGGGCCAGAGGGGCCGACCTTCCCTGCCTGTCCTCTTTCCCACCTCTGCCCCCGCTGTGGCCCCGGGTCCCCATCCACCAGCTCTTTTCCTGGGGGAAGTGCCAGGGATGCACTCAGGGTCCCTTGTGTGCTCTGCCTGGACCTGCAGCACCAGCCCCCACGCAGCCCTGGAGGGAGGCTTATCAGATGGGACCTCGGGCCTAGGAAACCCAGTGTTTTGCCAACTTCGGGGTGCTTAGGGGAGCACACTCCAGGTGGGAGGCGCCCTCCCTGCGGGGTGGCTGCGAGGTCCCCGCCCTCTGCACCCCCGTCTCTGGCTCCCTCCCCTCCTCCTTCCCCAGGTGGAAGCTCCATGGGCGGCCGGGGAGTCTCCTGGCTGACCGCTGACCACGCAGCCTGAGGCCCAGTTGAGCAGGGGAGGACCATGGCGGGATTTGGACTGGACAGGGGAGGGCACTGTGAGCAGAGGCCTCAGAACCCGCCAGAGCAGGGCTGAGCTCTGGTTGGGCCCTGCTGGGCTGATGAGGCTGAGCACCCTGCAGGCGCGGCCTGGGGTGGGAGAGGGTGGCTGTAATGAGCCTTGAGCTGGGCGGACTGGGCATCAGCATGGACCCCTGCCCGACGGCCCAGCAGACCCAGAGCTCTGACTGTGGACCTGCTGCTGTCTCCCGCCTGCAGGAGGCTGCGGACTCCCATCCCACACCCAGCAGGGTGGGCTCAGAGGAGACCCTCCCTGGTGACGGCCTCTGAGCCACTGGTGTGGAGGGTGGTCCTGGTCTTCCTGCACCCTGGGGCGCACCTCAGCCCGGGGAGGCGTTCTCAGGACCCACTCCCCATCCCTGGGGAGGCCTGGGCCTCCCCAGGCCACCATGCAAGACTTACTGTCCAGCTCGCACTGCGTGAGGCTGGGCCGGCTCAGGTTCCGCACGGAGTACAAGGCTGGGGTGGGGGCAGAGGGTCCAGAGGAGACAGCAGACAGAGGAGGTTAGTGCACGCGTCCCCTCCCGCAGGAGCCCAAGAGGGGACAGAGGGCCACGACAGAGGTGTGAGATCTCCTTCCTGGGTGAGGTGGGGTCTGGGTGGGATGCTGGTGGGGGCAGGTCTCAGGACAGGGTGCACTGGCCCTAGGTCACCAGGAGCCCCTTGGAGCCTGGCATCCCTGGGGACAGCTCTGGGGACGCTCTGGTCCCAAGCACTCTCCAGATTCCAGGTGGAGCCCTGGAGAGTGACCATGAAATACTTCAGCCCTTAATCTCCTCGATGAACCAGAAACAATTTTACTACCAGGAAATACGAGGGCACCATGTGGAGCTGTGTGAGACACAGCCGACCACGCTGGCCGAGAAAATATGAGGCCCCGGACGGGGGCTTCTGGTCTTCCTGCTCATGTCCCTTTGCTATGGGCTCCGTCAGGTGCCATCTGCCAACAGCCGCTGGTAGTGGGGAGCGCAGTTGGGGAGAGTCCCTGCTGGTAAGTGGCCCGCCAGCCCTGGGACCCAGGTCCTCTGTGCCTGCCTGCTCCCCTCCCTCCCGCTCCAGAAGCCCCGTGGAGTGGACACCAGCGGAGTGGACGCCGAGGTATGTCTTCGCCCAGACTGGTCTGTTCCACCCCCGGCCTCCTGCCTTTTGCTCCTCCACTGGCCTCCCTGCCTCTGGCCCCTCATCCTCCCTGGCCAAGTCATCACTCTCATGCCACCAAAGTGGCGCTCCCATTGAGCGTGTCCATGGCTGGTGGCCCTGCAGGTGTCTCTCACTGGGCTTTCCGGGGGCCTCTTGCTCTTTCCTGCTCCTGCAGGAGAGTCCAGGTCCCCAGGGCAGGGTCAGTGACTTCCTGCAGAACGAGGGCAGCCGTGGTGGCCACTCTTGGGGACTGACCTGGCTGCTGAGGCTGCCGGTCCCTCGAAAGCCCAGAGTCCCTCTCCTGCCCCGCTAGCCTCCTTCACCTGGGACGCCAGGCGTCCTTCCCGAGCCTGCTCAGGCTCTCCTGGCATGGCCTCCCTCTCAGCTGCCGTCCAGGGCCTGAGCCCCTCTTTGGGGGTCACTGCAGGAGGCAGGGACTTCTCTCCATCCCTGGAGGGCCCGGGGTCTGGGAGGTGCTCAGTAAGCACCAGCAGGTGCAGGCGTGGGGCGGGACGAGCACACACAGGTTAGGGGCTCAGAGCGGGCAGGGAGTGTGCCACCCCACCCGGGCCCCCCTCCGAGTGCCACTCACAGGTGAGCTCCGCCCACTTGGCCCCGGGGTTGTTGATGCCTCGGAGGGTGAAGCCTCTCAGCCCCTCGTACAGCAGCTCCCGGTAGCGGATGCGGAAGCCCAGGAGGATGCCGTTGACCTTGTCCTCAGCGGGCGGCTGCGGGGCAGGGGGTAAGAGGAGGGTGGGGTCCAGACCACGACTCACCCCACCCACCCTCTCCGCATCCTGCCTCCTGCAGCCCCGAGGGAGGGCTGTGTCTCCACCAAAAGAAATCGGATTAACACGGAGCATCTTTAATTCACAGAGCATTTCCAGTGGGGCTGTTGAGTCGCTGCCGTGCTCCCTGCGAGGCAGGGGAGGCGGGGGAGGCAAGAATCACCTCGAAATCGCCTCCAACAGGGAAGGAAACCAAGGCTCAGAGATGTTAAGGCACCTGCTCATCATCACACAGCACTGGAAGTGCAATTCTGGACACATGAGCCGTTCCTTGGCCTTGGCAGGAAGCCCCTCAGCCTGTCTCTGGTCTTCCCAGGCCTGCCGACCCCTCCCTCCCACCTGCCAGCAGAGCCCCTCCCGGCTCCTCAGCACAGAGGCGGGTGAGGGTGCCCTGGGCCGCCTCGCCCCCGCTCCCATCATTTTCCCTGTTGCTTTCCGCTCCCATCCACGGCTGAGCTGGAGAACAGGTTTCTGGAGAAGGTGGGAGCTACCTTTTATGATATCACTTTTTAAAACCTGCTGAAACGGTTCAGCCTTTTATTAGCCCCTTAATGGCTTCCCCGGCTGCTGCCGGCACCTCCCTGCCCCCCTTCGCCAGGTCAGCCCCGATTGAGTCCCTCCAGGCCCCGTGCTCCTGGCCACACCGGGTCATTTCCATTGAAGGGGTGCCCTCTGTGAGCCTGAGCCCCGCCTCACCCAGGCGAAACCTGGCGTGGGCCCTCTGATCCCGGGAAGCAGGGACACGAGCTTGCCCCCTTGGGGTCTCCTGGGGGACCTGCTGAGCCTAGGGCTGACTTCAGAGGGGGCAGGAGGTCCTGAGAGGCAGGACACATGGGCAGACAGGTGTGTGAGGTTTACCCATGACCATCCCCGGGCCCTGGCAGGAAGCAGTGCCCACCAGAGCGGGCAGCCGGAGGATGGAGGAGGGGTGCTTTCTCCGAGAGGACAGTGGCCTCCTGCTCACAGTCACAGGAATCAGGAAGCCATCCCTCCACTGACTACGGGGTCTGGGGACTTGCGAGACCCCGGGAGTCCCAAGGACTTTGCTGCCCAAGGTCTAGAAGAGGTGGGTTGATGAACCCGACTGCCATTCACAACTCTGTGACCTGGGGCCACGTGGGTCCCTCCTGCAGCCCCGTCCTCATCTGAGTAGAGGACCCTGGCACCTGCCTGGCGTCTCTCTGGAGAGCGGAGCAGTGTGCCTGCGGGGGTGGGCGGAGAGCTTTCCCTGTGCTCTGGGGCGGAGGACCCGGGCCCGGGCAGCCCTGGTGGGGACATTGGCTTCTGGTTCCCTTGCAAAGCCTGGCTGAGTCTCCCCGTGGGGGTGCCCTGCCTGCTGGCCATACCTGCCAACGGATCAGCACGGAGGTGGTGGTGTGGGGCGTCACCGAGAGGATGGTGGGGGCTTCATCCGGGGCTGTGGAGAGACAAGGATGGGCTGTGGGGGCTGGGGCCTCAGCCCTAGGGGGCCCACGGGGTCCAGACCCTGCTGACACTGGACTGACGGGCAGGTCCCTCTTAAGTCACCCGTATGCCCACCAACCCACCTTCTGCAGAACAAAGGGCCAGGGCAGGGGGAGAGATGGACCCCCGCCCAAACCAGCGGGAAGCGAGCCTCCCACTCCGCCCGAGAGAGCCACAGGCCTCCTGGGCTGCCCCGTCCCACTCCTTGGTAGCCCAGGGGGCATTTGAGGGAAGCAGTTTGAATGTCAGGCAGGGTCTGGGACCTGAGCCCCTGGCCAAGGCCCCTCTGGCCCCAACTGCCATGGGATTCTTCCCTGGAGGTGGACGGCCCCGCAGCCGGAGGCCTTTCCCAGCAGAGGCCCGTCCCCCCTCGAGGAGAACCCTCAGTTCCAGGAAGCAGCCCGGGGCCAAAGCAAGAGACCCAAGTGGGGCAGGCAGCACTGACCGGCCTGCAGGGTGGTCAGCGATTCCGATTCCTCGCTGAATTCGCTGTCCCCAATGTCATTGGTGGCCTTCACTCGGAACTTGTAGGATGTGAAGGGCTTGAGCCTGTGGGGGGATTGGGGTTCAGTGACAGGGGATCCCCCCAAGGATCCTGCCTCTGCCATGGGATCTCAGTGATCTATCCCCGCTCAGGGAAGAGGAGCAGACCCACCAGACAGATGGGAACACCGAGGCTCAAAAAGGAACTCGGCTACAGAGGGGTGGGGTCGGGACCAAGTCCCCAGGCCATGCCTGCTTGAGGCCCTTGAGCTGCAATGAGAAGCCATGGGTCCCCCCTCGGAAGGCCCAGGTCCCCCTTTGGAAGGTCCAGGCAGTCACAGAAGCACCCATCTTAAAAATCCCAGGGCCCTGCAGACGGCCCTTCCGTTCCTGAAGTCAGTGGGCTGAGGAGGGCCGCGGCCCTCGTGTCTGGACGCCTCGTTCCCTCTCCCGGCAGCACCTGTCTTCCTGATTTAGGGGGGTGGGTGGAGAGGAGGGGCCTGCTCACACCCCTGGTCAGCTAGCGGGAGGATGAGGCGGGCAGCCACCAGGAACTCCCCGGGGCCAGGGTTCTGGGGGGAAGCTGGAGCTGGGAGAGTCAGTGCTGAGGGCGCAGACGCCGGATCACGGGGTCACCCAGGAGGTGGCCCTGTTGGACGGGGCTCCAGGAGAGCCAGGGCCGGCGGAGTGGGGAGGAGCAGGGGCTGCGGCCACGCTGGCGGGGGCCCGCCTCACCTGTCCACCGTGAAGCTGGAGGCGTTGTGGCTCACCGAGGCCGAGTGCAGCGCCCACCTGCCGCTGGGCAGCTCGCGGGTCTGGATGGTGTAGTAGCGCACGGGGGACAGCCCGTCGCTGCCTGGCTCCCAGGTCAGCAGCACGCTGCGCGCCTTGACGTCCTCCTGCTGCACGGTGGGCTTGCTGGGGGGCTGCGGGCGGTCTGGTAGGAGTGGAGGGCGGGAGGGTGAGGCACTGCCCCCCTTTCCGTGCACTCAGGGGCCTGCGTGGTGCCCGCCCAGCTCCAGCACCTCTGCCTCTGGGTCACACTCCTGCCCAGGCTGCTGGACCCCAGGAGTTTAAACCCCTGGGGCAGAAACTTCCTTCCTTGAACCCAGGGGCACTTTATCACTGAGCCCTGTTTATTTTTTTACTTAGAGACGGTCTCACTAAATTTAGGGCCTCGCTAAATTGCCCAGGCTGGCCTTGAACTTGCGATCCTCCTGCCTCAGCCTCCCGAGCTGCTGAGACTGGGGATATGTGACACCCCACGTGACTGGAGCTCCCTCGCCATTCCAGCCCAGGACATGGCTGACTCCCCGGATCCCTGCCCTCCAGGCCTCTCCAGCCCCCATGGGCGGTCAGTCACCTCTCTTCTCCGTGGTCACCACCAAGGCCTCGGCCGCCTCTCCCCAGCCTTTGCGGGTCTGGGCCGTGATGCGAAACAGGTAGACAGACTCTGGCTTGAGGCCCGTGGCTGTGTACTGGCGGGCGCTGGGCGCCAGCACGTCCACCGTGGCGGTATTGGCGGTGGTGGCGTTGAGCCGGTGCGTGATCTGGTAGGCTGCGGGCGAGGAGGGAGAGGGTGGGCGGGAGGGCAGGGTCCTTCCTTCCTCAGCCACGGCAGCGTCTGCACTTGGGCGCTCGCTGGCCTTGGGTCTGTTTGCTTGGCGCCCTCGTGGTCACTTAAAAACCTGTTGCCACTCGGGGGGTGTGGACACTGGGGGTGTGCACAGTATCTGTGACCTACATCAGCCCCAAGTGAGGAGGCCGGGCTGGTTGGTAAGAGGCTGAGCTGGAAGTCCAGCTGGGTGCTTCAGGTAAGGCGCTCGCGGCCCTGGCCTGTCCCGCGAGGCGTGGGTGCATCTGGAGCGCGCGTCCAGACCCCATCGTATGAGTGCGTGTGTGTATTCTCTGGTTTATTCTGATTGTTTTGAGACTGGGTCTCGCTATGTTGCCCAGGCTGGACTGGAGCCCTGGGCTCGAGCGAGCCTCCTGCTCGGCCTCCTGAGTGGCTGGGACCACAGTCACATGTGGGCCTCCGTGCCTGGCAAGCCACCGTTTTAAAGTTGAGGGTGCAGAGGCTGCGGGAGGAGCAGGCTTGCTCACACTCTGGCTCTGGGAGTGTGTGTTGGGGGAACCTGGAGAGGGAAGGGGACCTCTGGTCCGTGGCCCCTCTCCCTGGGGCAGGCCCTGTTCCCACTGGGCCCCAGGGAACAGTAGCCGAGGTTTGCCAGGTGCTCAGAGGCTGAGGACTGGCATTGGGAGGCATGAAGCCAGCCAGTGTCCCCGAGAGGCTGAACCTCGATCTTGCCCTCCAGCAGATCATGCACCAGGTGGAAACTCCCAGCAGGGGAAGTGAGACCCGGGTCCCATTCTCAAGGAGCTGTGACACTCTCACCAGCCCTGAACATGCCTCCCCCTCCTTCCTGTGGACGGGGCTCCGGAGGGGCCGGGCTTACCCAGGATGATGCCGTTGGGGGCAGCCGGGGGCTGCCAGATCAGTCGCACTGACGTGGTCCTCACCTCTGGGAACAGGATGCCCATGGGTGGTCCTGGGACTGGAGGGGACACAGGGGAGAAGGCTGACAGGCTCTGCCCAGCCCCCCATGTCCCCTCCATGTCCAGCTGTAGCAGGGGAGACCGGTGACTGGAGGGGTCGGAGCCACTCTGTGCTGCTCAGTGAGTGTCTGTGGAGAGCGGCTGTGTCCTGCGCCAGGTCAGGAGCTGGGGAAGCTTCTGTCCTCGAGACAGGAGTCTGGGCGTGAACTCGAAGGCGGAATGAGGGTCCTGCCTTATGCATTAGCTTGATTCATAACTTGAGAGTGTCCACACACCTGGGCTGTGGCAGGGACCTGGGCTCCAGCTTCCTTGGTCTGTGTGCACCCTTAGACCTGGACAGCAGGCCCTGGCTGGCTCTGTGCTTGATCTTTTAAATTGTCTTCATTGAGTCTGCAGAGCTGGGGGTGGCCTTGCTGAGACTGGGCACGCCTCTGCCCTGAGCGACTCACCAGCTGGCCGGGTCTGCCTTCCCTCCACCCTGGGTGGGGCGGCCGTGGGGCAGTGGTGAGTCAGCGCCCACCCTGCGCCTACAGGATCCCTCTCTCTAGATCTCGCTCGGGAATCCTGGGATTCTGGAATTCCCTGCTCAGACCGCCCCCAGCATGCTTCCAGGGTCCTCAGATCCACCTCCTGCGGGCAGACTATACCCTTGAACCCAGGGAGGGTCAAGGGCAGGGGTGTGGATGGACACGAATGGTGGGGGTAGGCAGGCTGGGGCCTCTTCCTGTAATGCCCCATTTCCAGCACAGGATGCCAAGAGGTGGGCGATACCCAAACCTGAACCTGGCCTCCCAGGTCATCATACGGGTACATTCGTCCAGGCAGGAGGACAGAACAGTTCATGAGTTTGGCACACCTGGCACCGGCTTCCTCCCGGACTCCTGTCTCCACTGCATTTTCCAGGGGGCAGGATGGAGGACGGGTGAGGGAGAGGGAGGGGGCAGGACCCTGGGTCAGCTGGGACCCGCGGCTTTGCTGGAGGGTGAATGCTAGTTCTCGGCTCCTGGAGCTTTTTCTGCAAACAGAACCAGGAGGCTCCCGCCCAGGACAAACCAAGCCTTTCTCCCTCTCAGACTCTGCCCAGGCAAACCTGCCCCAGGCAAGAGAGAGATCAGAAGAGATCTCGCCCCGGAGAGAGACCAAGAGACAGAATCAGCTCTCCGACCAACCTAGAGACGTCCTTTCTTCCTTAGGGACACACTGGCTGTGATCAGAGTCCCCTTGCAGAGAGTAGGTACCCCTAGAGACCAGTTCCCCACAGGAGGAGCTGAGGCCATGGCTCCCTCGGGCAGAGCGGGGTGGCAGGGGCGAGGCTGGGTGGGCAGGAGGAAGGTGGCCCCTCCAGGTCTTTCCAGGCTCGCTGGGATCTGGACTCACCATCATCCAGCGTCCGCTCCAGGATGGGCGGGTGGCTAGGGCTGCCGTCCCCGATGCGCGTGAAGGCCAGCACCTGGACCTCGTAGAGCACGTACTTGCCCAGGCCGGTGAGCTGGGCACTGCGGGACGCGTTGCCCTCCACCAGCCAGGACCGTGGCTGCGAGTCCGAGTCCTTCTCCTTGTACATCACCTGCCAGGGCCGGCACAGCGGACCTCACTGGGGGCCCACCCCCAGGAGTGTGGGGCCGGGCAGGCAGACTCGGGCTCCTCGGTGTGACCCAAGGGGCATGGAAAACTGCAAAGCTCAAAACCTGACGAATACAGTAACAGAACCTGGGCCATCAGAGCTGAGAGGGAGCTAGGACCCCCTAGCATGGCCTCTTAGAAGAGGGGCACAGCCCTGAGGACCTGTCTCCCCACCCCTAAGCGGGGACCCCACCCTCCTCTGACCTGAGCCTCACCTTGTAGCCCAGCACAAGCCCATTGCGGTCCGCCTCGGGGATTTCGTTCCAGCGCACCAGCATGCTGCTGGAGGTGGTGGCCAGCGCTGACACGTTGGTGGGGCCGGAGGACGGGACTGGGGGAGGAAGGGGGTGGAGAGCCAGAGCTGAGGCCCAGAGACCCTCCACAGTGGGGGGAGGGGAGTGGGGGGAGGGGTGGGAAGCCAGCTCAGGTGGCCAGCTCTCCGACTCGCCCAGAGGGACGCGTGGCCCTGCTCTGAGGTCTGAGGATGTCCAGATGCTGTTTCTGGCTTCCGACTTGCCCCCCGACTGTCCTCTGCTCAGACTGACCTCAGTGGCTTGCCTTCCTGCCAGTGCAGCGAGGGGGGACGGGGTGGGGACCAGGGAGAAAGTCACCGGCGGGGACTTGTGCATGGACACCTCGGGGCTCCCTGTAGACCAGGGCCTCTCGGAGCTGCTGGTGAAGTTTCTGGAATGTTCCGAGAGTGACCCCTTCCCTGGAGCTTCACCTAGGCTCCTGCGGCACCATGGGGTGTCCGGGCTGAAGCTGAGGGCGGGGTGGGGGGGCAGTTTGCAGGGTGTGGCCGGCGGGCTCTCCCGCAGAGGGGCCTGCAGTGGGGTCGCTCGTGGAGATGGGCAGCGCTGGGTAGCCCTGGTCTGAGCTGCGTGGGGACGGTCCCAGCCCCCGGGGCCCCTGGCCAGCCCGAGGGCCGAGGGCGGGCGTACCTGACTCCCGGGTCCTGCCCACCACCGCGTGGCTCCAGGGCCCGCTCCCGATGGCGTTGAAGGCCTGCACTTGCACGCGGTACTCCGTCCACTCCTCCAGGTCCTCCAGGGTGTACTCGCGCTCCACGCGGTCCTGCACCACGTGGCTCAGCGTCCTGCCCTGGCCGTCCGCCCGGCTGTACTTGATCTTGTAGCCCACGGACTCGGGGTTCCCGTTGTACTCCATCTCAGGCAGGGGCTGCAGGGGCACAGCGCCGTGAGGCCAGGGCACCACGGGAGGGTGACCAGCCCCGGCCTGCGCCTCTCCCAGGCCTCCAGGGTGACCGGCCCGCGGCCAGGCTGGCCAGGCTGGCCAGGCTGGCCAGGCTGTCGGCGTCCACCAGAGGCGCCTGCCCTCCTGGTGGGTAGTGCACGTGGCGTCTCTGATCCCCCCACCGCTGCACTCCAGGCTCCAAGAGGGGGCAGCATCTCGGCTGTGCCGGCGGAGAACTTGGTCCTTTTGGGAGCCCTCTGGCCATCTCCCTGCCCAGCTCCCTCACCTAGGAACCCTTATGTAGTTGTCTGTCTGGCCTCCACTCAGGCCGCCCTTGGAGGAGCGAGCGTGTTGAGAGGCATTCCACACATGCGTGGGGCCCCTCTCACTGCTGGGAAGTCCTGCTATCCATCACACCTCAGTTGCTCCTGATTCCTTCTAGTTCTAGTCTCACCAAAGGGAGACTCCTTCCCCAGGCATTAGCAAGAGGCAAGAGGGCTGTGGTTCAAGGTTGTCTGGATGAACCTGGCCAGTGTGGGTGAGCGTGGAGGTGGGCACTGTGGCCTGGAGCCGAGAGCTGGCCTTCACTCCTTCCAATCAGACAGAGCAGAGCTGGGCCGCCTATGTCCTCCTACCTGTCGGCCTCCCCAGGGCCTCCACTGCTCACCACGTTGGAAGTCACTTGACCCAATTCCTCCCCCGTCCTGGCTCACAGGCTGACGCCCGCACCCCTCCTGCCCCTCTGCAGACAGTGGAGTGGACCCGAGAGCATCAGAGCAGCAATCGGTGGTCTGGGAGCCCGAGCTGGGCCGGAGCCCCTCCCTGCTCAGGAAAGGTCAGGGCTGTGCACCGCTCGGTGGGCGTGACCACAGCTCTCCACCCTCCCCACCTGCGACTGTGACCTCTCAGGACTTGGAAACCTCCGAGTGATCTCAGGAGGAGGAAGAGGGGAGCCAGCGGGGTGGGTGGGGGGCCCACAAGGTAAGAGAAGGCTGCTCGCGCCCTCGGCCACTGGGCTGGCGGCAAACAGTTCTGCAGGGTGCTGGCCTCTGGGGTCAGGGCTACCAATGCCTACGCAGGGGGACAGCCAAGCACCCCAGCCACTGGCGCCCTCTGCCAGGCTGTGTCTCTGAGTGAGAGGCAGCCATGCCCGTGCGCCCGGCCACCACTGCGGGGCAGGTCCGGAAGCCGCGCTTGGCACGGTGTGGTGCGGTGAAGATCTCCTGGGGACGGAGGCGGTGTGGTCAGGCAGCCCGGCCAGGTGGGGGGCTCTTCCAGTGCAGGGCTCTGGGGTCTCTGCGGAGCCCGGGAGGCAGGGCTGCCCCACCCTCCTCTAGGAATTCTCCTCTGCTCCAGGGGCCTCTGGGGACTGCCGCTCAGCGGAGGCCTGCGGACACCGGGACCTCGGGCAGTGGAGTCAGAGGCCAGGGTTGCGGCCTGGGAGCTAGACTCCCCGGGTGGGGAGCCAGCTCTGCTGTGAAGTGGGGGGTGTGGGAGGGTGTGAGGGTCCTGGGCGGGCTATCCGACCTCTCTCTGCCCCAGTTTCCTCTCCTACAAAAACAGGGACCCCCGGCTGTCACAAGCCTGCTGAGAGGTTCCAAGCCCAACTCTGAATAGAGTACCTGGCAGGAGAGGGAGACCCAGCTGTAGCCGGCTGCCTCCTGCAGGGCCACCAGGGTGACAGTCGCACGCCCTCCGGGGGGCCCCCTCCAGCTCCCCCTCCAGCTCCCCCTCCAGCTCCCCCTCCAGCTCAGCAGCCAGTGCTCACTCTGATTGAACGCAGTGGGAAACCTCTCAATCCAGACCCACCGTGGGAGCTGTGTGGCCAAGGGAAAGTTCATAACCTCTCTGAACCTTGTTTTTTTTTTTTTTTTAAGCTGTAAATTGGGATGATAATGTGCCCTTTGTGTAGTTGCTGAAATGATTAAATGTGAGAGGAGATTTAAAACGCTTGGCAACACTCACTCACCATCCAGCGGAGCCACAGGCTGGTCTCGCTGGCTGTGCGCAGCGTCACGTTGGCTGGGGCCATGTCAGGGGGCGCCTGGAGGGTCTGGATCTTTCTGGAAGGCTGGCTGGGCGGGCTGGTGCCCACGATGTTCACCTGGCGCATGCGGAAGCTGGGTGGGGTGAGATGAGCCCATGGCACCAGCAGGACGGGGCCACACCCTCCCGGCCGCCCGCCCACCCGCCGCCGCGCTCACCTGTAGTAGGTGAAGGGGTTGAGGTCCGGCACCTCCATGGAGCGCGCGTCCGGCTCGTTGCTGAGCTGGTGGACCAGCAGCCACTCCTCTCCCTCCCCGACCACGCCCACCTGGAGGAGGGGCCACCCTCAGCCGTCCCAGCCTGCAGCGCCCAGGTGGACGCCCTGGGCCCAGCTCCTGGGAGGCCCAGCTCTGCCCAGGGGGAGTCCCTGAAGGTGGAGGCAGGCATCTGGGCCTGGAGCCAGCTCCCGGGTGATCCTCCAAAACACTTCTTTTGGTTTTTTTTTGGAACCAAGGATTGAACCCAGGGGCACTGGGCCACTGAGCCACACCCCCAGCCCTATTTTGCATTTTATTTAGAGACAGGGTCTCACTGAGTTGCTCAGGGCCTCACTAAGTTGCTGAGGCTGGCTTTGAACTCGCGATCCTCCTGACTCAGCCTCCCAAGTTGCTTGGATTACAGGCGTGCGCCACCACCGCGCCTGGCTCCGAAACACTTCTAAAGCCCCTCGGACCCCGAACCAGGTAAATCCAAGTTGGGGGCTGCCTGGGCCCCGGCCCCCCAGCCTGCTTCACCTGAGCTTCCACCAGCCAGCGGGAGATGGAGGTCTTCCCGTCGTAGCCGGGCCTGAACTGCAAGGTCACGGAGCGGGGCCCGATGTTGGAGATGCCCAGGTTGGTGGGGGCTCCTGGGAGTTCTAGGAAGAGGAGATGGGGGGCACAGGTGGGTGCCGCTGTCTGTGGACAGACTCTGGGCACGGAGAGGCCCAGGAGAGGTGTGGCCCATCTTATGTGGCACCTTACTGACAGCAGGTTGCTGACTGGCTTGGGGACAGAGGGACCTCCCAGGGCCACCCTTGGCAGACTTGGGCATGAGTGAGAAGCTTGTGAGGGAGCTGGAGGCAGCACAAAACCAGGATACACTCAGAGAGAAGCCAAACGGGACCCAGCCTCTCCTCCACCCGCACCCCTTCCAACCCCCCACGCTCCATCCTGGCTGAGGAGGTGAGAGGGATGGCGGGGATGGGAGGCAGCTCCTGTTCTCCAACTGGGAACCCTGGAGGTGGACTGAGTTTGAATCCAACTTCACCACTTATAAGCTGTGCGTCTTTGGGCAATTCACCCACCTCTCTGTGCCTCGGTAAAGGGTTGATGTGAGGATTCGATGAGCTGATGTGTCCCCAGCCCTTAGTGAGCTCCATATAACACTGTCACTCCTGCTGAGCTGTGTCGTCACAGAAGCCCTGGGGCCTCAGCTACCTCCATGGGCAGCTCAGGGACTCTGGCCAGGTCCCACTGCCCAGGCTCACCGACCTGGACACACCTACATGGTGGTCTGGTCCATGTCCCCACGCATACAGACAGGGCCACTGAGGCACAGAGGAGACGCTTGGCCTGCTCCAGGTTGCAGAGCTGAGGCGAGACCCCAGCTGGCCCTCCAGGCCTGCCCACCACGCTCTGCTACCCCCGCCCGGCCAACCCCTCCATGGCTGGAGGCCAGCCAGGACTTTTTGGGTGACAGTGAGTATTCCCCTGAATCAGAGAGGCCACGGCCTCCTGGAGGAGGAGAGAGGCCATGGCCTCCATCCAGAGACCCAGGGTCAGGGGAACTGAGCCTGCTCAGGGGAGGACCCGGGTCCCCGGACCCAGGGAAGGGGAGGGCTCTGGGGGGGAGGGCCAGTGTCCCCCAGCAGGGGACCACTCAGGACAGCACAAGCAGGGCTGCACCCACCTGGAGGCACCCCGGAGGAGATGGTGGAGGCCGACACCTGGCCCTGGCCCTTGGAGGTCATGGCGGCCACCTCGATGGTGTAGGTGGTGAGCGCGGTGAGGCCCGTGACGCGGTACTCCAGGGTCACATTGGGCAAGTAGTGCGTCACGCGGGTGTTGGTGCGGTTGTACTCCTCCCAGGAGATGCGGTACCCTGGGGGAGCCGGGGCTGAGCTTCGGGACCCGCGTCCCCATGCTGGCGTCCACTTCTCACCATCGGGACAGTTCCCGCCATGCTGGGACAGTGGGGCCCAGGGAGGTGGGAGCCGCTGGCCTCAGGGCCAGGTGCCCTGGTGATGCCAAGGAGGTGGAGTGGGCAAGTCCTCCTGGCAGCCCCTGAGGGCTGGGGGGTCCCACGCATGGGGTGGATGAGGGACGGAGGTGCCCTGAGCCTCCCTGAGACGGCCAGCTCCATAGCAGGTGGCCAGCTCTGGGTGGTCGCCTGGGGCCTACCTGTGAGGATGCCATTCTTCTCCCCTGGCTCCTGCCAGCTGACCTTCAGCGAGGTGTCCAGGATGTCACTGAAGCTCAGGTGGCCCACGGGCCCCGGCACTGTCCCCAAGAGAGCCCGTTAGCACCGGAGCGCGGCCACCATCGTGGGGCGGTGACGCAGGGGTGCGGGCCGGCACCTACCGTCCTCGTGGGTGCGCACCAGCCGGGGGCTGCTGCGGGGCCCGTCGCCGGGCGTGGTGAAGCACAGCACCGAGGTGAGGTACTCTGTGAACTTCTTCAGCCCCGACACGAAGCCCACGTGGATGCTGTCTTGGAAGTTGGGCCGGGCGGTCACCATGGTGACCTCCTCTTCCTGCTCGGGCTCCCAGGCGATCAGCTGGGGACAGGCCAGCAAGAACATTCCAGGAGGGGCTGGGCCAGGGGACAGTGTCCAGGAGCCCAGGTCTCGGGGTTCCTGGTCCCAGGGGAGGGACAGGCAGTGTGGGCAGCCCTCAGGCTCCAGCCGCCTGTCCCCACCCCACGTTCACTCTGACCTGCTGCTCCGCTTCTTGAGCCTCTGACTCTGGGCAAAGTACAGGCTGGGTGCTTCCCAGGAGTGTCTGTCCCCCATTCCCACAGGGACCCCCACAAAGGAGGCATTTTACCAGAACCAGCTCCGTTACTCGCAGACTCAGTATAAAACTAAATGAAGGAACCTTTGTTCAAAAAGAATCCCAAGGCCACAGCAACCGCATGTAACCAGAGCCCTGCCCAAATGCACGGGTTGCCTATCTAAGAAGCTGGCCCTTTATTTTATAGATGAGGAAACCCAGGCTCAGAGAGGCTGAGCGACTTTCACTATGTCACACAGCTAGGGGGAAGCTAAGGTTCTCAGATTCCAACCTCCGATCTCTTACACCTTTCTCCTTGTGGGCTGGGGCAGCTTCTTCCCTGGAGTTTTCCAAGGGTCACTTCCCACAAAGCTGGGAACTTTATTTTTACTAATTGTGTGTACTGGGGATTGAACTTGGGCACTCTAGGGCTGAGCTACATCTCCAAAATTTTTATTTATTTATTTATTTATTTATTTATATTTTTTTATCTTGAGACAGAATCTCACTAAGTTGCCCAGGCTGGCCTTGAACTTGACATCCTTCTGCCCCAGTCTTCCGAGTCACTGGGATTACAGGCATGGCCTGGGGCCTGGCTACTGGTTTGTGGGGGCCTCTTATCCTCCGACAGTGGCTCTGCATCAGGACTCCAGTCTTGCAGTCACCTGGAGCTGGGGCGTCAACCAGCACCCCAATTGGGAAGGCACCCTCCCTGCGTACCCCACCGCCTGCCCAGGCCTGGCCCCCCTCGCCCTGCCTCCTGCTGCCTCACCCCATGCTCTTGTTTCTGGGCCCTTCATCTGTCTCCAACCATGACAGCTGGTCTCAGAGATTCCTCATTTATTTGAAGTTGATTAAATAGCAATTAATGGTGAAAAGCTACACTCGATGAGTTTCAATAAGCATGGGTATTTATAGATATAAAACAATACCACGCCGCCGTCTCCCGATTAACTCACGCCCATACCGATGCTCTGTCTTTCCCTTTTCAGGCCTGAGTGTTTACAAAGGATGTTTTGAAATTTAATTGGTATTGTGAAGCGATAGCCTATAGCCAGTTAATTAGACACTAATTAGACCCTAAAAATACTAATCAGAAATACTAAGTGGCATTTAATAAGTATGTTAAATATCCTCTTTATTTCAGTTATCTTGTTTCATAGCAATTAAATTGCTGCACTTCTTTGGAGTAGATGAAGAAACAAGTTTAATGTTTTAATTTAATTTAATTAATGTAAATTTGAATTAATTAGACTGTTGGAATTAATTGTATGGTGTGTTCCCCAGCAAGGGTAAAATTTGGGTAAATAATGTTTTATTGGGTTTCAACCAATTACAATCACTACTATTTTTTAAGAAATAAAAGAAAAAGAAAGTCTCTACTGGGGCCTTAAGACAATATCACTGGGCCTTGGCCCCCCAAAACAGCCCAGAGGAAGTGCCCAGGGTGACAGAAGTGTGGTCTTGAGGACAATAATATAGTCTTCATAGCCGGGCCTGGTGGTGCAGGCCTCCAGAGACTTGGGAGGCTGAGGCAGGAGGATTGAAAGTTCAAGGCCAGCCTCAGCAACTTAGTGAGACTGTCTCAAATAAAATTCAAAAAGGGCTGGGGAAGGAAAGAAGGCAAAGGAAGGAAGTTGTGAGGGGTTCTGAGGTCCAGCCTTGCCTGGTGTGTGCCAGGCCCTGGGCGTGTTCCCCAGTCAGAAGGACTTGGTCACCTAGAGCTCCAAGCCCTACGTCCAAGCCCACCAGGTGGCAGAGCCGTGGCTGCTTCTTGGCATCTACTCTGGGGCATGGGCTGCAGGACAGTGAGGTTCTGGCCGGCAGCCCCCCTTAGAGTGGAGAACCCCCGTAGCTGAGGACAGTGTGTGGGGGACACAGAATGTGCAGCCACCATGGGGAAGGAAGGGGACAGCCTGGCAGGTAGGACCCCTGAACCTGACAGAGCCCAGCTCTGTCACTTACTGTGTGACCCTGGGAAAGCTGCTCCCCCTCTCGGAGCCCTGGCTAGAATAGGGGAGAGTGTTAGCCACCCTGCTGGGTCAGGGTCCTGGTGCTGGGAGCTCGTCTGGGGCGTGGTGTGGGATGCGGCCGGGGCCTTGCTCCCCAGGTGAACAGTAAGGGCGGAAAGTCTCTCTGGCTCCTCCACTGCTGCCCCAAGCCCTGTGGAAGGACACGTGGGAGGACATGTGGGAACCAGCAGTTGTGGTTACAGAGAGCGGGGAGCTGTGGGTTGGGTGAAGTGGGATGGAGGAGGGGGCAGGAAGGAAGGGGCTTTCCGCTGTAAGCTCATTTTTTTTTGAATCATATAGATTTATTTCCTAATTTTTTTTTTTTTTGTAATGGGGATTGAACCCAAGGACACTTAACCTCTGAGCCACATCCCCAGCTGTTTTTTTATACTTTATGTAGAGACAGGGTCTCACTGAGTTACTTAGGGCCTCACTAAGTTGCTGAGGCTGGCTTTGAACTTGCCATCCTCCTGCCTCAGCCTCCTGAGCTGCTGGGATCACAGGCGTTTGCCATCGCGCCTGGCTATTTCTTAAAATTTTTTTAAAAATAAATTGAATGGGGGAATATTTGGTAAAAGTAGTGAAATGATAGACCCATTCACCCTTTGACCTACCAATCTCATTTCTAGGTGTCTATGTCAAAGCTTGCTGTGAAAATAGAAGGAACTGCAAGCACCGTGGAAAGGCTGGTTATAGATCAAGTGGAAATGGCCCAAACTAGGGGGCTGGCTACCTGACATGATGGGTGGGCACATACAGACTTAAGAAAGGACCCAGGGAGATGGATGTTCATATACGCTCCTATGGAGGGACTTCCAGTGTATTGCAGATAATAATCACGTTAAAATGCAAGACGCAGAGTGTGCAGAACACACCATCATTTGCCTAGAGGGAGAGGACACACGCTTCTATACATGCACGCGCCTGCTTTTTAAATATAAGCAGAAGGAAAAACCAGACCAAACAAACGGAAACACTCCAACCTCTGGGATGGAGGATGGAGCCATTGGAACTGGCTTTGTAGATTTGATTTTAGAGCTATGTAAATAGTGTACATAATTATGGAACAAAATCAAATTAAAAAAAATCAATCCTCCCGAAAATCGAAAACAAAATGAATTCAATGAACCTACCAGGGCGTGGAGCTGGAGCAAAATCATACCGAGAGAAAGCATCTCAGAAACATGTGAAGCATCCCTCTCGGGAGGGACCCTAAAAGCAAAAAGGACTGCGGATTCTCAAACTATCTGCAGTCCTCAGCCTGTTCCCATTACTATTCTGAGGCTGCTGTGTGAGCTTGTGGGGTGAAGTCGGTGGGTGATTATGTGGCTGGTGCAGGAATTGAATTTTCCGTATGGAGAAAAGAGTTATGAGATTATTAAAAAGACCAGTGAGATTATTAAAAAGCTTGGAAGTCCTGAAATTGAATAGGAAGTATCAGTGTGCATTTTATCTTTAAAAAAAAAATGCATTTCCTTCTCCGACCCTGAATGGGGTCTAGGAACAACAACCATCTTGGAGCAGCAGCTCCCTGTGCCCGGATTGTGGTGTCCAATGGTCACTTCCTTCTAATAGGAAGCAAAGTGTGGGGAAGAATGGCCAATCCCGGCACGATGAAGGAAATTTCTACAGCTTGGAACATCTTATCATTGTGGACAGCAAAGAAGCCGTCACAGACTCCCGGGGCCATGTCCACGGACTGAGGAATGAACTTCAAGGACGGTCAATGAGACATCAAGAAGAAGAATAACAGTAGTGGACGGAAACACAGCAGATGTGCTAAAAATCCTATGTGCATAATCACATTACGAAAAGCAAGACAAAACCAGACCCCCACCCCCACCCCCATCCATCCCCCAAGTCACTTGTCACCTTAGAGGACACTATGGAGCCAATTCATTATACTGCAAATTGGTAAGAAATGGAAAAAAAATGGAGCCTTGACTCTGCTTTTCAAACTAAATGAACTCAATGTTCTGACGGCCCAAAAAGTCAATAAAGGGAACATTCTTTTCTAAAAAAGCGTTTCAGCTAATAAATCAAAAGGCAATGATAGCATTTTCCTATCCCAATTTTGCAACCCCTGCCGAAATAATAGATCATATGAGGGCCACTGACAGCCACCGGCATCAGGATGACAGACAGTCGGACTTGGCCTTCGACAGAGATCCGCAACACCGTCTAGGAAGCAGCATGAAAGAGAGAAAGAGAGGAAGGAAGGAAGGAAGGAAGAAAGGAAGGAAGGAAGGAAGGAAGGAAGGAAGGAAGGAAGGAAGGAAGGAAGGAAGAGGAAAAGAAAGAAAGAAAGAAAGAAAGAAAGAAAGAAAGAAAGAAAGAAAGGAAGGAAGGAAGGAAGGGAGGGAGGGAACCCGAGCCTGACCAGCCCGTGGTCTCCCACATTCCAATTCGCGGCAAATGCAGTGTTCCGGGGAATGTGCTAAATGACCCCATGGGATGCAATCAGCAAAATCCAGGCTGCGGAAAATTCTGCAGGACCAATGACTAAGTTTCTTCGCCAAATAAATTATAAAAAAAAAGAAAGAGAAAGAGATGAGAGAGAGAATATATAGATCAACGGAAACCTTAAAAAAATCCCAACCGCTTGCAACTGTGTGGACCGGTTTAGATCCTGGAGCAAAGAAACCAATGAGGAACAGACAGGATGTGGCAATCCAAGGCCTGGAAGGCTGGCTGCATGTCTAACGACATTGGGAGGCTGTTGACATTTTTGGGCATGATAATGATGGTGCGGTTTTGTTCTAAGCAGAGACGTTATCTATAATCCTTATCTACAAAAGCATTTATGGAAGACAGGCATCTGTGCCTGGGATTTGCTTCCAAATATTCCAGGGGAGGAGGCCAGGGTCTGGGGAATCGATGGGACACCCTGGCTGGGAGCTGGTAGAGGGGCCGCTCATTGGTGCCTTCCCTCTACTGTTGGAGATGTTTGAAAATTTTCACAATAAAAAGTGGGGATAAAGTCCATTTTTTTTTTTTTTTT
>JAJEJO010001320.1:13371-98766 GCA_020662805.1 Glaucomys volans | reverse complement strand
ACATCAATGATTTTTAGTGATTGATCCATCCATGCATCTATGCATCCATCCATCCATCCATTCATCCATCCACCCATCCATCCACCCTAGCTTCCTTCCTTCCATCATCCATCCATCTCCTTCCATCCATCCATCCACCCAAGCTTCCATCCATCCATCCATCCATCCATCCCCATCCATCCATCCATCCACCCAAGCTTCCATCCATCCATCCATCCATCCATCCATCCACCCAAGCTTCCATCCATCCACCCAAGCTTCCATCCATCCCCATCCATCCATCCACCCAAGCTTCCTTCCATCCATCCATCCATCCATCCATCCATCCATCCATCTATCCCCATCCATCCATCCATCCAAGCTTCCATCCATCCATCATCTAAGCTTCAATTCATCTATCCTGTTTTTAAAGCTACCTTTCCACGCAACAAAATATCATATGCTCCTTTTGCTATGACAATTTGATGTCATGTTTTTAAAAATAAGACGCAGGTGTTTTGATACGATCCCCCTGTTATTTAGCTGACTTCTTGCATCAAGCGTACAGTTTGACTCCTTTTCTTCCGATACTATAGTTACTGCTGTGATGAACATCCTTAATGGCAAAATATTCACATGTCTTCCAAATCACTTCCACAAGGACAAATTATCAGCAATGAAATTGCTCAGTTAATTTCCAAGGCTTTCAATACATAGTTACAAATTGACAACAGTAATAACCTTCCATTCCTCCCTTAAGCTAGAAGAGAATCCTCCTTGTCAGCATTTGGGGGATGGGCAGAGGTTTCCTTAAAAGCAAACCTAGCTGCAGAGAGTAATTGCTGCTGAAGAAACAACCTGTGGCAAGGCGACTCTCTTTGCGTCAGGATATGGCATGTCAGGAGGCATCTATCACAGCTTGCAAAGTATTTGGGCCAAGTCACTGAACTTAAATCTAATTAGGAATTCAGGGGATGGAAGAACAAGTTTGCACATGAGAAAGTAGCTAGCCAAACCCAGAATGTGGAATCGACAGTGGGGTCAGGAAACTTCGGCCCACTACTTGTTTGTGTAAATAAAGTTTTATTGCAACAATCATGCCCGCTTGTTGACACATTATCTACGGCTGCTTCTGTTCCACAGAGGAGTTATGACAAAGTTCCTACAGCTCGCAGAATCTAAAATATTTACTCGCGGTGACCCTTTGCAGAAAGAGTTTGCTGACTGTCTTATAGAACCTGGTCACTGTAAGAAATAAATTACATGAAAACAGAATGAGAACAAAAACAAAAAGACGAAAATGAAACGAAGGAGTCCTTTCAACAATTGCTGCTGCAATGACTGGAAAACCACATGGAAAAAGAGCAAGAATGACTCGAGTGACAGATCTTACCTTATCCCCTTCACAAACATGGACTCAAAAAGGATCATATTCCTACTCATGAGATGCCAAC
The DNA here is from genome assembly GCA_020662805.1 of Glaucomys volans. Taxonomy (NCBI): domain Eukaryota; kingdom Metazoa; phylum Chordata; class Mammalia; order Rodentia; family Sciuridae; genus Glaucomys; species Glaucomys volans. The sequence continues at coordinate 97,333 of JAJEJO010001320.1, read as the reverse complement.
CTCTAAGACCCCCAGGAGGTAACAGAGGGAATCTAGAGGCCCCAACTTCGGTGCTGACTTTTTCGATACAGACCAGAGGCACGATCCATGGAAGGAAGAATTGATAAGCTGGGTTAAAATTAAAAAATTAAAAATTAATTAGAAATTTAGAAATGAAAATTTCTGCTCTTTGATAGACAGTGTCAAGAGAATGAAAAGAGAAGCTGCAAAAGGGGAGGAAGTAGTTGCACGACAAATACCTGAAAGCACTGGAAAGCACTGCTGTCCAAAGTACATGGAGAACTCTGAACCATGACACCATAAACAAGCCATTATGAACTGGGCTGAGGCCCTTGATGGATGGCCTCCAGGGAGACACGGGTAAATAACAGACACAAGGGGAAGACACCCCAGCAGAATCAGCAGGGAAATGCAAATTACCACAACAGAGAGACCCACCACCCAGCTATGGGAACATCCAGACCCCAGCATGGCGGCTCCACCAGTGGACCCACATGTTGCTGGTGGGAATGCAAGACGACGCCACCCCTTTGGAAGACAGTCCAGGTGGCTTTTTATAAAACTAAACATACTCTTACCAGGAATTTCCATAAATAAAGGTTAAACAAACAAACAAAAAAAAGACATTCTCCCAAGTCTATGGAACTCAGACGGGGTAGAAATTTTCCAAAATAATCTGCAATTATGTAATTGCTGTTAAGCAGTTTTGATGAGCAGTTTTTAGAGGCCCTCTTAGCCTTATATAATAATAGTCCTCAGAAAATCAAAGACATGTAAAAATATTCAGTTACAAGGACGTTCATAATGAGATTTCTTCATATTAGCAAACATTTAGAAATAATCCAAATACCCAGGACTAAGGAACTGGGGACATGAATCAGGCTCCAGATGTACAATGGGCTCCTGAATAATTGTGTAATTGAGTTGATACAAAATATTTATTGTCATGGGACCAGAGGCTCAGTAGGGTCTTGAGAAAGAGCCGATGGAGAAACAGTGTTCCTGGTTGTTAAAAATGGTACCCCAGGGGCTGCGGCTGGGGCTCAGGGGCAGAGCGCTCGCCTAGCATGTGTGAGGCACTGGGTTCCATCCTCAGCACCACATAAAATAAATAAAGGCTCAACAACAACTAAAAAAAGGTACGCAAGTGGCGCAGGCCTGGGACCCCAGGGACTCAGGAGGCTGAGCAGGAGGATGGCAAGTTCAAGGCCAGCCTCAGCAACTTAGCAAGAATGTGTCTCGAAATAAACAATAAAAAAGGCTGGGGACGGAGCACTTGCCTGGCATGTGCAAGGCCCTGGGTCCAGGCCCCGGTGCCCTCAAAGAAACAAAAAACAAAAGTCCCCAAGCACTGCTACTGTCACGTTCAATTAATAGGAACTGGTAACTCGACTGCTTTTCTTCTTAGTTCATCTGCATTTTCAGTTTTCCTTCTAAAGTGAAATGGATTTGTTGCATAATTAATTTTTTTCCCTTTTTTTATTGGGGGTGGTGGGGCACTTTGGAAAAACTCCCTGTGTAGGGCGCCTGGCCTTAGAAGTTGCCCCGGGACGCGGACTCAGGGAGACGAGGCGGGCAGGCGAGCTGGCCAGCAGAGAAAGCGCCTGCCGGGCTTGGACTATGTGTCCTAAACAATGATGGGTTTGGGGAGGAGGGTGATGGGCTTTCCATTTTTGATGCTCTCGCCCTGGGTGGTTGGAGAAGGAAGGGAGGGCGTCACTTGGGGAAGAAAGGGTGTTCCTGAGAACCCGGTGGACGGTGGTCATCCTCAGCACAGGTTGTTTCTGAAGGCGGGAACTGAGAGAAGGCCGTAGACCTGGGGCGGGCAGATAGAGTCCAGGCAGCATTGGCAGGTCTGGGTGTCCCATTGCACCCAGGCGCAGGGTCAGGCCTGGGTGGGAGGAGATAGATGCTGGATGCGCCTTGGGGACATTGGGGTCCACCCTCCAGGGTGAGCAGATATTTGAGCCCACACCTCAGGGAAGATCTGGCTGGAGGCGTATTTGGGCATCAGCTGGTACAGGTGCTGAGGAAGCCATGGGCCTGGGAGACATTCCCTGGAGAAAAGGGGAGCTCTTGGGGGACATAACCCTGATGGGCACCCTGGGACAAGAAAACAGGCAGGCCTGGGACAGGAGGCTCTGGTGGCCAGGTGAGAACCTGGCAGGGCTCAGGAGGGTCAGCATGGGCTGGGCAGATGCTAGGAGCTCCCAGGGAGAGACGGGACCCTGATTTCCCTCCGAACATCAGACCCAAGCTCTGGCTGATGCCTGATGTGCCACACCCCCTCCTGGTCACTCCACAGCCCCTCCACTGCCCACCCTGGCGCTCCTGTTGAGCTGTGTCCTGGCAACGTCTCATCAGCCCTTGTCTGAGTTCCATTCAGCTTTCCAGACCCAACACACGCCCCTGGCTGCCCTTGGGTGCACCAAGCAGGCTCTGCCCCCTACAGACTTGAGTGCATGTCACTCGATTTTATGTCCCTTGGAAGAGATCCTGAAGCGGGGGAGCCTCCACTCAGGACAAAAAGGGTCCTTGGCATACGTGACAGGAAAGAATTTTAGCAAGCAACGGAGTCACGGACAGATTTATTTAGGAAAGCAGATGCATATTCAAGAGAGAATGCGGGCCTCTCCAGAGGGAGAGACAGCCTAAAAATATTTATTATATAATAAAATATTAATATTAATAATGGTTAAAAGTGGATTGCTCAGGTTTGGTCTGGATCTGGGGCCAGATACCAAATAGAAGCATTTCTTTCTAGAAGGGTCTTGGAGGATTTCATGCTGGCAGCCTGCCCAGCCCTGGAACCTGGCTTGATGCTGAGCACATGTCACTCAGGATTGAGTGGCCCCCACTTTGTGTCATCTGGTTGTTCAAATCCTTTCTGCTCAGGGGACTCTGTTGAGTTTTGCAGCTAGAATAGGAGTTTTGAAAATTTTTTTGTGGTACTAGGGATTGAATCCAGGGGCACTCTGCCCTCTGAGCTACACTCAGCAGATTTTATTTTTTATTGTGAGACAGGGTCTTGCTAAGTTGCCCAGGCTGGCCTCCAACTTGAGATCCTCCTGCCTCAGCCTCCTGAGTGTCTGGGACTACAGGTGTGAGCCACTGTGCCCAGCTAGAACAGGGGTATCAATCCTGGGGACATGTTAGAATTGCTTGGGAGCTTTTAAAATGCTGAGGTCTCAGTCACCCTCAAGATTTAGCTCCAGAAGATGGAGAGTAGCTGTGTTCCCACCACCCAGAGAAGATGGGCTGGGAGGGAAGATGAAGGGCTGACTTTGGGTATTGACTCTGCCACTTGTTGAGGGGTGGGGGGTGGTTGATAAAGGTCCAATTCTGCTCCTCTCATCTTAAAAGGATTGTCCTGGGAGGTTAATCTCATTCCAGGTGAGGACCCCTTCCTGTAAACGGGAACAGGGACTCACCAGCTGGAGGTTGCTGGGGGTCCCCAGTGGGTGGGTCTACACAAATATTGCAAGAGAGCTTTGAATCCCTTCATGCACGAAGATTTATCTAGAGAAGGAACAAAATGTGCAAGTCTACTCCACGCAGGAGTCGATGACATCTTCATAAATAAGATACCCATCTGAAGTGTCACCAAATTAATGTAACTTTTGTTATTATAGTTTTTCAATTAGTGGCTGCTAAACATATAGAAGATGGGACATGCTACATCTTGTCCCGGTCTGAGACTCCCAGCAGGATTCTCCGTGGCTTCTCTCTGAGGATCTTTCCACAGCCAGCATATGAATTTTTTAAAGAAAAATCCAATAAATCCAGACACGCAGACAGTCTGATCCAATGTTCTCACTCCACCAAGTTCCCAGCCAGGACTGCCACGCGCTCCCTGAGAATCCGGGGTGATCAAAGCCAGAGCTCTCTGGACCTGTGGCTCCCCGGTCTGGCTTCCTGTGGCCGTGGAGACCTTCCAGGCCCTGTGACCACCAGATGGCGCCCCAGGACGCAGTAACCAGGCAGAGCCAGAGGAGGCCATTTCTCCTGGCCCCTTCCGGCTGGGACGCCAGTGGTTTGGCTGGACATCGCTCACTGAGCAGAGAAGCCACATGCAGGGGACCTTCATTTCTAAGGAAGCAGTTGCTGGGCCTTCTGGAGCTCAGGGGAGAGCGCCAAGGGCTCTTTCCCCCTGGTTTTAGTGCATGAAGGCTTCCCAGGGAGCTTGGTCCAGGTGCCCCCTTTTGAAGCCTGGGAGGAGTCCTGGTGTCCACACCCCTTCTTGACAGCTCTGTCCACCGATGCCCATCCCTGCCTCTTCCAGAGCAGGCCTGAGCCCTGCAGGCTGAGGTCCCGGCTTCTCCATGGTCAGGATGACCTCAGTTTGGCACCTTCCCATCCCTCCTCCCTTGGAGGGTCCCCCCAGGGGTCGACTCCTGCCTCAGCCCTATGGCTGCCTCTGCATCTTCCTGCCCAGACCCCTCTGCTGGGGATTCTAAATGAAGACAAGAAGACCCTCTGGGGCTTAACCAGGCCACGTCACATTATCCAGGGCCTAACTCTGGGGGCACTTCAGGGAGGCTGGCAGTGACGTCGCAGACCACGGAGAGCGGCCGAGCCTTTGCCTCCCTGCCACCCGATTCCTCCGCCTGCCCGTCCTCTCCTCCTCCTCCATTCCTCTTCTGCTCCTGTTTCTATGCCCTTCCTCTTTCCCGCCACCATGGACACTGCCTGAACTCAACTGCAAGGCAGCTCAGTGCCCTGGTGTGTTTTCAGAGGTCGTCACACCTCAGCCCTGTTGTGGCCTCAGAGGCGACACCCACCCCAACCTTGCCACTGCCTGGGGCAGGTGGCAGTGGAGTGCCTACCTGATGGTCACTCGGGGGTCGTGGGTGGCTCCACACACCATGGAGGCCTGGGTTCCCTTGATGACACTCTGGTCCTGGGGAGGCCTGGTGATGCGGGTCCGGGCTGAAAGACAGCAGAGACCACATGTGGGGAAGGCGTGTGGCTTCTGGGACCCGGGGGCAGGGGTGCGTGGAAGGGCACACCATCTGAGGGTTGTGGCTGTGTGGTGGGAGGCTGAGCGGAAGAAGGCAGAGCCGGCACCTGGACAGAGTGCTGGGGTGGGAGTCCTGGGGGCTGAGAAGGAACAACATGCTTCCAAGACAAGGTGACACTTGGGAGCCACGTTTGCAGTGGGGGCTCATTTAGCTTTGCCCACAATCACGTCAGGGACAGAGAAACAGAACCCGAGGGTGGTCAGGGCCACAGGCCCGGCCTGTCTGTGGCCCACCAGAGACGGCTCTATGGTGTCCAGTGTAGGGCTGAACCCAGGCCCCACTGGGCCTGGGCAGGGAGCCCACAGGCATGTGCGTCTTGGGTGTGGATCTCAAGCTGGAAGGTGGCAGGGTCAGCAGGGGTCAGCAGGCTGGGGGCCAAGCTGGCAGGGGGCCCGCTGGGTAGGTAAGCTCTTCCTGGAACACGGCCACACCCACCGGGTTCAGTGCCATCTCTGGCAGCTCTCTGGACATCAGGGAGGCTAGAAGGGCAGCTGGGATGGAGACCGTCTGGCCCACAAGTCCAAAATATCTACTGTCTGGCCCCTTACGGAAAAAAGCCCGACTTCTGCCCTCAGCGTGTGAAGACAGCTCTCTCCGTCACCTCCACTCAGCCAAGCATGGCTCTCTGGCCCGTGGCCTCGTTGGCAGAACCTTCACCTCCTGGTCCCTGGCCTCTGGATTAATTTGTCACTGTCCCTCGGGTAGGAAGGGCCCTGGCTGGGACAGAGATGCCGGTGTGGAGATGCTGTTACCGTGGGTGAGTCCTATAGGTGCGTCTGAGTCGCGGGCACTCACAGGGAGGCCAGAGTCAGGCACAGACGTGTGGGCCCTCCGGCCACGGACACTCACCCCATACGACCAGGTCTGCTGAGGCCTCGTCCACTCCCCGAGAGTTGGTCGCCAAACAGGTGTAGGTTCCTGCGTCGGAGATGTGCGTGGGGCTGATGAGCAGGCTGCCCGACTCCAGCAGCGTGAAGCGGGGCAGCTGGACGGAGCCGCTGGCCAGGATGCGCTCCCCTGGGGGGACATGGGCAGTCTCAGCCTGCAGCTCCCAGCCCTGCAGCCCCACATCCACCGCCGGGCTGCTCCAGGGCAGGGGGTCTTGGGCAGACCCCAGCTCTGGAGTGCTATAGGGTTGGGAGCAGGGCTGGGGCCTGGTGACGGCACAGGGTCACAGGGCCACAGGCTGGCACCTGCAGTCCAGGTCTCCCGAGGCTGCTTCACTGGCCACGCTGTCTGCCCTTTGCCAGGGAAGGCCACAGGCTGTCTCCTGATGGCAGCAAGGGGCAGCCAGGCACAGCCTCCCAGCAGCTGGCACCTGGACTGGGTGGGGGGGCAGGAGGGTGAGGGAGATGGTGACAGGCTGGTAATGGCATCGTGCTGCAGGGTGCTGTGGAGAGAGTCACCTTCAGAGGAGCGAAGCACAGTGATGGACAGGAGGGGCAAGGTGCAGGTGGGCACAGAGAGGCATGTGTCTAGGCCCACAGCCTGGGGCAGAACAGACTGCGATGGGCCTCGGGAGGCCTGAGGCCTGGGGTGGGGTGGGGGTTTTGGCCAGAGAGAGGGAGAGGGAGGAGGAGGGAGAGAGAGAGGAGGGGGGAGAGAGAGGGAATCGAGAGAGAGAGTGCGTGCACAGGTGAGTGCAGGACGGTCCTGGGAGTGGAGGTTCTGTCCCTTTATTTTAGAGAACACCCGACTGTTCCCAGGAAAGTGTGGGTGGCTGTGTCCACGTGCCCCCGTGGGCAGACATCTGAACCAGCTGTGTGCTGGGTGGCTGGGCCATACCGTCCACAAGTACTTAGGGGGCACCTGCTACATGCCAGACTGTCCTAGACCCTGGGGAGACAGCTGCAGAGCTGGGTGGGTGCTGGGGACAGGGCTGGGAGTCCTGTGAGAAGGTCCACCTGGCAGAGGATTGTTTGTGTGTACACGGGCATGTACCTGGGTGTGTGTGTGCGTGCATGGGTGCCCATACCTGAATGTGTGTGCCTTGGGTGTGTGCATGCCTGTACAGTGAGAGGTTGGGCTGTGTGTGCCCAGAGGAGAGGGGAGGGTCACAGGGCGGATGGACAGAGTGGCCCCTGGGGTTGCTGGCTGCCTGGGAGGAGGGACAGCACCACGCCCACCACGACAGTGTGAATCATCAAGCGCTGCCATTTCCTAGCCGGTGCTGCTGCGGGCACAGCAGTCCCCCACACGCACACTCTCATCTGGGCTTCACGTCACCCCATGTCCATTATCATCCCAGTCTACAGAGGGGAACCCGCAGCTTGGAGTGAGTCACTCGTTCACGTGGAGACACCAGCAAGGCAGCCACGTGGTCACTGCCATGTGGAAGGTGCCCTCTTGCGCTGGGCAGGACACGGGGGACCCCACCCGACCAGGAGGGCTCCAGAACCTGGTGTTGAGGGCTCCCTGAGATCATCACACAGCCCACCTTCTGAAGCTCTCCTCCATGTACCTTTCTGCCAGGTGATGGCTGGCCGGGGAGCCCCCGAGGTCTCACACGCCAGCACCACTGACATGCCGTCAATCACAGTGCTGTCCAGGGGACCCCTGGTGATGTTGGGGGCGATACCTGTGGACACAGTAAGGTCTCTTAGCCACACCCAGGAGGAGCCCCAGCCAGAGGGCCGTGTCCTCCCTCCCCCTGCTGCTTCCCGTGTGATAGGACACTCTGCTGGGAAGAGGGCAGGGCTTTGAGGAGGCCCCAGTGTTGGAAAGAAGCCTGGGAGAGGCTGGGAAGCCTCCCTGGTCACCTGCTGAATGGAGGGACACACCCTGCCTGGGTTCTTGGGCCTCTGGAGGGGACCCAGAGGGCAGCTCACAACCCCCTGACAAGGGAATGGGATTCGGCCTTCACTGGACACGAAGCTGGGGCTCCTGCTTGCTCAACGGAAACCAGCTGAGGACTGTTTCAGAGCTGGTCCTCTCGCCGGGGACTCAGGCCAGCAACCCTGCGCTGGGACCTGGACTCAAAGTGCCTTCTCTCACAGAGCCATTGAGGCCACCCTTGGCTCCAGGTCATCGGGGGACCCTGAGGGACACAAACTTCCTCTGAGCATGCTCTGGCTGCAGAAGCCATGGGCATAACTGGACCCCACCACCCAGGCTGCGGGCAGGGGGCCTTCTGGGATCCCGTGACCCACGCTGCTGTCTCGAGGCCCTGGCTGGGGCAGGGGCAGGCGGGGAGGCCCACTCACTGGTGACGGCCAGGTAGGTGGAGGTCTGCACCTCGCCAGCGGCGTTGCGGGCAAAGCACTGGAACATGCCGGTGTCGTCCGGCACCAGGCCGCTGATCTGCAGGCCCCCATCGCCATGCTGTCGGATTCGGGGCAGCTTCTCCACCTCCACCACCGCAGCGTCCTTGTACCAGGTGATGGAGGGCGGGGGCACACCTGTGGGCCGGAGGGCGGAGTCAGTGCCTCCAGGGCCTCCCTCACCACCTGCAGGCTGCTGGGTGGAAGTCGGCAGGGGACCCCATGTCTTGGTCTCTAGAACCTTCCAGAGCGTCACTCTTGGTTCATAGAGAAGGGGAGGATGGTATCTGAGCGGCAGTTCTCAGATCATTTGGATATGGGAGGGATTGTCAGAGAATGAAATGATTGGTTTACCCGGATCGGTCTACTTTGGACAAAGGAATTCTTAAAACAATTTTTTTTACTGCAATATTCAGTAGAGGCTTTACGTCTCTGAGAACCTCCAAGTTGAAGCTTGGTTCCCAAACCCACCTGAGCACAGAGCCCGGGTACAGAGCAGGCCTCCCCGGAGGTGAGGGGCTCCCGGCCTCTGGTTCCAGCAGACTCCTCTCAGAGGCAGCCCAGCCCACGCTCCCTCTCTCTGGGTCTCTGCTCAAATGACCTCCCCAGAGGAGCACCCAGGGCTCCATGCCCCCAAGCCTGGCGTTCCTCCATCCCTGTGGCCACAGAGGGGGTGGTGCACCTCATCCATTCCAAGATGCCCATTTGCTCACTCCCCAGCGACTCGGAGACCAGCAGGGGTCTCGTCATCGACAGCATGTCATCTTTTTTTTTTTTTTTGGTACTGGGGATTGAACCCAGGGGCACTCCACCACTGAGCCACATCCCCAGCCCTATTTTGTATTTTATTTAGAGACAGGGTCTCACTGAGTTGCTGAGGCTGGCTTTGAACTCGTGATCCTCCTGCCTTAGCCTCCCAAGTGCTGGGATTACAGGCGTGCACCACCGGCCTGGCTGCATGTCATCATTTGATTGACAGCCTTTTCCCTTTCTTAGAGGTACGTACAATAATGGGGCATCTTAGAACTCGTGGCCCTTCGGATGAGATGAAATTCTGTGTCTTTGCTATGGCTTCGACCCACTCCTTTGCAACAATGTGAGTTCTAGAACAACCTGGGAGTTGGCTGCTGGGTTCGTTCTGTGAACTCCCCAGCCCCGAGAACAATGCTGGCCCCTGGAAAGCCCTTGAAAGAGCTCCTTTGCCTGGAGAGTGGCTCTCGGCCTAACCGGGGAGTCTGAGACGCCCCTCCAGGGAGCCTCCTTTCTGCCGGCGATGCTCTGCCCAGTGGCCATGCTCTGCTCTTTGTCCCCTGGCTGCAGCCCTGGCTGTGGGCTCTTTCCGCTCAGCTGAATGAAGAGGAGGAGAACCAGGACGGGAAATAGAAATCCTCCAGAACCGTGACAGGGGCTGGGCTGGGGGCGTGTGTGTGCCCAGCACAGGGGCCAGAGGCAGGCAGGGCAGCTGGACCCATCTCAGGCGAGAGGCGCCCACGCCTGCGAGCTCTGAGGTCTGGATGATTTGGCATTGTCTACAACTCTCAGATTATGGGCAATTTGGATCTGTCACCTGTGCGGAAATTACGGTGATTTGGGTTCATTTGTAAGCCTCAAGTTATGGTAACACGGGTTGATTTCCAGCCCGAGATTATGGTAATTTGGCCTCCGTGTTTCCGGGGGCTGCTGCTCACAGCCAGACTGACACTCCCCTCCCTGACGCAGCCCTAGAAGGAGGTGGGATTTGGAAATGGTGGCCAGGCGGGGGAGGGGCTGCGGTTCTGGGGCCCCGCCCCCGCACGCTGTGGTACCTTTGGCCCGACAGGGGATGTCCACCACCTTCTCCATCTCTGCGGTGATGTGTCTCTCTGGCTCCTTGACGAACTGCGGTGGTTCTGCAGGAGGGAGGCCCAGAGCAGAGGCTCAGAGCCAGGCCACTGTGGGTCACCCTCCCGCAGGCCTGCGCCTCGCTGCCCCGCTGCCCAGCTGCCCCCCCGCCTCACCCAGCACGGAGAGGTAGGCCCCCCGAGCCGCGGGGGGCACGCTGCTGCTGCGCAGCACCGCCTCGCACTGGTAGTAGCCGGCGTCGCTGACCGTGGGGTTGGGGATGGTGAGCCGGCGGTTGTAGTCGCTGATGCCGCCGGACACCAGCACCCCGTCCTTCTTCCAAATGATGTGCAGCTTGATCAGGGGCCTGCGGGGAGGGAGGCGGGGAGGGAGGCGGTGTTCACAGGCCCGACTTCAGGGGTCCTGAAGGGGGTGGGGCCAACGGAGTGGCCGCCCCCTTGTGCCACTCCCTGGACGCCCACACAGGGCCAGGGCGAGCTCCTCAGTGCTGGGGGCCTCAGACTCCTCATCTGCAGATCAGGGGCGACTGCGCCGGCCCCTGGGGCTCTGGGGATGAGGAGGGCAGGGAGCTGAGGAGCTGGGGTGGGGTGGCCGTGCAGGGCAGCCTGGCTGGGCTCCAGCACTGGGCCTTCCCTCTATATAGGAGGAGGCGGTGGAGGGAGGGAGAGGGACAGGAGGTAAGTCCCAAAGCCTGTGATGGGAAACTAGCTCAGACAGAGACCCAGCCCCAGCTCCGAGGGGACAGCAGGGTGGGCCCTTCCCACGTCATTGACTCTGCACCCCCTCTTCATCCCAGGCTCCATCTGCCTGGCCATCTTGCTCAGCCCCAAGGATGGCTCTGCAGAACTCACTGCCCAGGACACTCAGAGGGTCCTGTGAGTTCTGCGGTCCTGTAGTTTAGGAAGCCTGGCTGGTATGGGGTTGGCCAGGATCTCTAGGGCGCGACTCCTCCGGCCTTGAACGCATAGCCTGGCCACCTGCCTCATGCCTGTGAGGAGCTCAGGTTCTACGGAGCGAATTTTCAGAACCGTTGCTACGGGACCAGCCCTCCAGGAATCTCCAGCTGTAGGTGACCTCAGGGTCGTCATTCAACTCCTTACCCATCGCATCAGTTCACGGAGCACTTAGGAGGTGTCAGGTCAGCCTGGGGTCAGCACCCTACCTGCATGCCTTACAGTGAGGCTTCCCACCTCTCCTACCCCTATCCCACCTCCTTCTCAAGGCTACGTCCCTGAGTGGTGGTCACTTTGCAGATGAGGAGACTGAAGTCCAGAGCAGGGCAGTGAACATGGGCCTCAGGGACAGCCAGTTACATTTTTCAGTTCAGACATCAGCCAGTTGGGTGACCTTGGGTGGGTTGCTTGCCCTCTCTGGGCTGCAGGGTAATTGCTGGGAGAAAGGAGGTCTAGTAGCAGCACTTAGCAGCCTGTCCTCACACGAGGAGGCCCAGGGATGATTTTACTCTTCCCAGGTGAGGGAAGTTCAGGCCATGGTGGCACCTGGCCCCAGGTCTCCCCGCTACGAAGCCCATGCTCTTGACCGCCATGATTCATCTCCTGTGCACCCTTCCCTCTTGCCTACCTGAGCTTTCAAGGAGAGGTCCCCTGCCCTCTCTGCGCTGCTCTAAGTGGTGGAAGTCTACCTCTCATGAGCCCCAGGCAGCCTGGCTGAGCTCTGCTTCCTGGTTCTGTTCTCTCCTCTTGGGACCCAGAGAAGGAGCTGCCTCTGCTCCTACCTGACACCCCCCAGCAACAGCTGGAGCCTCCACCTGCCGTCTGCCTCTGCTCTCCTGGTCCTCACCCAAGAGGGCTTCCAGAACTTTCCAAACTTCAACTGCACTCCCCAGGAGCAGTGGCCGGAGTTGGGAGGGACAAGGAGCAGAAAAGGAAGGTCCACCCACCTGGCATTGGCCACACACTCCATGGTCACCTCTGAGGTCCCGGCCACCACGCTGGTGTTCTTGGGGGGGACAATGATGGTCGGTGCGATGGGATCAGCGGGGCCCCCGACATCTGGGGAGAGGTCAGGGGTGAGCTGGGTGCAGAGGTTGGAAGTTCCAACCCCTCCTGGCCAGGCTGATGCCATGGGAGACCTCTGTCCTCCCTATGTGGGGCAGGTGGCCACAGGGGCTGCTGAGGGCTGACCTCTGGACACTGACCCCAGGGGCTGTCATTTCCCCTCTTCCTCTGTGATGAGGTCTGTGGGTGTCCAGGGACTGCCCCCGAGGACTCTGCTGGTGCCCAAGGCCCTCCCTAGTCCCTGGGAAGCAGCCAAGCCTGCCTCCCTCCCCCACAGCCCTCCTCCAAATCCTCCCTGACTCAGTTTCCCTTGTTGGTTTCCTTCCTCATTGTCTCCTCCCCAGAATGCAAACCCCACACGGAACTGAACAGTGACCCCCATTCATGTCCACTGGGCAGATGGGACTGTGACTCCATTTGGAAATGGGGGCTCTGCGATGCGGTGAGTCTGGACGGGGCCATGCTGGATGAGGGTGGGCTCTCCATCTATCCACAGGGACTGGTGTGCTCGAGGAGGAGCCCTCAGACCCAGACAGGGGTGAGGACAGGTGGAGACAGGGCGTCTGAAGACAGGAAAGCCCGGCAAGGTGCAGCACCCTGGAGCTGGAGGAGGCGGAAGGAGCCTCCCCAGGGCCTATGGAGGGGGTCTGGCCCATGGCACCTTGATTTCAGGTCTCTGGCCTCTGGAACCCAGGGAGTTAATTCCCACTGCAATAAGCCACTGGTTGGTGGCACTCTGTCATGGTGGCCACGGGGACCTTGGCTTCTCCCAGAGGCTGTGGACTGAGCTGTGGCCCCAAAAGCTGCTATGAGGAAGCCCTAGCCTGGGTGATGGCCCCTGGGGGTGGGTGTTGGGAGCTGAGTAGGTCCAGCTGAGGTCGTTAGGGTAGGGTCCCTATGACAGGATTAGTGTCCTTGCAAGAGCTCTGGCTGGTGACAGGGTATTGTCTGCAAGCTGGGAAGGGAGCCCTCTGAGACCCCACATGCCGCTCCGTGACCAGGGCCTCCTGCCCCCGGCACAGGGAGCAAGGCGGTCAGCTGCTCAGGCCCCAGCGGGAGCTCGGCTGCCTGAGCTGACCCGCGTCTCCAGCAGAGATCCGCCCTGCCACCCAGGAGGCGCTCAGATACGTTCACATCCACAGTGCGTGGAACTGTCACCATACACTCCCAGGGCAGATGACTGAGTGGGCTTTACTGGAAAAAAATAAAAAAGCCCTCCAGCTGTTCTAATAGAGGGGTAGGGCTTCCTGTTCTTGTGTTTTGGATTCTTTTTTGGTACTGGGGATTGAAAGCAGAGCTTCTTAACCACTGAGCCACATCCCCAGCCCTTTTTATTTTGAGACATAGTCTCGCTAAGTTGCTTAGGGCCTTGCTAATTTGTTGAGGCTGGCTTTGAACTTGTGATCCTCCTCCCTCAGCCTCTAGAATTGCTGGGATTACAGGTGTGTGCCACCGCACCCGGTGTGTTTTGGATTCGTTAGCCAGTGCTTCCCTTCGAGGGTCCCTGCAGGCCCAGTGTTGGCAGGAACGCCAACATCCTCTGAACTCCTGCTCCAGGGCCCCTGATACACAGCATTTTCTGCTTGCAACAAATCTACCTAGTTGGCCTCTTTCCAGGAGGCCCTGCAGGTGTCCAGCCACCGTGACTGCACGGCCTCAGGTGACAGTGCAAGGACATCTTTTGTGGGGCCAGGAGGAGGGCACGCAGTAGCCAGCTGCCCCTCTGGGCCACCCTCGTCAGCCTTGGCAGTTTTCCTCCCTGGACTCTGGGCCTTGCTAGAAGAGGCTCAGCAAGAATGGGAATAAAATGTGAAAATAAAGTAAAATGAAGGGGCCAGGAAAGGGAGCATATAAAGCAGAATAATTGCGACAATATAAAAGTCTCATGTAGGCGCCATAAAGCGCGATCGGATTGAAAGCTGCTGATATAGCTGAATCCATAAACGTGTGCTCTAAGTTGTTTATCACATGCTGGGCGCCCAGGTACCACGGCCCAGATTAATGGGGCGCAAGGAGGAGACAGACAGTTAGAGCCCAAGCTGCAGCGCGCGGCACAGCGGGATACACAGGGGCAGGGACATAGGGGGAGGGGGACCCCGCAAGGGTCCCTGGGGCAGGTGCCCAGGCAGTAGCCTGCAGGGCTGGAGAGGAGCCAGTGACACAGGATGGAGGGTCTGCAGTTTGGAAGCCTGGTTCAAAGCCTCGTCCTGCCCGTGTCCTGGGGCAGGACCTGGGTGGGCTACTTCCTTCCACCTGTCTGTTCTCAGTGGCAGAAGGGGACACACGTGCCACCTCTAGGGCTGTGTGCATTAGCAGCACCCCTCAGCAAATCCTTCCCGGGTGAGCGCTTGGTGCAGGCCAGGAGCAAGATGCCCCGCCGAGGGTCAGCCCTCTGGGGACACAACCTGGGAGGCAGTGTGGGCAGCACTCACTCATCCAAGAGCCTAAAGATGCAGGTGACGGACTGAGGAGGGCAGGGTGTGTTCCAGCCTGTCGGCAGTGAGTGCAGGGTGCCTGCACACAGTAGGTGCTCAAGCAGGGACGTGCCTGCTGGTGCTGGAGCGAGCTCTCCCTACTACCCTGGACCAAGCGATGGACCCAAGGCTACTGGGGTCGGTGTCGCAGACTCACGGGGTCTCCTGACCAGGGAGAGGAGAGGTGCCTTCTGCCTCCAGGAAACAAGTCTCTGGCCTCCGGGGGATGTGGTGGGTGGGGGCTTCATGGTGGATGCTGGGACTCGAGTGGGGCTCAGAGAAGCAGAGTGGGGAGGTGTTGCAGAAAGGGAGCGTGCGGGTGGCCTGCAGGGCTGCGGGGCACAGGGCGAGGTGTCCACGGAGCAGAGCTCCAGGTGGCCTGTCGGCTGCCCCTTCCCAGGCCCTCTCCTTGCTCTCCAGGAGAACGTGCTAACTCATTTCAGTGCTCTCCTCAGCTGAGCCCCCATGTGTCCTCAGAATCCTCCTTAACACAGTGCACCCAGGAGGCCGGAGCAAGCCTGTGATGACCCCCACTTCCACTCCTCCTGGGGAGTGGAGGCAGCTTTGACTGTGGAGGATGGTGAGCCTGTCCCTGGACTTGAGGCTGCCCTGGGGAGAGCCTGGTCATGGAGGGGGAACGAAGTCGATAGGGGGTGGCCTGGGTCTGGGATGCAGAAAACAGAAGGACCAAGGTCAGTTTAGGGATCGGATGCCTAAAGAGGGGGCCCCTTTTGCAGAGCCCAGGAAGAACCGGTTCCAAGGGAGATGAGCCACCTTGGAGATGGTCACACTGTCTGAGGTGGTGGCGGGATGGAGATGCTCAGAGATACCGGGGTAGAGGCCTGCTGGAGGGGGGACTGCAGCCATCCTTGCAGGTGTGCTGGGGAACACTGGCAAGATCCAGGAGCCAGGGATAGGGGAGAACGGGAGGAAAGAGAGGCCACATGCTGGACATTGGACTTGCTCATGTCAGGGGAGGCGGAGATGTGATGGCGGAGGAAGAACCTGCAGGGACCCAAAGCTTGGGCAGCAGGTCCTGGAAGCTCAGGGAAAGGGGAAACAGAACCCAGTACCCAGAGGGTGGGATAGTGAGTGGCAGCTGGGAGCTGGGGACGAGGTTGAGAGGTGGTGGGACAGCAGGGTGCTGCGGGCAGTGGGGAGGAGACCTCAGCCGCCTTTCCAAGGACAGCAGCCCCAAAGGGACATCTGCTATCCTCCTTGGGTTCCCAGAGATGGCCATGGGGTGGGGGACACTCTGGCTATCTGGTGTTCTCCTGGGGAGCCCTCTGTCACCAGGTGTCCCAGGGCTGGCTCAGGGGTGTGCCTCATTGACCGCATGCTCTGTAGAGGCAGAAGCAGGGACAGCCCGTGAAGCCAGCAGGGCCAGGGTGGCTAGGAGCCAAGAGCCTTCAGCCTGGGGTCTCTCTCAATACCCATCACATGCCTATCTTGGTGGTGGGGGTCCCCGGCCATGAGCTGGATCTGGCTGCTGTCCTGACGGGCACGGGCAGGTCCTGGGGCAGGCTACTGTGGGAGAAGACTGCTTCCGCCTGAGTGGGACACTGGGGTGAGTGGGGCCCCAGCAAGCCCAAGCAAGGAGGCGTGGCCACGGGAGCCCCTGGCACAGAGAGCCCATCCTACACCCAGGACAGGAGGAAGCAGACGGCTTTCCACTCAATGGCCACGTTTGGATCAGCTGCCCTAAGATGATTTTCATAATGGCCACAAACATGGCTTTGCTGAAGAGGAACCCAGGCTCAGGGACCACGCGACTCACCTGGGCCTCCTGCATGGGGCCCGGCTGTCAGCACCCAGGCCTTCAAACCCGTCCCACCCAGATCAGGGTGCCACTTGTGCCACCAGAGCACCCGAAGTGAGGCTGGTGCCCCTTTGATTTAATGTGATTTAATTTTAACAAATTTACATTTAATTAAAAAAGGATCCCAATTCAGTTATTAGAACGCTTCAGTATGTAGGGAACAACTTGGGTATAAGACTCTACCTTTCCAGATGTGCACTTTAGGAAATCTAAATACAGATCACGTATTTCAGACGAAAATTGAGCATCAGAATTGAGAGGCATGGAGGTGCCCGGTGAGTGTCAAACGCACATGCATTTCAAAGACTTCGTGGGCAAGAAACGAAAGTGGAAACTATACTGTTTCCTGTAGGAGGGTGTGTTTAAAAGATATTCTGGAAATGCTGGGTTGAGCAAAATAGATTAATAAAATTAATTCTGCCTCTTTCTTTCTTCTTTTTTTTTTTTTTTTACTTTGCAAAAAATGGGTCTCCCAGAAAATTTAAACTTATGCATGTGACGCACGCAATATGTCTATGCACCCAGGTGGGGAGTTTCAGGAGCTCTGACAGTCTGAGTGAAGTCCCTGGGTTGCCCCAGGCTGGGGACAAAACCCAGGTCACCAGGCTTGCTCCCTGTAGCACCTGAGCAGAGAGGGACGGAAGCGGGAGGCTGGGCTGCACAAGAGAGCAGAGGGGAGCGGAGCTGGGGTGGGCGAACAGGCAGCTCCTCCTCGCTGGCTGGGGGGGGGGGGGGGGGCGGGCTGGGGATTTGTGTCAGTGCGAGGAACGGGGTTTTGAAGTGCAATCACTTGTGGGAGGGGAAATTAGCTAAAAATCAGCCGACTCTGCTCTCAATCCACCACAAATCACCAGGCTGGAGCAGGAGCCGAGCATCGCAGGGGGTGGGGGAACAGCAGCGGGGTGTGGGAGGGGCCCTGTGCCTCCCCTGGGCCAGCGGAGGATTGTGGGGGTTGAGATGCAATAGAGAGCGAGTGACCCCCACATTCAGCCCAAAGAGCAGCTGTTTAATTCCCCCGAGGAAGGCTCCCGACCTGGATCTCAGGGTAAACTGAGTCATTCAGGAAGATGCTGGCTTTGACTCAGGCACAAGCTACTCCGTGTCTTTGACCTTGCCTTGGACAAATCGCCAGGTAATAGGACCACTAGAAAATAGAAGGGAAAACGTCTCCCCTGATGACGGATTCCTTTCTCCTACAGAAACAGGAAGCTGGCCTGTGCCTGGCAGGCCCAGGCTGTGGGACTCGTCTGAGACCTTGGCTCAGGTCAGTGTCAGAAGTCACACCATGATCCTGGTGGCCCAGCGTCCAGTGGAATTCTCCTCCCTGCATCCAGATGTCTTTCTCTGGCACATGGGGACCCAGGGTTGGAGGAAGGAGATTACTGGGAACAGGGGAAGGTGTTCATGTGGAGCTTGCAAAGCCCTGGAATGTGGAAGGCAGGGAAAGGGGTGCTCGGGGATACCTGAGCACTGGCGGACAGAGGTTGGGGTCAGGCAAGGCCCTGTGTTGCCCGCAGCTTCATCTTGCTGCATCTAGCAGGACACGGATGATAAATGACACTTGCTTTGGGAGCGGGAGTGGTACAGATGTGAGAGACCTGAACATCTGGCTCCCCCAGCTTGTGCGGCGCTTGGCCGCTGCCAGAAGCACTGGTTTCACCCCACAGACTTGTAACTTGGCTGCCATCCTAGTGACCGGCCCCCACTTCTCCACCCTGGGATGGAGGCTGGAGGGAGGCCACAGTGTGGCAGGGGAGATCCAGGCCAGGCACCTGGCTGCAGTCTCGGCTGGACACATCGCTTTGCCAAAGGACCCTGAGGAGTCCCCCTTCCAGTGCCTCCTGGTGCATATGTAGGTGGGAGCCTGGGAGTGCCTGTGTCCCCGAGGTGGTGGCGGGGCGCCTGGCTCCGCGTGGGAGCAGTCTTCTGCCAGCTGAGCGGCGGCAGCTGGTGTATTTCTTTCCAAATGAGCTTCCGGGTGCTCCTCTAGCAGCACCTGAGCCTGGGTGGCTGTGAGCCCCATGAGCTCACCCTCTCTCACCCTGTCCCCACCTCCGGGCCTCAGGGGACCTGCCCACCATCACTCTAGGCGTCCCTCTCCTGATGCAGGGTCTCAGGCTTCCAGAACGGAGCTGCCTCTGCATCTCTCTGGCACTCACCCCGCCCCCACCGCTTCCTCCTCCGGAGGGTCCCTCACCGCTGTCCCCAGACGCCCCGCTGCCATTCCATCTTCCCAATGACCCTCTGGAGCACCATTCCCAAGATTTAATGACCCGCTGCGAGCCGTCCCGGGCCCCGCGCCTACTTACTCTCCACGGCGAGAGTGATGGGCTGGCTGGTCTTGTTATCCCCGTTCTTGTCATTAACAGCCTGCACGTAGTAGCGGCCGGCGTCAGGAGCCACCGTGGACAGGATGACAAGGGTGTTCTCCAGCGTAATGGCTCTGGGAAGAGGAAGGATTGCGGTGACAGGGCCTGGGGGCTCTTGAGTCTCCAGGGAGTGGGAGCTGGGACCTGGAGTGGCTGGCCCCAGAGTGCCGTCCCCGCCCCAGCTGGGAAGAGGAGGATGGCCTCCCTGCCTCCCCCTGCAGCCCACTTCCCCAGCCACCTGCCGCCCAAACCCCAGCCTCTGTGCATCTGCAGAGAATCCCAAGGTCAGGCCTGGAGTTCAAGACTGGCCGCATGAGGTTCCCTACTCCACCCCGAGGCAGGGTCAGGGGCCTTTTCCACCAGTGCCAGTGGGCGTTCGTCCTTGGTGGCTGTGAGAGGTTATCTCTGCAGCAGTGCAAGCATCGGACACCTTAGTGATGCTCACAGACTGAGAGAGTGACCGCTGTGTAATAAGCAGCAATAATGAATTAGCAATGGCCAGGAGGGCTCAGGATCAGCACCTAACCCTGATCCCTTTTCTGCTTTGGGTAGTAGGAATTGAACCCAGGGCTCCTCTACCACGGAGCCACATTCCCAGCCCTTCTATTTTTTATTTAGAGATAGTGTCTAAGTTGCTGAGGCCAGCCTCCAACAATCCTCCTGTCTCAGCCTCCTGAAGAGCCTGGCCTCCTTAACCCCAATTCTAAATTTACCTAGGTTGAATCAAGGTGACAGGTCATCTGAACATAGACTTCTGGGGTCCTGTTCCCCCTAGTCCCTTCCCCAGGGATCAGTTTCCCCCTTCCCACAGCTTGAGAACACTCCTGGGAGCTACTGAGCTGGTTGATGGGGTGAGGAGGGAGGCCGCTATGCTGTGAGTGTGGAGATGGGCCATTGCCCCCTAGCGGGTGCCACTGCTGGGTTCCCATTACGGACAATGACCCTCACAGGACGGGCCTCCAGGGAGGGAAAGAGAGAGCCACGTCCTCTCCCGTGCAGATGCGTCCCCCAGGCTGGCTCTGCCCGGGTCCCTTCTCCCTCTCTCCCGATGACAAACAAACCCATTAGTTTGCCGTCTATCTCCGGATTGTGATGTGATGTGCCCGAGACAGCTGTTAAACATCCTTAATGTTAGTTTAACAAGGACGAATCCAGTTGAATTCTTTTCAAATTTTCCCATTAGGTGAATGTTACAGAGTTTTAAACAGGCTCTCAAATAAGCACCCCCACCAAGGCGTCTCGGCCCAGCTCTCTCCTAGCCAAGGGGCGTGGGGTCCCTGCTCCTGGTTTTGGGGCTTCGCTTGCTGAGACTCACACCAGCCCAGGAACTCCGGGCAATAGGGAGGTGAGCCCTCCTGCTCCCCGGGGCCTAGGGACCCTAACGATGTCCCTTTTCTTTTTTTATTCCGTAGATTTCTTTTTGACGCCAGCTAATGGGGTGACAGGTGGGACCAGAGCCAGTCTAACATATTTTGAAGGTGATAACACAGGATGGAGAAGGTGGCCGTCTCCCTGCCTGCAAGTCTCCTGCAGGGACCCTTGTCCTTGGAGCAGCATGTGGGGTGGCTGAGGTTGGGGGAAGGAGCTGGGGTGGGTCCCCCAGCCCCTGAGGAGCATGCTCTCCCCCACGGGCCTCACCTCCTTCCCTACATGGAGGTGGAAGCCAGTGCCTTCCAGCCCTGAGCTCAGGGGTTCTGAGCCCCGTCCCTGTTTCGGTTTATTCCCCAGGTGGCCCAAGACAGCCCAGCAGACCACTGCCTGCCGCCCCCCCCCCCCCGTGACCCTCATCTGTCTCTCACCCTCACAGTCCAGCTTCAGGACCCAGGATCATTTCACAGGTCCCAGCTTCCCCAGCCACACCGCGGCCCTGGCCACTAAGACAGACCTAGGGAGTCTCCCGGGGGCCCGCTCCCTGGCTCCCGAGCCCCTGGTTCTGGAGAAGGAGGCCTCTCCTCCCTTTTCTTCTCTCACCAGGTCGCCTCCCGCCCCATCGCCTCCTGCCTCGTCCTCCCCTCTCCTTTAATTGGATTGGGGGTATGTTCTGATGGATCTTTCTAGGTCAGTGGTCTCAACCTGGGGGGACTTTGAGAAGGTCTGGACAAGGCTTGGTTGCCACCACCGGAGGGGGGTGCTCCTGGCAGTGGTGGTGGAGGCCGGGAGGCTGCTGGCAGGCAGCCTCATGCCCCACAGGGGAGGGCGACCGGCCCTAAGGTGGACATCCACGGTATGGTCTGACCGTGTCCCCGGGTTGAAGTCCCCCCACCCCCTGCTGTGAGATGTTAAGACAGAAACGTAATCTGAGAATGGTGTTCAGAGGTAGGACCTTTGGGGGTGACTGGGAGGAGACAGGACTGAGTCCTGGTGGCTCTATGAGGAGGGGGAGGGGGACCAGAAGGTGCACACACGAGCATACTCCCTGTCTTGCTCTGTCCGTCCCTGAACCACCTGGGGACCCTGCCAGCAAGTCTCCCCCAGAGGTGCCTCTCCCTCTCCCTCCAGAATCCGGAGCCCAGATGACCCTCTTCCCTTTATAACTCATCACCTGCGGTGACGTTGGCAATGGAAAGCAGATGGGCACCCTGAGAGCCTGGCCTAGCCTGTCCCAGGTGCAGTGTGGCCAGTTGGCAGAGGTGGCCAGTGTCCACCTCGGTGCTGGGCTTCCCTTCTAGATGGCACCATGGCTGCTGGGAAACCCAGGGGACAGGCAGGGCATGTGTGCCTCTGGGCATGGACCCCGAGCCTCCCGCTCCCCCCATGCCACCCTGTCCCCTGTGGGAGCAGCACGACTTGAGGGCCTGTGTTGAGGATGGAGAGCCCCAGCAGCCTGGGCTCTGGCCGATGTGGAGGAGGCACCCTTCCGTCCCTCACTCGGGCAGGACTTCCTACTAGGGGCGTCAGGTCACTGTGACTGGGCTCCCCGTTCCTGCAGCTGGCCTTGCCTCCACCAGCACCTGGGCTGGGGCCGCCCTCGGGGCCTGGGTTCCGTTCTGAACACGGAGTGGGACAGGAGGCAGGCAGGCCTTCTGACTTGCTTCCTGACCCAGCAGCGGGCAGGGAGGGTCCCTGGGCTCTGTGTGAGATGGCACGGGATGGCGTGTGCTCAGTTCCCCTGTGCCTGCTGCTGCGGGACCAGGAGGGTATCCTGCCTGCCGGGCCCCAGACGCACTCATGCGGAAGGACCCCTGGGGGCCGGTCCTTGGGGGCACTGGACCCTCTCTTTCAGGCAGGGCTGGCTTATCCTGTTAGCATTCCCCGGGCCTCTCCACCCGGCAGTGGGCCCGCCACATCCCGCCTGCTGTTCCTACCCAGCCAGCCCTTCTTAGCTGCGAGGGGTCCAATCCATAATATAATTAAGAATAAAGCAAACCACCCCAGGAGGAGCCCAAGCCTCCCGCAGGCCTCCCTGTTGGGAATCTTGTTTCATTTTCAACGGAGCTCGGGCCTGGTGGGGGCTGCCAATCCCTGTCCTGCCCAGGCGGGCAGTGGGAACGGCCTTTCTGGACAGCGGCTCCTTCCCACCCTACCGGTCCCTCTGACTGACAGCGTTCATCAGACACGGGGCTCTGACGTGCAGACACGAGGGAACGGCTTCCAGGGATCCTTTCTGTTCAGTGATGAATGGTAGCGTGCGGCAATTGCCAAGATAGAACCACCCAGCGTTCTAGCATGCATCTGGAAGCCCTGGGTGGGGAAGCCCTGTGTGTGTGTGTGTGTGTGTGTGTGTGTGTGCAGGGAGACTCTGTCCTGGTGCCAGAGGGTGCTGGGAATGAGAAGCGGGTGAGGACGGAGGCCTAGAATGGGAAAAGGAGGCCGGAAGGTGCTAGGAAAGGGAGGATGGGAGTGAGGGAGTCCTCTAAGCTCAGCCAGTGGGGTAGATAAGCCAACATGCCCCCTCCCATAGCCAGGGCAGACATTGCTAATCGACTACCATGCTCTTTCCCATGAGCCTGGGCGGGGCCTCAGAAGCCTTTTCCATTCTCTTCTGGACAGACACTACCAATCGATTGCTTGCAGGATGCCTCGGTGCGCCTGGGCACGTGAGATAGAAAACCTCAGCAAGGGAGCTGGCATGGCAGGATACCTCTCCCTGTCCTGTACTTGTGCCCTAGAGGCCCCTGTCTACAGCCTAGCCCAGCCTCCAAGCTCAGGGCCAATGTCCTGCTGGCTTGATTGAAACTTAGTTCTGAGGGGTGGGCTTTGACCCACGCTGTCAGTCTACCCGGGGACTCAGGCTGCTGCTCCATTCTCCACTTTGCTCCGAGCCGTGTGACTCTACAGTCCTCTCTATGACCCGGGGCACACGTGCGCCTCTGAGTTCTGCCATGTCCTTGTTTTGGCCAATGACATGTGAGCAGAGACTTAAAAACCTATATTTCTGCTTCCTTTCCTGCTCCTTTGCCACTGCCAGGATAACATGCTGGGGCTGGTGGACAGGAGGACGACACCTGGAGCAGAGTGGTCATCTGTCATTCACAAGAGGTCCTTCTAGGTTAGTCAGTGGTCAGCGACTCCAGGCAGAAGTACCCCTGCAAGCCCGGCCTATACCACCAACCTGTAGATGCTCAAGAAAAATTCAGGTGCTCATGCTCATTGTTCTAGCCACTGGGATGTTTTGTTACAGAGCATTATCGTGGTGTAGATTGCTATTACATACTAGGAGGGGTTCTTGATCTCAACCAGGCATTAGAATAACCTAGGGAGTTTTTAAAAATACCTATGTCCCAATTGCACTCCACTGCAATTAAATCAGAGTGCCTTGGGAGGCAACCTGAAGACCAGCTTATTTCAGAGCTTCCAAGAGAGTTCCAGGGCCGGGATGAGGATCACTGTGCTTGGACGAGCTCTCCAAAGCCAGCGTGCGTGCGTGTCTGGGCAGTTTGCCCCTGAGTTTTACAGCAGGGAGGGATTAGCAGCCCTGTGTGAGCTTCGGGAAATGCTCCACCCTGGGAGCTTCACACTGTTGTCCGTCAGCGGGGCAAAGCCAGCCACTCCATAGGGCTGTGGTGGGATCACGCATCAGCAAGTGCTTTTGGAGCTTGTGCTCTGGGGGGAGGAAGGAGAATGGACTGAGAATACCCACTTCCTCCTGGAGCGCAGAAGCCCTGGGGGAGAGCGGATGTGTGAGTGCCCACAGCTGCCCCTTGATAAATGACAGTCACCGCTATCACTGTGATATCACTGTGGTTTGCTACTGTGCTTCCCCAGCGGGTCCCAGTGTCCCCAAAGAAAGGAGCTGCCATCTACTCCTCCACTTGCTGCACAAACCAGGACGGGCTCTGTCCAGTCTGGTGGGCAGCCTGAGCAGATGGGGAGCCGCTGGTCTTTCCAGGAGTGGGGAGAGGTGGTGTCCCAGAGAGGAAAGCCCCGGGGATCTCCTGGAGGCCTGCTTCGCCTCCTGCCTTCTGTGGAACTGAGGGAGGTTGCCCGCGTCGCTCCTGCCCCCAGCCAGGGGTGCACAGAGGGTCCTGTGGACTCTGAAAGCCCTGTGTGTTTGCCCTCACGCCCCAACTCCCCCGGCCACACCAACTTCTTGCAGCCCAGACAGACACGCCCTTGCACCCCAGCGGACACCCAGCCATACCCGCACAACGGAAACGCCCATGCCCATCACCACCCCCGTGCTGGCCTGTTGCCATGGTGACCTGCCTTGTGCTGCCTGCTTGGGTGTTTCAAGTCCTCTGAGAGGCAGAATTGTCCTCCATCCAAGAGTGGAGACACACCCTGGGATTCCCAGGGAGCCCCAAGTCCTGACACGTGGTTTCAAGAAAGCTCCTCATGAACCAAACTGGGCTGGCCAGGTCCCAGGAGAGCCGGAAGTGGCATCTGCAGGGAGGCCCTGCCCAGCAGTTATCTGACCCAGTCCCCCTCCCCAGGGACGGCTTCTCCCCTGCTCCCCCCAGAGTGGGGCCTCACATGCGGCTGCTGGGCGGGATCTTGCGGCCATCGCGGAACCAGGTCACCTGCGGCCTGGGGAAGCTGGCGATGCGCGGGGCGCGGATGACGGCGGCTTCTCCGTGGGAGACACTCTGGCGCTTCTCACCCTCCTCAAAGCTGCCCATGTCTGCAGGGGGAGAGGGGACGCAGGGTCAGGGGCTGAGGTCAGGCCAGGGACGCCCGTGCGAGGTGGTGGCAGCAGCAGGATAGTGTGGGCTAGCTGGGATGACCGCCAGGGAGGGGGCCCATGCCTGGAGCACCGCAGGTCTGCCCACTGTCCCGTCCTCTGATTCACCAGTGGGATGTGCTCTGCTCTGTGCGTCTGGGTTTTATATCCACTTAAATCCGGATATCCGAGAATCGATTTGTCCAGCAACTGGGAGAGTTGATCACTATTTCACATATTTTACTCAAATGGGCTCAGAAAGGTTAATTAACTTGTCCAAGGTCACATAGCTAGGAAGGGACAGAGCCAGGATTTGCCCTTGGACCTAGAACTCTGGATTCAGGCTGCGTCCCCCTTCCCTGCTGCCTTGGGCTTGGCAGGGCTTTTAGGTGTGTGTCACAGCTCTCGGGGCCAGGGTCCTGTGCCTGTGGGAAAAGGGACGGGTGGGCATGCGGGGCAGGGTGGGCCCTCGGATCCTCACGCACAGCCTTGCTGTGGAGAGGACGCCCCTCCTGGGCCTGGGCTGCTGTGGTTGAGGCCGTATATGGACAGAAACCCCAAACTGTTCTTTTTCAAGCGTCCTCCCTCCTTGGCAGACAGGGAGGGGAACATGTATCCTGCCTCTGATGTCCTGGTGGCCAGGAGGGAGCAGAGAGCAGGGGCCACCAGACAGGAGACCCTGTGGTCCCCCCCACCTGCTGCTCCTGCATCCCAGCGTGGAGGTGGCTCTGGGAAGGGGCATCAGGGTTTCCACTCCACCTTGAAAATAAATAAATACAGAAATCTGGCGCCCATTAGACACGCAGAGTCTCCGCCCCGGGCCTGCTGATCAGAGCCAGCCATCTAGCAGGGCGCTGTGGAGGGCGCCCACGTTCAACCACGAGGAACGTGCTTTCTCCCAAACGTGCCGCGTGTCAGGAACACCTGCAGAGTTAGAGTGTTCCCGGGAGCCCCACCCGCTAGGCTTCGGATTTGGTTGGTGTGAGATGCGGGGAAGGGGGACGTGTGCTTGGGGTCCCCCACGGCAGCCACAGGTTCCTCCTCAAACCCTCACTACATGGCGACAGAGCCCGGCTCCCCAGGGCAGCAGGCTTGTGTGCAGTAGGGTTCAGACCGTGGCCTTGTGAGACTTGGTCCCCCCATTGCCCAATGGTCCCCTCTGTACCAACGGGCCACATGTCCTAAGCCACCTGGGCTTCTCTTACCACGTGGCTGTTATTTCTCAACTCCTCTAACACCCTGGCTGCTTCTTCCTGTTTCCAGGGGTGAGAGTCTTCGGGGTGGGTGGGACCCAGGCATCTGCATTTCCCTACTGCCCAGGACAAGCCACAGTTGAGAGCTGCCATGGTGACGGAAGACAGCCTAGCTTATCCACTCTGTATATCTCGGCGTCACCTGGCCCTTGGCAAACCCAGCCTCTCCTGCCTCCCGCCTCCCCAGGGCGTGGAAGGTCTGGCCGCCACATACCCAGCCTCTGAATTCTTGATCTGCAACCTGACTTCAGATTCTGCTGCACACCCACGTTTGAGGGGACGGGCCTGCGCTCTCATCTGAGTCTCCTTGGGGCCACACTGCCCTCCTGGTGTCTACCTGACCTTATGTTTTTGACTGTAACCTGTCTATAAATGACCCTCACACCCCCTGCTCCAGCTTGGCTCTCCCCTGAACTCCAAGGCACAGTTTCCAATGTCTGCAGGGCATTTGTGCCAGGAGGCCTGGCCACTCCTGGGTCAAGCCCCTCCTTTTGGGGCTACTAGTTCTACCCATTGCTCCCACTGCCACCACTCTGGGCCAGTCACCTGAGCTCAGACACTTCCTGACACCAGAGTGTTTCCTGGTCCCTTACAAGGTCCCCAGTTCTTCCTCTGGGGCATCACTCTCAGGTACCAAGGTACCAGGTCCCCACAGGCCCTGCCAACAACGTTGCTCTGACTACTGGCTTCCCACCTTGTGGGGACTCCCACTTAGTTCCTGAAGAAGTGTCTGGCCACAGGGTTGGCCTGCTCCAGCCTTTGGTATCCCCCTCGTTGGTCCATGAAAGTTGATCCCCTTGCCTGGATTCAAGGTCCCTTCTTCATGGGACCTCAAATGACCTTGCTTTCCTGAACGGCCACCCTGTCCTGCATCCTTGAATTACACACACCCACTGCCCGCCACAGAGCCTCTGTTGACTTGCTGGGCACCTCCCTGGAGTGCCACCAGGACGAGCCACGATCCACCATGGTACCATGGATCTACATCGTGATGGGTGAGGTAGCCAACGTAGTGTTTCAAAAAATAAAATCTGCCTTCAGCGTCCTCGTTCTACATTTGGCAGGCAGTACGTCAGTGGTTCGTGGTGGCTTTGGAGACTTTGACTCTAGTTCGGATCCTAGTTCTGATACTTATAGCTATGATGCTAAGCAAAACCTTCAACCTTGCTTAGCCTTAATTTCTTCCACACAATCAAAAGTTAAGAGTGTCTCTTCCTGGGTTGCACCGAGGATCACATGGGATAAGGTGTGTGTGTCTGGCTGTGGTTTTCCAAAGACGGCTGCATCAGTATGTATCTCCCTTCCCACTGTCCTTCTTACGATGTGATTGACATTCCTCCCTCTGGGAGGTAGGGCCAAGGCACACCCCCCCCTTGAATCTTGGGAGTTTGTAACTACTCCAACCAAAAGAACATGCTGGAAACCATGCTGTGTGACTCTCAGTTAGGTCATCCAAGCGATATGGCTTCTACCTGGCTGTCACTTGCAGGACACTGGACCCGGGATCCAGCCACCATATTGTGAGGAAGCTCAATCTACCCGAGTAGATATGCAAATGACCCACATGAAGAGGGAATGAGGTTCCAGATACAGCCAGCTCAATACCAGACCTCTGAATGGACAGGTGAGCCCTCAGGTGCCTTCAGCCTACGCCTTCAAGACTTCCACTGAGACCTCCAACCACAGAGAGCAGAGCCAGGCTGCCCCCTGTGCCCTGTCCAAACTCCAGAATCACAGAATCTGTGAGCTTAATAAGTGATTGCCGTTTACCATTATGTTCTGGGTAATTTATTACACAGTTATAGAAGCTGAACGAATGTGGAAGTCTTAAAAACTTATATCCAATATTTTCAGCACTAAAATTTTGGAATCCAACACATTTTTCATTTAGTTTAAACATCACCTCCCCAACAAAGATCACCCCAAGCCAACCAAATAGAAATAAAAAGCAGACTTGCCAGGCACTTAGGCCGTGCGGGGTCCCTCCTAGGTAGGCTTCCCATGCATTATCTCATTTACTCCTCCTGATAACATGACAAGCTCAATTTTAATAAATGGACATTTTTAGTTGTTTATTAATTTCTATTACTTGGCTCTGTCTATAAAAGATTACATCAATGAATCACACAGATTTCGGTTCCTACAATAATTTTATCCATTTAAAAAACTTTTCACAGAACTCAGAAGATATATTTAAACAATTTAAAGCAATTTCGTGGCAATAGTGTTTCTTTCTCCTTGCTCTGGTTTTATTAGCTCCATTTGGTTGGTGGCGGGAGAAAGGCGGATGGAGACAGAGCGGACCCTCCCGCCATCAGCAGTCAGGGCTGGCAGAGCTCGGCCTCCTGGCCAAGTCCCTTTCTGTGACTCACGCCCTGCACTGAAATTCTGCCAGAGCGAGGCTGAGACAGGGGAGGCAGCGGATCATTCCTGGACACCAGGCCCATGCTCTGCGCACAGTAGGTCCTATCTAAACTCACCCAACACCACTGTTCATCAGCTCTTTCTGGAGCTCCCATTGGGGGCCATGCATGCCCTGTGGTGGGCCCTGAAGACATTCCTGCTCCCTGTCCTCCAGGAGCTTGGCAGCTGGCCTGGGAGGCAGGTGAGGCTTCTAACTAAGGAGTAGATGCAGCTATGTGGATTTATGGGGGTGGATGGCTGAAGGCCAGGAGGTGGGAGAGAAGGGGTGGTCAGAGGAAACAAAAGGCCGGCGGGGCCAGGGGTTGCTCAGTCCCTGGATGGACGTTTGAATGGACAGATGGAGGGCTGGGGAAAGGATGAAGACGACTGGTAGGCTGCATGGCTGGATTTGCCTACACACACACACACACACACCCA
The DNA here is from genome assembly GCA_020662805.1 of Glaucomys volans. Lineage (NCBI taxonomy): Eukaryota > Metazoa > Chordata > Mammalia > Rodentia > Sciuridae > Glaucomys > Glaucomys volans. The sequence goes on along the minus strand of JAJEJO010001320.1, from coordinate 68,336 downwards.
CACACACACACACACACTCTCACACACGCTCAGGTGGTGGACAGATGGTTGTAGGATGTATGTCTGTGTGCCCGTGAGCGGATGCTGTGTGATGCATGGGGCGGTGGGTGCCTGGTGCTTACTTGTCAGGAGTGCATGTCTGAGTGTGTGTGTGCGCGTCGGGATGGATGGTATGCGTGTGCATGCATGTGTGTGGTGGACGGATGGTGCATGTGTGTACTTGGTGTGTTTGGGAGAGGGGTGCTGTTCTGCAGTGTGTGTGGCGGTGGACGTGTGTGCCCTCAGGTGCGTGGATGTTTGAGCGTGAGGGTGGCTGGCCGTGCATAGTCCTATGGAGGGATGGGCAGCATGAGCACGTTCACACGTGGGGTGGGATGGCTGGGCTCCAGGGTCCAGGAGGAAGCAGACAGGGCTCAACCCCACGCCCCCCACGGCACCGGCTTGCTCCTGTGCCAGGGCTCAGGCGTCCTCGCCAACCAACCTCCCCAGGAGCAGAGCAGTGTGGGCCTGGGCCACGGCTGCAGGTGGCCTAAGACGTATCCTCGATGTCTTTGTTATAGCCGATCAGGTCCGTGAAGTGTGCGTTCCACTTCAGAACACAGTCACTGCTTTTATTTATTCTTAAATCATGAGCTGTGTCATGCATACAAAAGAGCGAATGTCATTTTACGTATAGTTTAAAGAAGAATGCGATCAACGCCGGCGTGCCCAGCCCCAGCTCCAACGCCAGGGCACCCCCACAGCTCCCCTGGCCCCACCTGCAAGGCTGATTTCCCTCCTGAACGAGGGGGCGCCCTGCCCGGCTTCTCTCCACACCCCGCCACACGCCAGCGCACCCTTCAGCAGCACTTGGCTCATCAACCTGGGGTCATCTGAGGGTGGCCTCTGTCATTTGCTTCTTGAAGCAACATGATTCTGTGGTGCTGACCCTGAGTCGTTGCCCTCAATTCGGTCACTTTCAGGTTGCGGGGAGTGCGTGGGCCATGAGGCAAGGTGCTCCTGCTGCCCCTGGGGTCTCCCCCAGTGTGCCCCTGTCCTGCCAAGGGCAGCCCCTCCCATGCTCTGGCACAGGAGGGGACCTGGGGGGGGCAGGTGCAGGGCACGTGCACGTTTATTTTACTAATAATGCCACCTGTTTCCCAGGTCGCACCAATTTCCACGCCTGCCAGCAGCGCCCGGGTTTCCGCCAGCAGCGGGTCGGGCTGGACTCCGAGGCGTGGCCAGCCTGTGGGTGTGGACCGATGTTTCCTGTGGTTTTATGCGTGTGCCAGGGAAACGACGCTCTCCCTGCAACCCGAGCCCACCGTGCCTCTGCCCCACCCTGGCTCAGAACCCCGGTCTGTGTCCGTGGCTGCGTCCCAGCCACCGCCTGCCACTCTTGGGTGCCCTCACTCTGCTCCGGTCACCCTGGCCCAGACTGGCAGGTCCACAGAGCGCTCTGTATCTGCTGCCGCCTGGCCAGGGGTGACCTCCGCACCCCCACCCACTTCCTGGAGACTCTGCTGGAAGCCACCTCCTGAGTGACCCAGCTCCGCGCCTACCAGGTAAGGTCCCTGCATCCTCCATCCTCCCAGCTGACTTCGCTTTCCCCCAGGACCCCCTCTGCCTTCCCTGCGCACCGGGTCACGTGTCCACTCTTAGCTGTGCCTCCCCGGCTACTTTCCTGGAGGGCAGGGACAGAGTCTGGTTTTGTCCCCTGTTGTGCCCTCAGTGTCTAGGTCAGCCTAGGGGCACTGCATGGCGATGGCAGCTGTCCACAAGGGACTTAAAGGCCCGGGTGAAGCGGACGCTCAGAGCACACGGGCTCGGTGCCCTTCTGAGCTGCGCGGTCCCCACCTGCTGCCCGCCGTGCTCACGCCCCGATGGAGAAGGAGAAGCCCCCCACCCCCAGGGACATTTCAGGCCTGACCCCAGCCTGCATGACCGAGGCTCTGCCCCCTCAAGGCTGCCAGCACTGTGGGTGCTGGGGGACAGTTCCCAGCTGGCACAGGCTGCGGAGGGGGCTGGGGGACAGCCCGGGAGGGGCACACAGGGGTCCTAGGACCTGCACGCGGCTGACCGCTGGCTAGGGGAGCCTGCCCACTCCAGAGGGCTCTCCCAGCACTCTGGGCCATTCATCCCACATGCCGGATGCCAGAAATTCATGGTGACTTGAAAATACAAGGAAGAGACTCTGCGTGGGGACAGGAGGGGGCAGGGGGAGAGATGTTTTATTGACTTCCCCTTAATTGCTGTAATTAAAAACACGTAAAGAATCTTTTTTTAACGACTCTGCCATTAGCATTAGTTGTTAGCGCAGCTGCCTAATTAATTTCTCATTAGAACCCGATTCCTAGGCCGTCTCTGGAAGGGACGGGCTGGGGGCGCTGATGGTTCCCTGGAAAGGGGCGCAAAGGGCAGCAGCCACCAGGGGACCCGCTGCTTGAGCCCCAGGACAAAACCTTCCCTCCCTGGGAGGCAATGCAGCCAAGGAGGCCAGAGCCAGGGGTCTGGGCGAGGCTGCCCCACCTGTCCATGCTCAGAACATGCATCTGTGCAAGATGATGGATGGACAGACAGACAGATGCGGGGGAGAGCCCCAGGGCAGGAAAGGGCGAGGTGAGGCGAGCATCCGCTCTCGGGGTTGTGCCGGACCTGCCCCTAGCCAAGTGGAGGGGCGGCTGGGATGTCCTACTTGGGCAGACAGAGTGACACAGGTGGTAAGGTTGTTCCCGGTCACCCTCCTGGCTCACTTCTCAGAGAGGAAAGTCCGCTTTCCCCATGCGTCCATCCGGGCTGGGAAGCATTCTCGACTGTGCGCATCGATTCACTGAGCCTCGCAGCTGCCCCGCCACACAGGCCCTCACAGCAGCATTCCTTTCTATATACCAGGATGTGAAGTCACAGAGAAGTTAAGTAACTTGCCCAAGGTCACACAGCTTGTAAGACATGGGCTGGCATTTGAACCAGGGCCTGAGGCTGGTTCATATTGATGCCCTATTAGGAAGAGGAAGGTAGAAGGCAGAGATACTGGTTGGGGGGCCTAGGGCTGTCCTCTAAAGTCTCTGAGCCTCTAGGACATACCTTCCAAGTCTCAGACCTGTCTTGGGAACCCACTAATGCTGGAGGAAGGATTGTTCTGGAGGTTTCTGCAGGGCTGACTCTGGCCTTCTGTGCTGGGCCCATGGTCCTGGCCCTGATAGTCACCTCAGCCTTGTTAACATCAGAGCCAACAGGGATCTTATCTTACAGACCAGGAAATGGAGGCCTGGAGAGGAAGAGAGGTACCCAGGTCCTCGACTGGAGCTGGACCGCACACTTCTGACCCCACCATCACTGCGTGGCCACTCGTTAAGACAGGACACCAAAGAGCCCATGCAGACAGCAGTGAAAACCTCCTGACAGGTGACCACCCAGCCAGGCGCCAGCCAGCATGCCTTCCTGGTGGGGGGTGGCAGCTCTTTGTGGGTCAGCCCAGGGGTCTCTGGGATTCCACCTGAACCTGACCCCGCAGGTGCCCTGCCTCCTTCACCCATGCTGAGTTCTGTCTTCCTGTGCTCAGGCAGCAGAGTGGGGCTGTTTGCAGTTGAGCGATCATGGGTCCAGATCCTGGTTCTGGTGCTTGAGACCTAGGTAAGCTATGTCACCTGCCAAGCCTTGGTTTCCTCACCTACAAAACAGGGATGGGGACTTCTCTCTGCAGGCCAGGGTGACCACCAGAGAATGGTGTGTGCAGCCCAGAGAGGGTGATGGTGAGGTGCTCTGGCCAGTCTCATCTCCCCTGCACCCTGAATTCCTAGGTGGGGAGCCTCGGACAGTGGAAACTTCAACTTCCTTCCTGGCCCCGCATGGCCATCAGAGCTGGGCAAAACCTGTAGCTTGTTGGGCTGAAGGTTTTCTCCAGGGCCACACAGGAGCCCCCAGGGCTTCCCTGGTTCCTGGCTTTAGGGTCCACGGGGCTGCAAGCAGGAGTTTCCACATCAGGGGATCACGGCGGACACTAAAGAGCCGGGTGTTGCAGCAGGTGCTGAGGACGGGTCTCGGGGAGCAGCAGCCAGCAGGCGGCTGGGATCTGGACAACATGAGTCTCCCCTTCACTCTGCCTTCCACCCCTCCAAGGGGGCCCATTGCCTGTGCCACGTGGGCACGTCTCCGCAGCAGCAGCACAGTTGAAGGTGGTGTGGACATGGTGACAATCCCGGCTATAGCCACGTCTAGGAGACACCCGGAGCTTGAGAGGGCAGAGTGGCAGGGCAGAAGTCCCGCTGTGTGAGTGGCAGAGACACTGGGAAGGCTGCCAGCTCCATCTCTGAATGTGGCCAGGGCAGCTCTTGCCGGAGGCCACAGCTTTCTGTGGTCTGCTTTTATTCTTTCTTCAGATGATGCTGTTGAATATTAATTGCAGCTGCGAGTCCCAGAGATTCGGGGTGCACTGTCTGCAGGCCCTGCCTAGGTGCTTTGGCACCTGCGAGCTCAAGGAATCTTTTGGGTGAGCCTAGGAGCAATCTGAGCTGGTGTGAGGCTCAGAGAGGTCTAGCTGCTTCCTGAGGTCACAAAGCAATTAAGGGCAAAGGCCGGATTTGAATGGGCTCTGACTCCCACGCCCATGCTCCTTGGTAGGCCACACTGCCTCCTGCAGTGCTGGCCCCACAGCCTGTCCACTGGATCTCAGCCACTTTAGAGTGCCCAGGCTCCCACATGTCATCGACCTGGGGTCATCCCTGCTGGCACGCGCAGAGGGGTTGGGGACCTCTGGAAACTGCAATGAGCAGGAGAGGAGCTCAGGGTGACCCCATGCCAGGGCTCTGTACCCGGGCAGAAGGTGGGGGTGTTGGGCAGCACAATCCCCTCCCGTCTGCTTTCCAGGCTGGGTGCCCCTGGAGGGCAGGGCAGAGTGATCTGGACTCTGCTCTGCAGCCTCCAGGAAAGGCCAGGTGCCCTGGGTCCTTATCAAAGTCTTTCTGCCCACAGCAGGGGCACCTGAGCTGCTGGGCCTACAGATGGGTCTAGTCCCCCTACTTCCCCAGCTCGAGGGCTGGAGGATCCCCGTGGCCTGGGGGCAGTGACCATGCACAGTCTGGCCTGCTTTGGAGGGAGGACCTATTGCCCTGGGCTGTGTGCCCATGAGCAGGGTGTGTAGCGTCCTGCTCTCCGAACCCTTCATAACCAAGGAAAGAAGCATTTTGGCCACACGGGCCCTGGCCTTCTGTCTCCAGCACAGCCAGCCTGGGGAGAGTGTGTCATCTCATCCGAGGGCCCTCAACTCCAGAAACTTCCTGCTGTCCTCTATGAAGAAGGCTTTGGACAGCCTCTCCACCCTCTCCCCACAGCCTGCACTGAATGGTGTCGTGGATCGTGTTTCCAACTGCATGTGTGCACATGCTTGTACACGCACATGCATGTTCTCTCCTGCACACGAGAGTAAAGAGCAGATCAACCCAGACATGCAGAACCACCCAGATGCATGTGCACACATGCTCGTAAGCACATGCTGCACAGACGCACACACATGCCATGTACGGGCACACTTGCACACGCATGGAAAAAGGCAGACTCACTGCAGCTCATGTGCATGCGCCGTGCACACACACTCACACGCCTGCCAGAGAGCTGCAGCTCCCGCCCCGCCTCCTGAACATGCTAGACAAAGCCCCGGGGAGTCCTCCAGCCTGTGCCCCGGGCTTTGCCGCCCCCCGGGCGGAGGCTGAGCTGCCTGGCTGTGATTTACCCAGGCGTCCTCGCTTTTGATTAGGGCTGTTTTCCATAATCATTACAAACACTCTGCCTCACTTCAGATTTTCTTCCAGATCTTTCTCCTGCTTCTCGCCTAGCAAGCTCTTGCCTGTATTAACTCAGGGGCTGCCCCGGGGGCTCCCGAGGAGACGATGTCCTTTCTTCCTTTACATTTCCGGGCTCACTAAGGATTCCCACGCCCACACCCACGGTGCAACCTCGGGCTCTGGCCCTGGAAGGCCAGGTGGAACCGCCCGTGCGGTGGCTCATCTCCACCTGCAGGGATGTTTAGGACGCCCAGGTCGGGGAAGGGCCATGGCGAGGCCCCATCTCTGCCATGTCACTGGGTCCTTCTGATGCCATCCTCCCTTTTTTAACCTGGGAAGCCTTTCTGGAGATTGGTGGTGCAGGGAGACGGCGGTCACTCGGAAGGCTCTGGGAGGGCCTAGGCTTCACCCTTGCCACTCGGCCCTCTGGGAGCCCCGACTTGTCACCCACTCCCTCCTGGAGATCTGGTTCCCCCATTGAGGCACCTCCCAGTACCCCCTGAAGATCATGGGGCTCCTTACACTGTGACGGCCCTGGGGCCGAGTGGGCTGGAGGTCAAGGTCCCAGGGTCCCCAGGCAGTCTACCAGGAAGAGTGTCACAGCCATGAGGTTCAGGGTGGCCACTCTGAAGAGCCCCTGCCCCATGAGGAGCAGTTCCCTGGAGGAGGCGCTCAGAAATGGTGGAAGGCCCTCTTTTAAGAAAGAAACTGATTGCTCCCATTTAAAGAGCATGGAGAGGCTGCGCTCTTCTGGAAGGACCACCAGAGAGGCCTCCACTGTCTGGCCAGGTCCACGGGGTCACAGAGCCAGCAGATGCATGGGGGATGCTGATGGGCTGTGACCCTGGGAGCTCCCACCCTGTCCCTGAGCTCCTCCTACCAACTGTGAAGGAGGGGATTCGCCCGACAGTGGGAAGGGCCACCCCGCCCTGTAGCAGGTGCGGAAGGCAGCCCTGGATCTGGCTCTGCCTGGAGTGTGACTGGGGGCGTGGACCCTGCAGACCCTCTTCTGCCCCCCATCCCCCTTTGTACTCACAGGCCACCTGGACCTCCGTTTGCCGCTGCAGAAGGGCCCCCATCCGGTTCCGCACGACGCAGCGGTAGAAGCCAGCATGGGTGCGGTCCAGGCTGGTGATCATGTACCTAGGGAGAGACGAGGTGGCCAGTGAGTGAGCCAGGCAGCTGCAGGGGTCAGGGGTCAGAGATCACAGGGTCACCCCTTCTGGATGAAGAGCTCCAGGGAACTCCTGACTCTCAGGCTCTGCCATGGGATCACGGAAGGTCCTTATCAGTGGGATTGGCCTGCACTTCCCCAGGGTTGGGAGGAGCTGGGCCTGAGTCCTTGACCTTGCCTATGGCCTGGCCTCCTATGGCCACTCAGTTCTCTGCAGGCCAGTCTCCCCTGCCTGTGACTCATATGATGCCCAAAGGTGGGGGCATTTGGTTTTGGGCCAGGCTCAGGACTGAGCTGTAAGGACTAATTGGAATGGATGGCGGTGACAGGCAGGGAGATTCACGTGTTCCACCAAATGTTCAGTGTCAATCCTTCTTCGAGATTATAGGCAGCTCCACTGTGGCTTGGTGGAGGGGAGGGAGGAGCCTCGGGGCCAGACAGGCTGCATTCGGTAGGTGTGGGCTCTTGGTCAGGAGGCATGGCTCCAGGCCAGGCCTTTGGTAGACACCTCCCGGGACACATGTCACTCAAGGAACTGCAGAGCCTGGCATTGGGGTGGGGGGAGCAGGGGCTGGCGACAGGCATGGAGGTTGGGGGCTGGGGGGAGGAGCTTCCAAGAGTAGAATGGGTGTGGAGGAGCCCGGGGACCAGGGCCTGGCTCCCTGATGGCCCTGGCTGGTCACCTTTCCCACTTCTGAGCAATGGTCTAGCAGGCCCCTCAGCGGAATAAGGATGTTGGGTCTAGCGTATCTTGTCCCAGTCCTTGGGTGTCCTTGGCTCTGCCCAGCTGCCTTGGTGGACGAGCTCACTGCTCCTAGAGTGTGCCATGCCTGGAATGCAGCCGCCCATTTTCAAGAGTTTCCAGGTTTGAGCTACATGAGTCCAAAGTAGGGCTTTTCACCAGCACCACCATTACCATCACCACCACTGCCACCATCGTCACTACCCTCCACACCCCGAGATCATTACCACCATCCCCCTCCTCCTCAACACAGATGTCATTACCACGGTCACCGCCATCACCACCACCACCACCATCATCAGCACCCTCGTGATTATCACCATCACCAGACCATCCTCCTCCTCCTCCTCACCACAAATGTCATAACCAGTTCCCCGCCATCATCCCCACCATCACCACCACCACTACCTACACCATCCCGATCACCACCCCATCACCACATCGTCACCATTCCAGGGCTGGCCCTGGTGCTACCCCTTCCTGAGCACCCGCTTTGCTCCAGAATCTAAATTAAGTACGTTTCTTGCATTTCTTCATTTCACAAGGCAGATCCCAGACGACTGGATATCACGGACCAGTAATACTTAAAAAAATAGGGATCGACATAGGACTGTCAACTTTTTACTTTGCCAAGATCATTAAAATCAACCAACCAGAAAGCAAACAGAAGCGAGCAATAAACACTTAAAAAAAAAAAAAAGGAGAAAAAGGAGGAATAATATCCAAAAGTGCTGGGGAGAGAGAAAAATAAATAGAAATGGTCAGCATTTTATTTTAAAAGGACACTTCTGAGATGACAAAAAAGAAGCTGAATCTCAGCAGAAAGGCAATTTTAACAGATTTTTAAACTTGAATTTTATGCAAAGCCCACTGCACCAGCCCTCAGCTTCTCATTTGAAGTGCAGGGTTGCAAACAGCCGCGGGTCAGCTCGGAGAGCCTTTGATTTCCTCTCCCCACTGGCAGCTTGGAGTACTTTCATTCAAGTGGGGGGATATGGAGGTTCACACACACCTTGGCATTGACCCCTCGTCTCACATGCAGAAAGAGGCAGGGCCAGGATCCCATGGAGCCTCCCTGACTCCAAGCTTGGCTGTGAGCCAGGTCAATGTCAAGATCACATCCCGAAGGCCCCATCTTCCATCCAGGACTGCACATGCCTGACTCACAGTTGGGTGTGTGCCGAGTCTGCTCGGGCTCCACAGGGTTATCCAGAACCTTCTGGCTGCCCAAGCCCCCATCTCTGCCAGCAGCTCTCATCTGTCATTACTGTGCACAGCAAGATGATGGGAAGACGGCGGGGCCCAAGCTCTGGCAGATCTGCTCCCTCCTGTCCTCGGCCTCGACCCCAAGTGCTTGTTTCTATCTGCTGCTCCACCTCCCCAAGTGAGGGACAGTGACTCTGGGGAAATCCTTCTCTAAAGTGACGGGATGACTGAGGGGTGATGGAAGGAGAGAGGCTGGAGGGGCTCTCTCTTTAGAAATGAAATCTGGTATTGTGAAGAATTACCAGGGGGAGGAAAATGGATAGAAATGGCCGATCAACTCCTGAAAAGATGCTCGGCCTCTGTCATAATGAGAGAAATTAAAATCAAAACAAGACAACGTTTCTGTGTCACACTGCCAGTGAGTTTCAGGTACGGCCCACCTTAGAGTTGGCAGGAGCCGGGAGCAGGGAAGGCGTGTGGTCAGGTCGGCTGGTGGCGCTGCAGATTGGGTCACAATCTGTCACAATTAGAATATGCAAGTTCTAGCCAGATGTGGTGGTGCACACCTGTAATCCCAGCAGCTTGGGAGGCTGAGGCAGGAGGATCAGGAGTTCAAAGTCAGCCTCAGCAACTTAGCGATGCCCTAAGCAAATGAGTGGGACCCTGTCTCTAAATAAAATACAAAATAGGGCTGGGGGTGTGGCTCAGTGGTGGAGTGCCCCTGGGTTCAATCCCTGGTTCCAAAAAAAAAGAATATGCAAGTCCCTTGACCCAGGGAGCTGGCCTTTAGACACATTTGCCAACAATGTGACAAAAAAATATGCAAGGATGTTCGCTGTGGTGTGCTTGTAATCGCAGAGGTAAACAAAGGGAAACAGGAAGCAACCTGGACGTCCATCAGAGTGGGCTCGGATCAATAAATGATGCTGCAGCCCCAGGAAGAATGCACGCGGTGTGGGATGAGGTGGAAGGTCTCCAAGACACAAAACATGCGGAGGAAGTCACAGCGGGGAAGGGCAAGAGGGAGTTCATAAGAACATGAGGTCACGGCTGACGGTTGGGAACAAGAATAATAATGCGTCCTTATGAACTGCGACTCAGAGACACAGGCTACCGACTCCTTAGTTCAATGCTAGGGATCACGCTGATTCATCCCATAAAATAATTTCAGTCTGTTAGCTTCCCCAAGAAGCCAAAGAATACTGTGATGACACAATACAAGTCGGTACGGCACAGTTTTGGTAAATTAAAATAGTACCTATATTCATGTGTGTGTATACAGATACTTGTGTGCAAACGCACACATATAATCACACGCACATTGGTACGTGCATGCAATTTGTTTTTTGAGATGGATACGCCAGAATGTGTTATCTCCCCTTTGGGAGAGGTAGGTACCCAGGATGGGCAGGGAGAGAAGCTTCTACTTTTTGATTTTATGTCTTTCTGCACCATTAGGGTTTTCTTTATCGTATACGTATATTGCTTTTATTTTAAAAATAAAATTTAAAAAATGCACTTTGTGCATATAATTTAAGTACCCATGATAAAACGGGCACCAGGGACTCATCGAATCTGGATTTGCTTGCTGATGTTGGTGATGCGTGGCAAAATTTAAACTTTAATAAAAGTCAATTTCTGGGGAAGGTTCTCTGTCCACTCACTCCAGGTGGAACCTGGGGCCATGAGGCAGGCCAACAGGCTTCTGGTCTGTCCCCTTCCTGAGACCTCTCTTCTGCCCCTCTTTGATGGAGGCCTGGCTGGGCAGAGGGAGAGCAGCTCCTCTCTGGCTCCCCCTCCCTCTCCCCCTCCCTCTCCCCCTCCCTCTCCCCCTCCCTCTCCTTGGGCTGCCTTTTGGGTGCTCCCTGCCTGAGACCTATTTCCGACTTCCAGGCAGCATTATTTAAAGTAACAGTTCCACCCACTGCCTTTCCTGCTGGGGAACCCACTCCACTCCACCCAAATTGCAGTTCTCGCTTTTCCACCTCCCGGGAGGGTGGAAGAGGCAGTTGGCCAGCATCTTGGTTTGCACATCCAGCACACTGTGAGCATCCCCGATAATGACAATAAGAGCTCTCATTATCCCCCCCTCGGTGGGCTGGCGGGACACAGCCCACAGCTCTGTCTCTCTCCTCCATGGGTGACTGCCAGCCCAGCAAGGAACTGGAAGAGCCTGGTCCTGTCCAAGCCTCCAGGCCAGGGGCAGGGGCCTGGATGAAATGGCTTCTGGAGGAGGGGCCCACGTAGCAGGGTCCACACCTGACTCACCTAAGAGGAAGTGTGGCGTGGGAAAAGCACCAGGGCTTCTGAGCTGGAGCAACGTGGGCTTGGCCTTCACTTCCTCTCATTCTGGACAAGCCACAGGCCTCAGTCTCCCTGTCTGTAGAGTGGGGAGAATGGCGACCATCCCCAATGCAAGCATGGCAGGCACACGGGAGGTGCTGCCAAGGTGCTGTTGAGACAGGCCAACCGAGACTCAATGGGGAGGTTCCTGGGGGAGTTGGGGCGCCCAGAGGGGAGCATCAAGAGGGAGCAGCAGGAGCCTCTTGCGGAGTGTGGCCCATGCCCAGCACTGGCCGAGCACCTATTCCCTTGCAGCATGCATTGCTCGCCTTCCAAACTCGCAGCCTGGTCCCCTCCATTCCCATCCTCCAGGTGGGGGGGCCTGAGTCTGGCTCCTCCAGGGAAGGGAGCACTGATGGCAGGGAGCCTTGTCCTGGCTCACCAGCCACCCTCAGTTCTGCCCCTTCGGGAGGGGCATGGCCTCTGCGTCACCCAGCCCCAGGTCCCCTCCAAGGACTGCTTACTTAGCTATCGCAGGAAATATCTTCACAAATTTCAAAACCCAAAGAATAAAAGAAAAAGCACGCAGCAGAAAGACCCTCCTCCCCTGTGCCCCAGCTGCCTGTCGCCCCAAAGCCCAGGGAAGAAACTTGTTGTTGAGCATCTTCTCAGCATTTCTTCATGCCAATGCAAGCACACTGGAATTCTCAATCCTGCCCCTTTATGAGCAAGAGACCCACCTCCTGTCTGCCCCAGGCTTTGCATCCATGCCAATACAGCCTGGAGATCTTCCCGTACTGTACCCGGAGCCTCCTTGGGCTTTTTGACGGCTGCAGAAGGCAGAGGAATCTCCTGAATGGAGGGAGCTCCGCTTTCTCCCGGTGAGAGGGTCCCGGGGAGCCAGAAGCAGAGAGAGGCTCAGGGGCCAGACTTGGGACTGCAGCAGAAAGGGGTGGTGAAGGAAGTCACACCAAGAGCACATGCCCCTCCTTGTCTCCATCAGTGTCCTGGTTCAGGCCGGCAGGACCCCGCCACTCAGCCCACTGTCCCCAGATGAAGAGAGGCTGGGGGTGGAGGGCACAGCGTGACAGCAGGGAGAAGAGCTGGCACAGATAATTGGATTTTTAGAGACAAGAGGAGAGCAGGGGAGAAAATAACTGCCTAACAAATGTGGCGTCTTCTCCGGCGCACGGGGGGGACACACAATGCCCTTTTTGGTTGGAGTCCTTGAGTGTCACAGTTGATATTTAAAATGATTCTTACTCACATTAAATAAGATATTTCAATTCCACGAAGCTGTCAGGAGCTGATGCGGACACCAGAAATAATAGGCACGCTCTCCTTGTGTTGTCCTGGTTAATAAATCAGACGCCTGGAGATGAGCGCGGAGATGCTCACGTGGAGGAGGGTGCGTGTGCACGTGCCCCCTGAGCACGCACAGAGCACGCTCATGCACGCCCACTTGTGTGCACAGGCACTCACGCACACTCATGCACACATGTGCTCACACCCATACTCAGGCTCCTTCTTGCACACATGCCGAGGCCTCAAGTGCATGGTGCTCAGGAGAAAAGGCAGCTGGGTACCACACCCATGGGGATCAGCAGGACCCCGTGCACCGACCTAGGTGTCACCATAGATGGCTGAGGCCAGCACAGGTCTGGGGCACTGTAGTGGGAAATTGAGCTTGGGGACCTGGGCTTCTGTCCCTCAGGCAGGAGAGGTGGCAAGTGCCACAGCATGTGTGTGTCTGTGTGCTGGCATCCAGACACCGGTGGGGACACACGGCAGCCCTGCTCCTGCTAGGGTGAGGCCTGGCCCGCTGGAAGGAGACCAGTCCATGTCAGGCATTAGCTTTTGCAAAACATCTTCAGGAAAGAAGGCAAAACTCTGTCCATGATGATTCAAAAGGAAAAGCCCACCATGAACTTTCCCCTTGATACCATGTGCAGTTACATACAGTGCACATACAATGATGCAGCCCTTATGCAATTAACACAATAATAACTCATCACAGGAGAGTCACTAAGCACCTTAACACATACCAACTCATGTAATCCTCACAACACGGTAGGAAGCCTCAGTTCACAGATGAGAAAACTGGGGCCCAGAGATAGGAAGTGACTTGCCCCAGGACACACAGCTAATAGGGAGCTAGCCTGCTGGGTCAGTCTAGCACACAGAGAACAGGAACCTCACCTGGGGGGTACCCAGTAACTTGGGGTCTCATTCCTGAAATGAGAATGGTTTGCAGAATGGTTTGCTTGTGGACGCTGCTTCCCGCACACCTGGGTGGACTGAGGATGGAGGAAAGGGGTGCTGTTGAGCAGGCGGGAAGAACTGGGTCTGGAAGGTGTTAGGAAAGAGCTGATGCTAAGGACTGGGAAATCTAGGAATGGGAGACTCAGGGAGAAGAAGCTGGAGGTCAGGAGAGCCCTGTGGTGGGTCCATTGATCATGGAAGGGGAGGCCCAGGAGCCGTGAGATGGCCAGATCTGCACTGCTCCAGACCATGGAGGCCCTGGCTGTGGCTACATGGGGGTAAGATGGGGTGGGGAGGATGGAGGCGGGAGAGAGAGGAATAGACACAGAGGCAGCGACCAAGAGGAACGAGAGCAAGGCAGAGGCTGGCCCTGGAGGCTGACGTTGGGTTGAGGACTGGGTGCTGGCGGTGGTGGGGCAATTCAAAAAGAGAGTTTCCTGTTCTATTTTAAGTGGCTCCCAACCTGTGCTGTAATTCCCTCCCCACGCTTCTGTAATTCCCTTCCCAGCACTTCTGCTAACAGTGCTGGGCAGGGAGGAGCGTCCTGGGAGGGTGGGCAGCAATAGAGGCGGAAGAGGAGGCAGCAGCCTAGGGAGGGTGGGGCCCCAGAGGACTGAGGCATGGACGCAGAGGCACAGGAGACCACAGAGCTGACAGGTGGGCCACGGCAAGGTCGGCAAGGTCTTCCAGAACCACTGCGAGGCTGGGGCTGGCTCTGCTCTTGTCTTTCACAGAGGATGGACGTTTGGATAGTGAGGGACACAGTGGCCCTCAGAGGTGGGGTGACCTGGCATCTCGAGCCCTGCAGGGTGCAGGGGCGGCGCCCAAAGTGGACAGGAAGGGGAGGAGCCCAAGATGCTGACCGTGACAGCTACTGTCTGCACCCTATCAACTGAGCTAAGGGCTGCCCAGATAGCTGGTGAAAGGTGGTTCCTGGGCGGGTCTGGGAGGGCTTTCTGGAAGAGATCAGTGTCTGAACGGTCAGCCGAGTGATGAGACCCACTTCACCCTGGGAATAATGTCATCCGATCCTCCGGGGCTGGAATGGAACAGAGAGGTGGAGGAAGGAGGATCAGCTCTGTCTGGAGCCAGGCCACCATCCTCTGTCTGCAGACGCTGGAGACCTACCTGCCCTGCTGACGCTTGAATGGAGGACCTCTGACCTCTAGGACTTCGATGGATACATTTGCACTGTTTCAAGTTGCTAAGTTTGCAAGAGTTTGTTGCAGGTTGGTGGCGAAGCAAGTCAGGAAGAACTCTGGTAGTGCCGGAGGGGATGGTGGAGTCAGGAACCAGGGTGGGTGCCACCCATTCTCCGCAGACTCGTAAGAAGCAGGCTGAGCCCGGCGGGTCCCTGAAGTTGGTAGTCGAGCAAAGCACAGCCTGTGGGCTTGTGCTGACTGGCTCAGATGGGAGGCTTGCTTCTTCAGCCTCTCAGCTCTGACCTGGCCTCCCTGCCTCCCCCGAGCTTCCCCCGGGAGCTCAGATTGATCCCAGATTATGTAGTCAACAAGAGGGATGGCGGTGTTATTGAGCTGGGGCTGCTGACACCGTGACAGTGTGGGCTTGGGCTGGCGGGGGGGAGGGTGTCCACTGACCCTGTGACCTTCTGGGCCAATGAACTACTCTCAGGGAACAAGGACAAGGACTTCATTAAGCTGTGATCCATCAGCCCAGCCATCCCCCAGGGAGGTCTGGCTGGGGGAGAAAGCAGGGTGGAGGCTGAGTGGGCCAGCAAGGTGGGACAGGGCAGGGCAGGGCCGGAACTGGGATGGCTACTCCACAATGGCGGCCAGGACCTCCGATGCTGGGATGGAAAGCAGAGGCCCAGCCCCATGACAACAAACCCAGCATGGGCCAGACACCTGGCACAGGGCACCTGGCCAGTTCCCACGGTGACCCCTGGTGGGGGAGACACCTCTTCCCATTCTACAGCCTGGGATCTGGGCTCAGAGAGGTTGTCCCTGTGCCCCAGGTCACCCAGCTAAGAGGAGACAAAGTGAGATTTGATTTCAGGCCCTTCTTACCCCCAAAGCACCCGCGCCCCCTGACCTGTCCTGGGGCCCTTGGGGCTGCTCTAGGGGACATCTTCTCTCCTCTGTTGTCTTTGTCCAGGGTACAAGTCCTCCAGGGAGCTGCCCAGGCCCTGCCTGGCCTGGAGCTGTGTCTGTGTTCCCCTCCACAGGACAGGATGAGGGTCAGGAGTGTGGGGTCACCCTGCACAGTGAAAAGTGACTTTGTGTCACTAGAAGAAGAAAAGAAGCAAGAGCCAGGGAGGACATGCTGGTCCAGGGTGCCAGAGTTAAAACAGTTTAGAATTAAAAAAGAAAGAGAAAAGGAAAGATGAAATCCTGAGCTTTGGCAGGGGAGGCAATAATAATTATTTTAAAAATAAAGAAGCCGGGCGCGGTGGCGCACGCCTGTAATCCCAGCAGCTCGGGAGGCTGAGGCAGGAGGATTGTGGGTTCAAAGCCAGCCTCAGCACGGGCAAGGCACTAAGCAACTCAGTGAGACCCTGTCTCTAAATAAAATACAAAATAGGGCTGGGGATGTGGCTCAGTGGCCAAGTGCCCCTGAGTTCAATCCCTGGTTCCAAAAAATAAATAAATAAACAAAGAAAGAAGAAAACAGAAAAGCGGGCAGAGAGGCGCCACTTGCCCCTCCACAGCAGGTGTGCCTGAGGACGTCCCCAGGCTCCTGGCCTCCCCAGGGAGGACAGCCCCTTGCTGCCTCTCTGCTCTGGGACAGCCGGGCTCCTTTGTCCCCAGCTCCTGACACCTGGCTGAAGCTCATTAGGATCTTTTCAAGCTGAGGTGGATCAGAAAGAAACCAGATTAAAACAGGTTGATAAGGAAGGAGCCTCCGAGGAAATCAGGCCTCCGGGAGCCAAGAGGCTTGGGCTTGGTGGCCTCCACGTGGGCAGGGGAGTAGCCTCAGCTGTTGGCCGTCTGGAGGCCTCGCCAGCTTCCCCAGCCTCCCTGCGAGGTTGCCTTCAGTGGCCTCCCAGTCTGGTAGAAGCAGCATCCCTGTTAGAAGGGTGCTGGGCTCAGGAGCCCCTTCCTTCCTGCTCCACGGTTGGTGGGGTCCCTGGTGCCAGAGGACTCTCCCCTTTGGGGGAAGCCGGTCACTGGGGCTGGGGTCTTGGGGCTGCAGTAACCAAACACCACAAACTGGGTGACTTAAAACAACAGAAATGTCTCTCACAACCACGGAAGCCAGGAGCTTGGAATCCAGATGCCTGCAGGGCCCACTTCCTCTGCCAGCTCCCGGAGGACCCGGTGCAACTTCTCCAGCCCCGGTGGCCCTGACACTCCCTCCGATCTCCACCTCTGTCTACACAGCTCCTCCCCGAGTGTCCGTCTCCTGGAGGGGTTCTCTTCTCTGCGTCCCCTCCTCTTCTCACATGGACACCAGCTTACTGGATGCGAGGACCCCTTAACTCCAGCATGACCTTGTCCCGACCGAACACATTTCTAAATAAGGCCACATTCTGAGGTCTGGGTGGTGAGGAGTTCAACATGTCCTGGTGGGAGCGGGGACACGATTCAACCCATAACGAGGGTCTCCAAGGACCCTCGTCAGTGAGGCTTGATCTGGGGTGACGAGGGAACAAGGTGGGCTAAGGAACTTGGGCTTCCCCTAGGGACAAGGGAGGACTCTGAAGGTATTCCTCAGGGCATGAACTCAGGGCTGGCAAACCAGAGCCCACTCTTCAAATCTGCGGCCCACCCTTCACAAGAGGCCCTGAGAATGGTTTTTGCACCTTTGAATTTCTGAACAAAATGGAAAGAAGAATGAGCACGTGTGGAATTCCGATCTCGGCACCCATCAGTGAACACAGCTGCCCACGGACACTCCCCTGCCACACGGCAGAGCTGAGGAGCGGCAGTGAGCCCTGTGGCCCCAAGCCCCCCGCGGGCGCTCCCTGGCCCTGCAGGCAAGGGTGGCCGGGCTCAGAGCCAAGCAGATCAGCGTTGGCATGAAGCTCGTGCTGACCATCAGTGAGAGTGAGTGGGAGCCGGTCCAGCCAAAGGGACGGGGCCGAGCCAGAGAGGATGGCCGGCCGTGTAAGGTGGTGCCCAGGGACGGGGAAGGTGGAAAGGGAGAACCAATGGCACAGGGGGTGGGGTGCGTCTTCGGGGGACAGAGCGCGCAAGGCCCATGGCTAGGAGGCAGCTGGGGAGCGTGGGGCGGGAGCAGGACCCCTGGGGCTGTGTGTTCTTAAAAGACTTGAGCAAGTTTAAATATTGTTGTCCGGGAGACTTCTGAAGCCTGGTGAGGTCAGCACCTTGACCTCGCCCAGGCGCTGTCTCTGCAGGGAGCTGGTGGTGGGGCTCAACAGCCCCCGGAGAGAAGCCAGGCGGGTGGAACGCTGGGATGACCCAAGGCTGCGGTTCCTCCAGGAGGCTGAGACCGACAGACCACAAAGCGAGGACTGAAGTTCTGGCAGGACGGAGGCTGAGCTGGTGAGGAAGGGCCCCTGGCCAGGAGGCAAGAGCAGCCAGGCGGGAGGCGACAAGAGGAAGACTGTGAGAGGCAGGAGGGCTTTCGCAGCCGTGCCACTCTGGGCATGGCCTGGCGACCTGCAGCCGGGGCCCACCTGGGGGCAGGTAAGACACGCAGACTCACGGCCACACCTGAGCTGCTGAGTCAAGCTCTGCATTTAGGCAGGTCCCCGGGGATTCAGTGCACTCGGGGGTCTTGGAGGAAGGGAGGGCTTGAAGAGGGGGGTGGGAATTCAGGTTTCCTGGAGAAACCGGTTCAGGGACGACGGGAGGCAGGTGCCACCTCAGTCCTCAGTGTGCCCATCCGTGAGATGACTCTGATCATGGTCCCTGCTGTGACCGCCAGGACCCTTGCTCCAGTCCCAGTTCCATCGATCAAGAAGCATGTGACCTCAGGCAGGGCCCTGAGCCTCGTTAAACCCGGGGCAAGCCACCTGCATGGTGGGCGGGGCGTGAGGGGCTGCCACCCAGAAAACCCAGCGCAGCCTCTGCTCTGCCCTGTCCGACCACGTGCAGGCGTCCAGTGCAATGGACAGGCTGGAGGACAGCAGGCCGCCTTTGCTTAGGCAGATCTTGAAGACCTTGCCGGCAGGAAGCACCCAGGGGTGCAGAGAGCCGGGCCCAGCTAAGTGCAGCGGCCGGGCATCCAGCAGCCAGCGCCGATGCTCACGCCTCCAGTCCCGGCTCCAGGCAGGTGTCCCCCCCACACCTGTGCCACGACTTCCTCTTTGATTTCACCCCGCCCTCCTGCTACCAGCGAACAATGACACTCCAGCTGGTCCCTCCCATGCCCACTCCCACGCGCACACTCAGGCCTCCCGCACACTCAGGCCTCCCGGAGGCACAGGTGCCGAGGGCCGGGCGCCGACGCGTTTCTTAACCACTGAACAGTGTGTCACATGGCGCCACCGTCTTTGTTGGGTCCCCGTTTCAATGTGTCATTATGAAGATTCCCAGTGTTGCTCCACTCACCCGCTCCCCCCAGGCCCTGCATGGGTCTCTTGGCACAGTTTTGCACAGCATGGTGACAGTCACTAAATGTGGGCCCCCCCACCTCTCAGCACCCAGGAAATGCCTTCTTACCTAGGGGACTTTGTCATTCGTCACCCGGACCCTCCTGCAGGGTCTGGGCAGCCCCGGGCCTGGTGTTGGGCTCTGGGCATTAACAGTGAGAAGGATAGTCACAGCAGCAGTGCCTTGGTCTCCACGGATCCTGACGTCACCTGCTGCTCACACCTAGGTGACAATGTTACTGTCCTTGCCACTGTTTAGGGCCACCCCATCCCTCAGTTCTGCTCTGGTCCTTTCCTACCGCTAGCCCAAGATCACAGTGGGGACTTCCCTGGAGTGATGGGGAGGGAGTTAAGTGCCAGACCCCTCGGCATCTCTGAACCCCTGGGACCTTAAGTGAATGGTGACTTGGTCATCTTTGTGCAGGAACAACTTGGCGTGGTCCCTTCAATGACCACGATGCACAATGGCTGATGAATGCCAAGTGGGGAGGGGGGTGAGTGGGCACAGGAAGCATTAGCATGGAGGTGGGCACCGGGTGAGCCGCAGTGGGATGAGCTGCCCAGCCCTGCCCAGCTGGCCTGAGCGTCCTGCCTGCTCCCTGGCCTCCCCTGGGCTCCAGCCTTCCCCTGGCCAGATGTTCCTGGGATTAGTGCATGCTGATGATCCTGGAGGATGAGCCGTGGCTCCCAGAGGCTCCCTGCAACTTGCCTGGCAGGGCAGGGGAGGCAGGCAGGGAGCAGGTCTCCAGGGGCCCTGCCATGTCTGCTCTTGGCAGCCCCGGGCATCGGGTGCGGGAGGGGTGCTCGATCCCTGTCCTGGGCAGACCCACCTCGAGGTCGTGCCAGCCTCTACTGAGCGAGGTGCTCCGGCTTCTCAACTCTCTGGCTGTCTAGCATCATATTATGGGATGCACATGTGTTTCCTCCCTCCCTCCCTCCCTCCTTTCTTTCTTTCTTTCTTTCTTTCTTTCTTTCTTTTCTTCCTTTCTTTCTTTCTTTCTTTCTTTCGTATTTGGTCCAAAGTCCTGGCTCCTCTGTCCCTCTCCAAGCCAGGCCACAGAAACTGAAGTCTTTCTTTTCCCCAAGGTCATGGAGACTGCGGCCGCCCCCGCCTTCCTCCGACCTACCTTACCTGACGGCAGACGGCGAGACCTCACCTCGGCAGGTCCTGCCCTGCACCCAGGAGGAAGGCAGGTGGCACAGGGGAGCCAAGACGGGTCTGCACGCCCGCCTGGCTGGGCTGCCTGCCCCGTCTGCTGGCACGAGGTCATGCCCCTTGCCCGACCGTCCTTCCCCACAGGTGTCCCTGTTTCAATCACACCTGTGCAATGAATTCTCCAAAAATCCCCAAAGCCCGGGATCTGGAGAGAGCACTGGGGGTTCCGGAGGGTGGTGTACCTGGAAAGGGCAGGAAGCCCCCCACCCCACCTCGCCCCATGCAGCTCCTCATCCGTGCCCTTCACCATGGCCTTCTTAACAAACTGGAAAACCTGAGCCCCTGAGCCCCCTGAGCCAGTCGAGCAAACTGATCAGAACTGGGGAGGGGGTCACAGGAACCCCCATTTACATCTAGTCTGGTCAAAAGCCCAGGGAAAACCACCTGGGGGGGCACTGGCCGCTGAGGTGTGTGGCACGGGAGCTGCCTCCAGGGGGAGGTGTCAGCTGACCTGAGCCACCAGACGCCCAGCCGCTGTCCTCTGGGGCGGGACTCCCTCTGTGTAGATATGAAGACCCCCACCCCGCCGCCTGGTGTCAGAGGGGCCTGTGACATGAGTGGAGGGCAGGGAAACCGAGTCGGAGTTGGGAGTTGGTTTCCGACACTGGGCCACCCCCAGCTGCCCAGCACAGGGAGGGGTTGCCTGCCACTCGGTCAATAAAGACGGGAGACAGACCGCACTGGTCTCCAGAATTCATAGGGAGCTCAACACCTTAACACCAGAACACAAAGAACCCAATCAGTAAGTGGGCTAAGGAACTGAGCAGACCCTTCACAGAAGACGTAAAATCGATCAGCAAATCTATGAAAATATGTCCAACATCTCCAGTAATTAGAGAAATGCAAATCAAAACTACCCTAAGATTTCATCTCACTCCAATCGGAATGGCAATTATCAAGAATATGAGCAACAATAAGTGTTGGCGAGGATGTGGGGAAAAGGCACACTCATACATTGCTGGTGGGACTGCAAATTGGTGCAGCCACTCTGGAAAGCAGTGTAGAGATTCCTCAGAAAACTTGGAATGGAACTACCATTTGACCCAGCTATTCCACACCTCGTTTTATCCCCAAAGGAGTTAAAACCAACCAGCATCCTACAGTGATGCAGCCACATCAATGTTCATAGCAGCTCAATTCACAATAGCTAAACTATGAAATCAACCTAGATTGCCCTTCAACAGATGAATGGATAAAGAAACTGTGGTGTATATACACAATGGAATATTACTCAGCCATAAAGAAGAGTAAAATTATGGCATTTGCAGGTAAATGGAGGGAGTTGGAGAATATCATACTATGTGAAATCAGCCAATCCCCCAAAACCAAAGGTCGAATGTTTTCTCTGATAAGCAAGTGCTGATACATAACAGGGGAGGGTGTGCTGGGTCAGGGAAGAATGGAGGAACTTTGGATTGAGTAGAAGGGAATGAGGGGAGGGAAGGGGACAGGGAATGGGAAAGACGGTGGAATGAGACGGACATCATCACCCTATGCACAGGGACGATTGCACGATGGTGCGCCTCTGCATCGGGGACAACCAGAGAAACGCAGAGTTGGGCTCCATTTGTGAACTGTCAGTGGGAACACTCTCTGCCGCGCGTATCACTAAGCAGAACAAATGAGGAAAACGATGGGAAACTGCCAAAATGGGAGTTCTGCCGCGTGGGCTCCATATTATATTTTAAAGGTCCACCTCAGCAGGAGCCCCGGGAGGGAGCGCTGGGGGACCCTGTGTGCTGAGCTTCATGGGCAGCGGCCTGCGGCCCTGTCTACATGGCTCACAGCTGGCCTGTCGGGGCGCGTCCAGGCCTCCTGCACCCCCGAGGACGGGACCAGGACTCGCGCACACACTCACAACCTCCCCCCTGGTGGGCCGTGTCCTGACCTCTCTGGAGGCAGCAGCCCTTCATCCTTGGTCGGACGCCCAGGGGTGCTGGGCAAGCCTGGGCAGGCTGGTGGCTTGCAGCAGAGGGCACAGCACCAGTGCGTCCGGGTCAGACAGGGGCATCACCTGCTTTTCTCTGCCTAAGCGGCTCTGCTTAAAAAGCTGGTGCCCACAGGTAGAAAAGGACGGTTTTTGATTGTGTTTCACTTGCTGTGTGACTTTGAGCAAGTTGCCTAATCTCTCTGTGCCTCCGTTTGCTCATCAATAAAATAGGGGTAATAACAATAACTACTAATGTGGGTCGGGCACAGTTCTGGGCACTTTACCTGTGATAATCCATTTACATCCTATTGATCACCCAATGAGGTCAGAACTGAATTCAAGTTCAGTAGACAGAAAAGATGAGGAAACCAAGGAACAGAGATGTTAGGTAACTTGCCCAAGATTACACAGCTTGTAGGTGGCAGAGCCTCATTGACGGCCTGTAGGTTTTGTGCTCCTACTGTGGCCCTTTCCTGAAGGTACCCTGTGAGGGTGAAGTGAGATGGTTCACGTAACATGCTCAGGTCAGGGTCTGGCGTGGGCAGGCAGCACGTACTGAGTTAGCTGCCACTCTTACTATTGGAGAAAGGAGAATGGACCTCTCTCCCCTCTGGCGGCCCCAACGCCAGGCCCAAGGCCCACTCACCCAGGCAAGCCCTTGCCCAGCCAGCCGCCTGGGAGCAGGGCCTGAGTCGGGCTGCCAAGAGCACCAGGAGCCAGGAGCCCAATCCCGGTGGACTCCTCTCTCCGCCCTCCGAGCACCCGCTCAGACCCAGGCAGCTGGGCCCAGACCAGTCCCGGCACCTCTGACCCTCCTGCTCTTCCTCCACCTCCACCCCCTCACTCTGTCTAGATGCTCCAAAGTCACCCTTACAGGTGACATCAGAGACGCTGCGAGCGGCAATCAGACCAGAACTGTGTGGAGGAGGCCCTGGGGGCCGTCTGTGAGCTGCCATCTGGAAAAGGTGATCGCTGTGGCTGCCGGGCGCCGGCCGGGCCTGGGAAGGGCATGGAGGCTGAAGAACGTGGCCGCAGGATCCTACAGCACGCCCACCAGGTGCGGAGCCAAAGCCTGGGCTGGCTTGTGACTTCCTGTCACTCACAGAATGCGGTGGGACATTCCAAGTCACAGGCCTCAAGGGCCTGGCAGAGCGCGAGCTGAGACCACCATGCCACCAGGGATGAGCCACGGGAGGGAAATGCCCAGCCCCCACGCTGGTGGGCAGGGATCCCTTGGGTGGGACAGGGGCTGGTGGCCAGGGAACACTTGGATGGGACAGGGGCTGGTGGCTGGCCAACCGTTGGATGGGACAGGGGCTGGTGACTGGCGGGCCCTGGGGTGGGACAGGGACTGGTGGCCAGGGAACCCTTGGATGGGACAGGGGCTGATGTCTGAAGGACCCTGGGGTGGGACAGCCAGGAGATACCAGCAGAGAAACGGGAGATCATGGCTGGTCAAGCGGCCAGCGGCAGGTCACTGGGCAGCGCCTGTGGCCGGGTGGGGTGTGCTCACGAGAGCAGGGTCCTTCCTTGTCCTCTAAGGGTCAAGGGTAAAGGAGAAGCCACAGAGGCTGGTGGGTGGTCCTCCAGGGCCGGTGCCTGGTCTCCTGTGGGGACCACCTGTCCTGGTTCCTGTGCCCGTTCTGCAGGGAATGCCCTGGCCTCTTCCTGCTCTGGGTGCCCGCGGGTGCCCAGGCCCCATCTGCGCGCTTGCTCACACTGAGCTGGGGAATGCTCTGGAACCTCCCGGCCCTCCAGGGCTGCCAGCTGGGGCTCAGACCCTTGCCTCTGACCCCACCCTCCTCCATGCCCACTCCCGGAGTCCTGCTGCCCCAGGGAACGTGGACAGCCCCTGCGAGAAGACTGGGGTGGCGAGTTCGGAGTCACAGAAAGCCAGCTCCCCCGCAAACCAGAGAGCGGAAAAGTGGGCCTCCGCTGAGACGCCCCCTGGGACACTGAGACACAGGGAGGGACACCGGGGGCCTGGTAGGGGAGGGAGTCAGGCCCCAGGGCAGCCCCGGGAAGCAGGGCTCGGTGCTCACCGCCAGGCAGTCTCGGCGTCTGCTACCTTGAATATAAAAGTCGAGATCCGATCCGTCTCTGTGACCTGGCTGAGGGCCACGGGGTGCAGGTGCAGGGGACCCGGGCTGGGGAGGGAAGAGAGCGACCCCCAGGAAAGCCACTCTCCAGCCCCCCTGTGCCTCAAGAAGCCAGCTCGCCTCCTCTCCGCACCCTGCCCGTCCCAGATGTGGAGCACAGGTGTCCCCGCCGCACCCCCCTCTCCGCGCCTCCCCAGGACCGGTGGCCTCCAGGCCCTACGCCCAGGGATGTGCTGTGGTTACCAAGGAATCAGGCCAAACTCAAAGATGTCAATTTCAGGTGATGAATGATCAAACCCTTCCTAATTTGCATGTTAAATTTCCTCGTGGAGGAAATAAATAGCCTCAGCTCATCAGAGGAGCGCTTTCCCCCGAGCCCTTCATTAAGGGCGGCAGCCGGCGCTCCGGAGCGCTTGATTGGCATGTTCCGCGCTGCGTGCTCTGGGGAGCCTGGGGTGCAGCCACCGGCGCCAGGATCGGCCGTGGAGACTCATCAGTGGCCAGGAAGTGGGGCGAACGAGGGAGAGAGGAGGGTGCTGGGCTCGCACCCCTGTGCCTTCCGGAATGTTCTGGGAGAGGAGCCCGTGGGGTCTGGGTCCCTGGCCCCACCTGAGTGGGTAGTGCGATCGGGACGGGTCACTTTGCCTCTCGGCCTCAATTCTCACACCTTTAACTGGGAGGCTGCCTGGTGAACGGCCAGGACACACTGGGGAGTGCAGAGCCTGGGCGTGGACAGAGGCACGTGGCTCGGCTGTGTGGCCCACGAGGACTGAGGGTGCAGCACCGTGGGCAGAGGGACACATGGGGCTCAGGAAATGGTCACGCCTGTCAGCCCAGGTCAGGGGCGATGGGAGTTCCCTGCGGGACACGTCCCCCTTGCCCCGTCCTATTCTGCAATGCCCCAGTGTGATCCTATAGACACAGGGACACTGGGGACATTGGGTCAGAAGGAGTGAGGCAGGAGCAGAACCTCTGATCCAGGGGGCCAGGCATGGCGATGTCCCCACCCCCAGCACAGCCTGTCCCTCTATGTCCCCAGGCACCCAGGCTGACCCACCAAATCCAACTGGCTCTTGGCATCTGTGCCACCTATCTGATGGAATGATGGACAGCTGGGTGGCCCCGGGATCTGAGCAGCACCCAGCAGAGAGCTGGGGGCCTGGTTTCAATTCCCATTCTGACGGGACCCTGGTCCTGCCCCTGGGAAGTCAGCTCAGCTCAGGGCCGTGGAGCAGGACTCGGGCTTGGCCCCGAGGCCAGCGGGGCATTCTGTGGCTGTGACTCTCAGGACCTTGGGTGTCCACTCTTCCCACCCCCAATGTCCCCTTCCCCTCCGCTGGAGTCCACCCAGGTGACACCTCATGTGTCCCCAGCTTCCTCAGGAGTGAGGGCCCACTCCCTCCCCACGCCAGGGCCATGGTGCACAGTGCCAGGGAAGAGGTTGCCATGGAAACCGAGCAGCCAGGTTTTAGACACTTCTGCTTCTTTTCATCCTTCCCTCTTACACTTTGAACTTATTAGTTTTAATTGACATAATTGTTGCCATGTCCACCCGAGGCATGAGGAGCCAGCTGTGGCTCTTGCCTCTCGCCGCCACCCTGGCCTGGGGGGACTCCTGTCCCCTCCCTCCCTGCTGCTTTCCTGACTCTCGCAGTAGCTGCTGAGGCTGGGGCCGGCCCCTCCAGGAAGACCCTGTGTTGGAGAGGAGGCCCCCCTGGAGTTGAGAGCCATGCTAGAGATGCTCCCGGGCACCTCTGGGGCCAGGCCAGGTAGCCACAGGTCACCATGATCCACAGCCACACCCCGGTCCTCTTCCTCTGGTGGCCTCGACCTCCCCGCCAACGCCTAGCAGGCCTGCCCGGGGAGGTGGGCGGATTGTTCAGATGCTGGGCAGCTGGGCGAGTCTCCTGCTCACAGGGAGCGAGCTGGGCCAGGCTCCGGGCCTGTCCCTGCCTTGGATTCTCAGGTGCAGCCCCTGTGCATCCACCTCATGCCAAGGTCTAAGGAGGAAATGTCATCTACCTGGGTTGTTATGACAAGAGGTGGTGGCTGGAGAGGCCCCTGAAGAGGGACCAGAGGGTGGCCAGCCAGCTCTGTTCTCCTTCCTCCTGTGTGGTTGGGCCCACCTGACCCCAGCATGGTGGGCCACCTATGTGCAGAGGGCAGTGCTGGCTCCGGCCAGGAGAAGTTAGGGACAGCAGCATGGCTCTGCAGGATGCTGCTTCTTAAGGGGGAGTGATGACACCCAGGGCACATTTAACAATGTCCGAAGACATTCTGGGCTGTCACACCTGCAGGGAGTGGCAACTGGCATGCAGTGGGTAGAGGCTAGGGAGGCTGCTAGCACCCCCGGATGTGCAGGACAGCCCGCCACACAATCCTGCGGTGACCGCAGTGTGAGGTCAGGAGCCTGTTCCAGCTGCTGCTAGAGGTCCTGCACCCTGGGCTGTCACCACGTGGCAGGAGATAGGCCCCCGGGGTGCAGATGGGCTCCCAGCTGCCTTCCCACCTGCCAGGCCCTGGGAGTGGGAGGAACAGCCTCCAGGTCAGCGGAAGGACAGCACATGGCTGGGGGCCACCTTGGCCTCCCGCCCTCCCCCTCCCTCCCTGTGGATTACGACATCTCTAAACTCGTTAACTTTTAATTACTACCTTCCCTCTGCCTGAGTACACTGGCTCCGTGCCACGTACATCTCTATTAAAATTCACTTTACGTCCATCATAACTAATTCCTGCACTTCCGCTTCCTCACCGTCCACCTGCAATTTTCAGACAAGATGTCCAAACTCATGGGTAACTGCAGTAAATCTCCAAGAGGCGGATGGTGGCTGGATCTGCTGAGGAAGAGGAGCTGGGGTTTGCTGGCACACTGGGAGCAAGGCTGTGGCCAGGGAGGAGGTGGAGGGGCACCCGCCCCAGGGGGGCAGCAACGTGGACTGAGGGGAGAGGGCAGAAGTGTTTCCTTGGTGGCTCTCAGACTGTCCTTTGCATCCAGAGAGCCATCAATGACCAGTCTGGCTTCGCATGCCTGGATCCAGGGTGACTTCACAGCTTCCTGGGAGTTAGCCACTAATTGTGGTATGCCCATTTTACAGACTAGGCAACTGAGGCAGGGATATGTCCATTGCTCAAGGGCGCACAGCAAGTTTGTGCTGGGGACAGGACTAGGAGGATGCTGGTGTAGGATTTGGGAAGATGGACAAGGGTTTTCCCGGAAGCAAAGGTATGTGGGGACAGCAGAGGGGCAGAGAGGACTTGGGAGAGGCGGGTACTAAGCAGCAGAGACCACAGGTCAAGTGCTTACCCATCCACTGGAGTAAGCT
Source organism: Glaucomys volans (assembly GCA_020662805.1). Taxonomy (NCBI): domain Eukaryota; kingdom Metazoa; phylum Chordata; class Mammalia; order Rodentia; family Sciuridae; genus Glaucomys; species Glaucomys volans. Next base: position 40,824 of record JAJEJO010001320.1, on the reverse strand, counting down.
GGACAGGGCAGGGAGGGTTCTTACTGCCTTGTCACCTGCTAGGCCACTCCCACCCTCTCCACTGACGTGGCTCCTACCCTCTCGTCTCTTGTCCACTCCGTGTGTCCCCACTCATGCTGATGCCAGGTCCTGAACTGGAGTCTTCCGCTCAGACTTCTCTCCTGCCTCCTGCTGGATGCCCCTCACCAACACCAAAGCAGGGCATCTTCCACAGCCTCCTGCTCTGCCGGGCCTCCTCCACTGCCTCGCTGCCCCTTTTCTCCTCCCCCACTGCCAGCAGATTGAGTCAGCCAGACTCAGCTCCTAACCACATCTCAGGGCCACCCACCCCTGCACCTTGACCTCACCAAGATGGCGCCACCAGCTACGTCTTGCCACCACCAACCAGCCCCGACTGCCCTCCACCACTTATTGCCCAGCTGCCTGAGAAAATGTTCCATCCAGTCACGTCCTCTCCCTGGGAAAGACAACCTGAGGGTCCACATAGCTTTAGGCAGGAAATGCAAGCTTCTAAGGAGGCCAGTGAGCCCCACTCTCCCTGGCCCGTCGGCTCCTGGTGTCTGGCACCCCACAGTCTTGGCCCTTCCGGCCTCCTTTCAGCCGCTCCAGCCAACCATGTCCCAGCGTGTTGCTCCCTGGGCAGGCCCTCTCCTGCCCACTCCGGCCCAGGCTAACTCCCTGGCCCTGAGCATTTGGCAGCCATGGACACTCACTTAGGAGGCAAGGCCCTGGGGCCTGGGTAGCTGCACCTCTGTCTGCTCATGGCTGCAGACACTGCCTGCGTGTGGAGGTGACCCAGTGTCCCCTGCTAGCAGCAGCTCCTCCTCTCATGGCCAGTCTACCCCAGGGGCTCTGCTCTGCTCTGGCCAAGAGCAGTGTCTTCCAGGGCTGCCCAGCTCCTTCAGCTTCTGCTCACTGCTCCCTCTCCCCGCCAGACACCTTGGCACTCGCTTGTCATCAGCTGTCACTCCTCAGCCCAGGTGCAGGGTCAGCTCACCTTGCAGACTGTCCTCCTGATGGACAGAGGCTGGCGTCTCCTGTCATTCCTTCACCAGGCTCGAGGCAGAAGACCTGGCCTTTGGCTTTGCTCTGTGATTTTCAAGTTTGGGCAAGAAATGGAAGCTGAGTCCATGTTGGTGCCTCCTATGCCTGGAGGACCCCTGAGGGTGCTGTAATGGTGAGGGACCCAGAAGGGCACCCAGGTGAAAGTGACCAGCAGGGACCAGGCACGGGGCAGGTGACCGATTTTAGCGGCAGTTAGTAGACGTGGGGCACGCAGAACAGGGCTGGGCCCAGGCTAAGCTCTGTCTAAGTCTCAGCCACAAACACTTCTTCCATAGTGGTTTAGAAGGTTGTCTGGGTCAGTCCCCAAAAGGTGACTTGCAGGTGAGGCCTCCAAGTGCACCTGTCCTGCGAAAGGACATGCACCCCAAGGTAACACTGAGCAGGGGGAGGAACACAGTCCTGGGGTGCAAAAGATCCCAGGTGAAACCTGACTCCAGATACTGCTGTGTGACTTCAGGCAAGTTGCTGACCCTCTCAGAGCTGTGACTCCTAGTTATGCAGCAGAGATACAATTGCACCAGTGTCCTGGAACTGCTGCGGGTGAGAGCCCGCTGGTTCCTGTCACACACCCCCACACAGGCACCAGTCCTCTGCGGAGCTGGGCTTCGCCTCTGCCATGGCTCTCACTTCCAAGGGGAGGCCAGGGAGGGCTGGCGAGAAGCCAGAGACGCAGCTCTGCCTGTAAGGAGGTTCAAGGTCCTCCTGAGTCCCCTCTGTGCCCTCGCCAGGGCTGTGACTGCCTTGAGCGTTCTTCCCTGTGCGCAGCGCCTGTGGGCTTCCAGGCCCCTCGGCTCTACCTGGGCGCAGTCAGAGGGGCAGTGTGGCTGTCCACCACACAGGCCCTTCCCAGTCGCACGCAGCGGGCAGCCCTGCCTCAGCAGGGGGCCCTGGCTTCTTGCGCTTGAGGCAGAAGGAGCCTCGTGATGGGGCAGGACAGAGGCGCCCAGTCGGGAAGGCTGCTGGTGTCCCGGTTCCTGCGCTTGCTCTCCGGGTGACCCCAGGCGGGGTGCAGAGCTTCCCCGCGCCTCGCGCTCCCCATTTGCACAATGAAGCGCTGCTGTGAGGCGGTGCACGTGCCATGCCTGGCACCTGTCGGGTCTCGCTAAACACTACTCTCCTCGGGGTGCACGTGCCCACTCTCCTCGGGGTGCACGTGCCCACTCTCCTCGGGGTGCACGTGCCCGATTACCTAGCAATCAGCGCATGTGCGCGTATGCGTGCGCGCCGGATCTACGGGAGATCTCGTTTTCCTGTTTGTGTGAGAATAATAATGGGAGGGGGCCTTAGCAAGATGGGACAAAATCATCTGGGTGATGACCTCGCCAGGACAAAGGGCAGGGGGTCTTGTCCACCGCAGCCCCTGCTGGTGTAGTGGTGTGAACTCAGGCTGCACTGAGAGGGGAGGCCACGGAGAGGAGGCCGGGCAGCGCCAACTGGTGGAAGAGGCTCAGGCAACCTAGGAGGGCCCGAGCGAGAAGGCTTCGTGTGTGTTTCCCTTCCAGGCAACCAGAAAACTGCAGACACCCACATGGGGCGGACGCACAGGTGCCTGCATTCTGGCGGATGCATCTGACCTGATCCGTCCAAATGAGCATTGTGTCCAGCCCCCGGCCGCAGCCTGCACTCCAGGGGGCTCAGGGTGAGGCTGTGTGCCTGTTCACAGGGAGGCGGGGGCACTGGGGTGGAGAGCTTCGGGAGGATCTTCCCAGGCAACGTCCCACTCTTATCAGGAAAGGGATCTCATTTCTTTAGACTCTGTGTTGCTTTGTACCCAGACCCACCACTGAGTCACTTTATTTCTGACTGAGAGTTCAAGGCTGGGTTCAAAATGGGCAGAGATTTACCGCCCACAAGGGACACTCAGAGCACTTGCCAAAATGAGGTTCTTTCAAAGGGCTCTGGAGCAGGGCAGGGAGGCAGGGATGCGTGTGCAGAGCCCCTGGGTGGCCTGGCGGAGGACACAGACCCATCTGCACTGAGTCCTGGTGGCTTGTCATCAGAGCTGTCCCCCGATTCCCCCAAGTCACACTCCATGCATATCCTGATGGGTGCCATCGACTCCACATCTGCTGCACCACTTTTGTCTACTGGGCTTGACCCGCAGACTCACCTAATCCTTGCAATGACTTCTGAGGTGGGCACTTCTGTGCCCCATTTGTGCTAATGCCGCCCTAGGGTGCCCTAGGTCACAGAGTTAATGGGGGGGGGTCACAAAGAGTCCAAAATCTCTGCCCCCAGCAGTGGATGGGCACACACCTGCCACTGTCCTCCTTTAGTCACCTGCCCCATAACAACTGTGGTCAGTGATGGCTGCATCTACCACGGGTCCCGTGAGATCATCCAGGAGCTAGAAAATTCGCATCACATAGTGATCCTGTGGCCCTGGTGACACCATAGTTCAGGACAGTCCTCGAGTGTGTGTGTGAAGATGCCACTGCATGGCCAGTCCTGTCAAATACAGCACGTGTGTTATGGACAGTGCATGACACTTAACAATAAGGGACAAGGTGACTGGCGTACGATCTATGCACTTCTTATTATTTTAGAGCTTGACTTTTACCATCAAAAAAAAAAAATGAATTCACACTGGGAGAGTGTGTCATGTTACCCCAGTGGCAGCCTCAAATGTCTTGTGTTTACCAGGGAGGCTGCATCAGGAGGCCCCATCAAGCAGTGACATTGCCATCTGGATTGCTGTAAGTCACTCTACAATGTTCCTAACGGTGACAAAATCACCAGTCGGTGCAATTCTTAGGACATGTCCCCAACACTACGTGATTTGTGACTGTACTTGATGGAATGGCTGGCTGTTGAGTGCTGTCTCTCTCCCCCTTTCCTTCTCTGCTTCTCTCTCTTATATACCAGATGTGTTTAGTGCCAAATCCCACCAGGAATAAGACTCTCGGTTGGAGACTGGCCATGTTGGGAGCTTCTTCCTTTGGATCCAGGGTGGGAAGCATAGTTAGGTTTCAGGCAGCACTTCCAATCTCATTTCCTCTCAACTTGCTGAGTAAATTTCGCCATTTCTCTGCCTGAAATACGGACATTATCACCCTATTCCAAGCCTGGGCTTTGTAAAAGACAAGGAAGTCCTCAGGGCCCAGCAGTCGCCAGGGAGGCCCAGGACGCCAAGCCAGCCAACCTCCTTTGAAAATTGTTGTTCAACGTGTGTTCATGAAAAAGGTGAACCTGGAGCGTTTTGTTGAACCGCTGGCCAAATTTGGGTTATTATGAGCATCAAAACGAATAATGGCATGAATAGGTTCAAACACGCTGAGTTAAAAATGCATACATTTGAATAAACATGAACTTAAGTGTTATTATCAGCATTCCGTGCACAATGAAATGGAGGTAAGTCAGTTGCTCGAGGCCGGGGGGTCTAGATGGATTGATATACATGTATAAATAGTATATGCCCATGTGCTGAATAGTCCCAATAGCTGAATAGTCCCAATAGCTGAATAGTCCCAAGGGGAGTGGGAAAAGCTTTTTACCAAAGAATGATAGCTAATGTGAGTGCACAAGAATCCAGTCACAAACACATGGCAGGAAGCAATGCAGGTAAGCCTCACCTGTGGCATTGACATCCCTGAGTGGCAGGCCCTGGGGAGGAGTACACTACAGAGCGAAGGAAGTCCCTCGAGATCTTGACAAGGGGACGGTCTGGTGGACAGCACCACGCCCAGGTGGTCAAGCCCAGCTTCACCTCTAATAGGGCCAGCGGGGGTCAGGTCCCTTCTGTTATGAAGCGTCTAGTACGTAGCTATGGGACACTGTTGCCCCAGCGGCTGAAGGTGAAGCTGATCATGAGGATGTGACGGCATAAGTCCACAATCGTGGAAGTTCAGGAGAACCAGCTAGACTCACAAGAATGTGGAAGCCTTGATTGACAGGGGCAGAAGAAACAGGGAAGAGTTGTAGGTTGAAGAAGTACAAAGGATCGTGACAGCTAAATGCAGCCTATGTCCTCAATGAGCTCCTGCATCAATGAGGACAACCCAGTGACCATAAAGGACACTGGGCTAAAGAAGTGGCCGCTGGAACAAACGGGACGCTTGCATAGGACTGAGTATCAGGTCGCAGAACTGCCTCAGTGTTGACTCTCCTGAGTGGGCCATTGTGCCGTGGTTCTGAAGGAGAGTGCCCTGTCCTGAGGAAGTCCTGCCTGCACAGGAAATGACGGGTGCCCACAACACGTTCTTAAATAGTTCCGCAAAAAGGGCGCATGTGCATGTAGAGAGGGAAAGCCAGCCAGAGGGTGAACTGGTCAGGGAGCAAACACGCCTTGGGGTCACAGTACTGCGTCTACCATTTTCCCAAGATTTGTCAATTTTCAAAATTAAAAGGAAGGAAGGAAGGAAGAAAGGAAGGAAGGAAGGAAGGAAGGAAGGAAGGAAGGGCGAGCACCGGCTGTGGGTCAGCCCCTGCCCCAACCTGGGATGGGCACAGATGGCTTCTACTTTTTCCCCTCTGCTAATGACCTTCGCTCTCCTTCCCCACCATGTGGCCCTGGCGTGGGAACGCCCACACCCTGGTGAAGACCCACAAGGCAGGCCTGGCCAACTGTGATGCTCCTGCTGCTCCCACTGTGATTGGTCAGGGATGCTTGGAGCTGGGCCAATCAGAACCCTTCCCTGGGACTTCCTAAGTGAAACTTTGAGGGAGGTTTCCTCTACTCTGTAACTGTGATCCCTGAACTTCTCAGGGTCCCTCATCTCTGAACCTAGAGGTGGGCACAGCTGAACAGCCTGGAGGGAAGAGGCCTGGGGTCCCTGGAACCGCCAGGGTTCTGAAGGCTCTGACCACAGGCCTGTGTTCCATTCACAGAAGCCCAGGTAAATGATTGAAAGGCAAGGTGTCAGGGAGGCACTGTGGACAGCGACACAGAACACAGGAGAGGGGCATGTGTGCACGTGTGTGTGTGTGTGCGTGCACACATATGTGCATGAGAGAGAGAGAGTGCTAGAGAAAACTCATGTGTCCATCAGAGGCTCTCTCAGGGCGAGGGCACCTGGGCTGGGGGCTGCAGGAGGGAGAAGGTTCTGAGAGGGGCGCCCTTCCAAGTGGAGGGGATGGGGCCCTTTGGACAAAGACACACCAGAGGGAATGTGCTGGGACTGTCCTGAGACCCACAGGGTCTGTGTTAGCAGTGTGCCTGCCCTGGGCTGGGGAGCAGCAGGAAGCAAGGGCATGCCATCAGGAGGGACCACAGAGTCAGAGGCCACACTGAGGGGCCCACACCTCACCTTAGGGACACAGCAAGTGCTGGATTCAAGGAACCCAGCAGCAGACCTGCACGCAGCAACATTCAGGGACATCGTCACCACCATGTGAGAGGCCATGGGATGGGTGTCCCATGTGGCAGCTCGTTTACTTCTCCTGGGTGACTTCCACCTACCATGGCTATGAAATGGAGTATCTGCTTTCTCCCCCCTGCTTTGCTTTCTAGAATTTGCAGAGCACAATCAGCAGGAAGATCGCTCCGGATGGACATGAAGGAGGCGGTTGCAGCAATCCCTCCTCCGTGAGAGGCTGGGCAGTGGAGGGCAGAGTTCCAGCTCTGGAGTCCGCAACTCGTATCTGACGCCCAGCTTTGCACTCTGACCTTGGGTGAGTTCTTTAACTTCCCTGTGCTTCAGCTAGCTCACCTGGACGGTGTGGGAAGCAACTGACCCTACTCATCACATCAAATGACGCGGGCTCAGGGCACGCATGCCGCCTACCGCATGATAAGTCTCCTTCATTGACAATGACAATCATCACTGCCAACAGCTGGATCCTGACCACTACCGGAGGCCTCCAGGGACAAGAGCCAACCTTTTCCAAAGGTGGCCCATTCCACTGGTGAGCAAGACCAAGCCTTCCGACGCACTGGACTCCCCTCCCGAGTGGCACCCACCCTCGTGTGGTGGCAGCGTGGGGCATGGAATGAGCAGCTCTGACCCAGATACTGAGCAGACGCTCCTCCTCTGGGATCCCGCTCCAGTTCCCAGCTGGAAGTCAAGGGCAGGCAGAGGCCCCGCACTGCCAGGGCCCACATCTGCAAGCCCTTGGTTGTCCACTCAAGCATGTCCACCACCCAAGAGGATGAGAGGGTCCTCAGAGACTGTCAGCTGCCCAGGGGCACCAGGCTGCGTCCAGGAGCAGCTCTGAATTCCAGCTGAGAGCCATCCCGGGGCAGCTGGGAGGCCCCCTCGGGTCTCCTCGTACATTTTCCGGAGAAAGAGGCCCAGGGCAGCCGGTGCTCAGGGTCTCTCCCTGCTGGTCCAGGTCCCCCTGCAGGAGGGGAGGACTGTCCTTCCCTCCTTCCCTGCTCCCTTCCTGGTCAACAGGGCCACCACACACCAGCCAGTGCAGTCCAGGGCCAGGGACCTAGGGGAGAGGGTCATCCCAAACCCGGGCCCTCCTGCTTCATAAGGAAAGGCGGGAAGGACAGAGCCAGCAATAGACCCCTCCTCTCATTTGCATTCCCGTCCCTGGTGGCAGATTTGTATCAACATCCCCAGGGCAAGACAATCTTGTTTCCCCAACAAAACCGATTATGCACATCAGGCCTGGGGATTAATCACCAGCCACAGGGCTGGGAGCCAATAAAAAAGGCCAAGATGGGAGGATAAGGGTTAGGGGGGGGGGAGGCCATGTCCCTGCAGGGCCACAGGACAGGGGGGGGGGGGGGGGGCTGCCCTCTCCCCCTCCTCCTCCCACTTGGCTGTGTGCTGAGCCCAGCGCTCCAGAGTCTGGGCGTGAGTAACGAGCGACGAGTCCTGGGGGGCCACCTCCATGGAACACCACCCAAACTGTCCCCAAACAGAAGGTGCCACCTCCCTGTCTGACCCCCAGTTGCTGCATGTTCCCTGACCCCCTGGACCCAGGCCCCTCCAGCAGAGCCCCTTGGAGACAGCAGGGCTCTTCCCAGAGGTAGGTGAGGAAGGGGCTCTGCCTAGAGCCGGGGCCGCGGCCGCAGCTGCCGTAGTAAAGCACCCCCCACTGTCCCCTCTGCCTCTGTCCACTGTGGCATGGGCAGCACCGTGGCCTGCTGCCCGCCGTCCTCTGCCACGATGAGCAGGGCAGGGGTCTCACCCCTAGGGCCCTGGAGTGGGGGCCTGTGGCCCAACCCCTGCCCTCGCTGCCCCCCCAGGACAGGACAGGGACCCGCCCTCACTGCCCCCCCGGGACAGGACAAGGATGGCTGCCCAGAGGAAGGGACGGGGCGCGGCTTGCCTGTACTCCAGGGAGAACTTGGTCAGCTCCCGGCTGTTGTGGAGCCACTTGAACTCCAGGGGCCAGCTGCCCTCGGCCATGCAGGTCAGCACCAGGCGGTTGCCCTCCAGGTGGACCTGCGTCCTCACAGGCTCCGTCTTGAAGTAGGGCGGCACGTCATCTGAGGAGACAGGGAGCAAAGGCACGGTTACCACCGGCTCAGCCCTGCGCCTGGCCCCGAGGACCCAGGCGGACGGGGCAGGAGCAGCCAGGTGACCTGCCAAGGCAGCGCGGCCTCACCGGCGGACTCCAGGGCTTGGCCTCCGGCGTGAGTCCTCCACACCTTCAGACCAGAGCCCAACCTCCCTCCTCCCGGGTGGGTACCTGGCTCTCAGCCTCTGCGGCTGCCCACCCTGTCCCCCCCACCCCAACCAGGGAGCCCTGTCCACCTGTCCCCTTTGCCTCTGGGTGTCTCCCTCCTGGACAGAAGGGGCGCCCACTGCTCCTCAGGCAAAGAGCCGGCAGTTTCCGCAGGAGAACAGGGAGGTGGGTGGATAGAACCCGCGGCAGGCGGAGCCTGCACTGCTCCCCAAGTCCCAGAGCCCCTAAAGGCATTGAGGGTGGCGGCTGCTCAATGGCCCTCCACCGCCAGGTTGCCTGGGCTGTGGGCGTGGGGCTGAGGGGCACCCTGCCCTGGTGCAGCCTGGAGGGTGCGAGCCCCAAGGTCCCCCAAAACAGAGACCACGCACTTGGGCCCCGGACCTGCAGAGCTGCTCAAGGGAGGTCTCTGCCCACGTGGCCACTGGGAAGAGGCAGACGTGAAGGGGACAAGGGGCGAACGGAGAGGGGAGGTGGAAGACCCCAAGTCTGTCACCGAGTCCCTGCCCTTGGGTGTGGCATGGTGGGGACGGCCGTCAGCCCCTGGGAACAATCCCGACAGAGACTGTGGCCCTTTGGTGAGCTCTGGCTGACCTAGGGCTCCGCCAGGTGCCCATTTAATTCCCGTGGCAACCCCACGACACCAGAGGGGTCGTGGTCCACATGAAGGCCCAGAGGGGTTAGAAGTCTGCCCAAGGCCACGCAGCAGGAGGGCCGAGCTGAGCCGGTCACTGGCTGCAGAGGCCGAGCACTTGACCCCCAGCTCACGGCCCGGGAAGCTGGGACGGACGTGAGAGGAGAGAGTGGACACTACTGAGAACCTCCAGGCCTGGCACGGGGCCGCCTAAGGGTGCAAGTTCCAGAAGCAGTCCCAGCAGGTCCTCCCGCGAGTGGCCACCGTGCACCTGCCTCGGCCGCTAAGTGGCAGATGGGATCGACTGGCAGCCGGCACCCCTGTGCCTCCCGGGGTCCCCTGTGCTCGGAGCCACGCAGGAAGCTGCTGGTGGAGCAGGCAGGGGCGTCCTGACCTCTAGGCCGTGTTGGGTCCAGCACCCCTGGCCTGGCTGTGAGAGGGGGGCAAGCCCTGCCTGCCCTCAGTGGACGTGGAGGAGGAGGAGCTGCCGGGGGAATGAATGAGACGACGACCAGGGAAAGGCCGGCCCGGCTCGCTGTGGGCAGGCGTCTGCCAAGGGCCATCGCCGGGCAGGGACAGGGCCAGGTTCCTGATGCCAGCAGTGCCCCAGGTGCACCTTGATCAGAGAAGGCTAAGAAAGGGACCAGGACAAACAGAAGGGCGGGAAGGGGCTCGTGGCAGAGGCTGGGGAGGGGTGGGGGGCCCCAGGCTGCTCCCCCCTTCCCACGTCACCAGTGGTGTCCGTGGTCTGCAGACAGCTTGGCCTGTTTCCCTGGGCTCATGTTCAGATTTACAACCGGCAAAGCTGCCCTGCACTTCTGGGGAGCAGTCGACTTGCCCTGCTGGGCTGTACCCGCAAACCTGGCCCCCCACTCCACGCCCAAGGGCTCAGTCTTATGTGTGTGACCTGCCATGCTTGGGGACTCTTCCTTGGACCCCATCCCTAGTTCCGACCCTCCCTGTGGGGCCACCGGAGGGCGAACCTGAGGGCAGGCTGGAGGTGGCCCCCGGTCCCTCTGCAGGCCTCCGGGGTGGGTGTCCGCCTGGTGGAGGCCCCGGGCATCTCCCTGTGCTGCCTCGCACACAGTTGTCACCTGACCACACTGAAGGAGGACAGCTGAGGAGGCGCCTGCTCAGAGCACAGACTCGAGTGACAGCCGTCCTCTGGCCCCTGAGCCCCTGGGTGCTGGCCCACCTCCAGCCTGGTAGGGAGGCCCTGGGTGGCCTTTGTCAAGGAGAGGGCCCTGAGCCCTGGAGGCCGCCCGCTCTGCTCTGGCTTAACAAATGGGCACATTGTCCCTTCAAAGGCGCATCCATATTCCCCAGCAGCTTTAAAGAGCCCTTTGAATCGCTGGTTTAAAAACCCTCTGTTCGCGGCTGTCACCGCTGGTTTGTTTTAAAACAATAACATTCCCAACCCCAGTGACGGTAAATCGCTCCCTCCACAGGGCTGGGGGCTGACTCCCAGCCAGGACCGCAGGGGGGCGGCGGGCTCCGACCTGCACACACCACGGGCACACGCGTGTGCACACGGGCTCTGTGCCCCACACCGCGCTCCACGAGCCTGCCCACGGGCAATTGGCTCCAGGTCCGCCTTTGCCGGCTCATTCCCGGCCCTGGGGTGGGCACAGGCGGCCGGCCCCAGCGACTTGTGCCCGGATGGGCTGGTTCCTGCGGCTGCCGGAGACAATGGCACGGGGAAGGGAGGGAGGGGAGACCCTGCCTGGGTTTCTGCAGGGCACCGGCCTGCGCTGGGTGCTCCCCCTTCCTCCTCCCACGTTGCCCTCCCAAGCCTGCCTGCTCCCTGGGAAAGGGGATCCTGGGAGCAAGGCCCCACCCAGGACGCAGGCAGTGGCAGAGTCCGACGTGATGTCCCCCCTGGGCCTGCACTCATCTGGAAGCAGCAGACCACAGGGACCTGGCTGTGTGCCGTAGGAGGAAGGACGGGCAGAGGGAGAGGGGATGCCATGGGGCAGCAGCGTGTGTGTGTGTGTGTGTGTGTGTGTGTGTGTGTGTGCACGCACAACCATGCATGTATCTGTGTGCATCCGTGTCCACAGGAGCAGATTTCTGTGCTGTGAGTACATAGGACGGTGTGCATCACTGACTTTGAGAAAGTGGCTTAACCGCTACACCTCAGTTTCCTTAGCTGCAACTGGAGATATGTTTTCTGTGAAATTAATAAGCTAGAAGTCCTCAGAACAGAGCCCGGCACATGCTAAAGAAGGGTACCTATTATTACCATTGCTCCTATGTGCAGATGGTCAGATTGTCCTGGTGAGAAGAGCTCAGACCAGGAGCTCCTCTCTGCTTTGTCTTAGGATGGTGCAGTATACAACCTGTGCAACTGCACATAACAGCACTGTGAGCCACTTTTACCCTCTCGGTGGGAAGGGAATAACTGAATAGAGGAGAATTGTGGATAGAAAGAATCAACAGTCTAAGGATGTCAGTCTCTTAAATTCTTCCTCATTTCAAATGTGCACACACACACACACACACACACACACACTTATTTTTTTTTAACAAGACGAAGTGATTCTAAAGTTCACGTGAAGAGCAGCCACGACACAAGAATAGCCAAGAAATATCAAAAAGGAATGGCCAGCAGGGTAGACTAGGCTGGTAGAGATGCTGGACTATGTTATAAAACTGCAAGAATTAAAACTCTGATCTTCAAGAGGATACCAACGAAGGAGTAGTTTAGAAGTCTAGAAATAGGCGCAGATACATACGGGGATTGTTAATATAAGAAGAAAGCGGAATTTCAAACCAGTGGGGAAAAGATCAATTATTCAACAAATGGTTTTGGAACAGTCAGAAAACCATTTGGGAATAAAAAAATAAAGTTGGATCTCTTCCTCACACTTTACCTCAAAATAAATGCTAGAAGAATGGATGTTTTAAACATGAAAATGAAATTCTAAAAGGAAAAAAAATCACAGCAGCTTAAAAATACACAATCCTGGCGAAGCAAAGTACCCGCCAAGAACTTTCTAAGCACCGCTCGAGCGACAGACGGTCAGGAGACAGATTGATGGCTTCCACTGCCCAGAGTTCCACCCGGAGGAAGAAACCCACCGACACAGGGAGGCCCCTAGTGATAAACTGGGGAGAGATATTTGCAAGTCTTATCACCGCAAAGAGCTAATTTTCCCATGTAAAAAATGTTCCCACAAATCAACACGGGAAAGATCATCCAACCCATGGAAAATGGGCAGAGGAAAGAGCAGCTCAGGGACAGAATCGCCGCCGACTCTGGAACCCGGCAGAGCCCACGGTAAGGGGACGGCGTGGAGGCTCAGTGAGACTGAGACGTGGGGATCGGGCAGCCTGGCACACGGCTCCCGGGGCCGCGGCTTGGCACGGAGACCAATCTGGCCATTCTATCAAAGCCAGAAACGAGGAATTCGCCCCCCACGGACACTCATGCACGTGTGAAATAGCTGCACTTCCCAGCTGACAGCAAATGGCCTGCATGTCCATCCAGAGGGCTTGGGTCATGGGAAGACGGTCCCTCCTGCTAGAGGACGCGCATAGCGGGCAGTGTGGGACCCAGGTGGAGAGCTCCTGCCAAGAGAAGTGCAGGGCAGGGTCCGTCACCCCCGCAGAAGCCCTTCCGCTGGAGAGGTGGTGCCTTTACACACACAGGCTGTTCTAGGGGTGAAGCTTTGGGAGGACTGGGTGGCCAGGGCAGGGTGCCCAGGGGTGACTTCCATTGGTCCTTCTGACGATGCATTTCTTTGCACTTTACTGTAGGCCACTGGATGGATTCCTTGCTCGCAATCAGATCTGTGCACACACGTGCACCCGTGCATGGGCAGGCAGTCACGGGCTGCCCTGCTGGGGACAGGGGAAAGGACAGGTCCTCTGTGTGGGAGGTGGGGGTCTGAGCCCCTTGAATGAGGAGTCTCCTTTCGAGGTGGGCAGGAGGCCTCAGCCCAGGGCTTCCTTCCACTTTCCCGTAACAGGTCAGGGGGCCCCTGAGGGCCATTTTCCCTTGATGTGCCCACTAAATGCCCCCACTGTCACCCTAGGCTCTAGGCTCCAAGCTAAACAGTCCCATGCAGAAACGAATCTCCTCTCCACTTCCCCCTCCTTCCAGCTCCCTGCAAAATAATGTCGTCTTCCTTCAGAGGGTCCAGGTTCCTGCGTCTCACCCTGCAGAGGGTGGGTCCAGCCATCCCTGGGACCCAATCCCACCTCCCCCGGACTCCTACCCCTGCGTTGCTCTTACCACACACCATGGCTAGAGCTTCCTCCCCAAGGGCACTCTAGGTGCATCACCTCAGGGAAGGGTCACGAGACTTCAGGGCCAGGACTGTGACCCACTCTTATGAGGGATCGTGCTCAGAAAAGCTCGGCAGCTGGACCCCCCAGGAGTGACCCGGGTCTGGCGGAGCCCCGAGCTCAGGTCCTTCTGTGGGGGACACAAGATTCATGCAGTTTCACCCTTCGCTTTCTGACCCATGAGGCACTCGGGTGGCCAGAGCCTGTCTAGCCACTGGCCGAGGCCGCAGCAGAGGTCACATGGTGCTCCTACTCCAACTTGCCACATCCTGGCCCAGAATCAGACCTGGGGGAGGCTGAGTAGGCGGCTTGACTTGGGCAAGTCCTGGGAACTGGCTGGAAGGACCCTGGAGCTGGACCGCCAGGAGAGACTGGCCCTGGGGAGACAGGGGCGCAGAAGGTGGGCGTCGAGGGGCAGGTGGAGATGCTGCGAGGGAAGGGGACGCACAGTACAGAGCACGCTCGGGTCAAAGGCTGGGGGCTTCCTGGAGGAAGAGGGGGACCCCATCCCCTAGCGCTGCCTGCCAGGTAAGCCTCCTGGAGTCTCCCCTTTCCAGGGCCTGGCGCCAAGGCCCCAGTGGGAGATGAACGGGGTTTAAGTCCCGGGTCCTCTGCTAACTGAACTAGAGCAAATCCACCTGACCTGGCCTGTCCTCTGTTGAACCAGATGGAAACCCTGCCCCAGAGGCTGCTGGGAGGCTCCACGGATCTCAGGAGCTCACGTCGGGGGCGCTCCATGCACCCATCAAAACTCTGTGGGCAGCACCCCATTGGGTGACCCTGAGGGCAGGGCTGTTCTGACCCACCCCCACCCCTGCTGCTCAGAACCACCTGCTTCAGGAGCTCAGTCTCCCGAAGCCCGCTGGACAGCTTCCGCACGCAGCTCCCTCAGGCCACGCCAGGCGGCCCAGGCACGGGGTCTTGTGCAGGGATGGCGGGCACGGTCTTGTGCCAAGGTTCAGCACTGGGGCGGAGACAGCCTGGGCTTTGTAGGGTCTGTGGGATTGTCCCACAATGCCTGTGACTTCTACAGGTCCTTCTGCCATTGGTCCAGGTGGGGAATGGTCTTGAGCCCGGGAGCTGCATGGGCAGGGGGCTCGGGGCAGGGTCTTGCAGGCCCAGGGGGAGTCTGTTGGCCTCCACCCTCCAGCAGAAGCCCTCCTGGGGACACGGGGAGTGCGCGGCAGGCGTTCTCCACGTGGGTCCCGGGCTCCCTCCCACCCCACGCCTGGCATTCCTGCCTGCTCTTGTGCCACCCAGCCAGGGCCTCAAGCACCCTGCTCCCCCACTCCCCTTCTGCACTCCCACAAATAAGATGCAAATGTACATCCCTCCTGGCCTCCCTGCCTCCCAGCAGCTGCCTGGCCCAGCTCACCCAGTGCCACCTGCATGCCAAGTGCTTCATTAGCCAGGAAAGGAGCTCTCGCCCTCCTTAATCTAATCCTCGCCAGTGACCTTCAGGCACCGGCCCCCTCTGACGTTGGGGCCCGGAGGGCACAACAATCAATTATGCCGCGGCCTCCGCAGCTGCTGCCGCATGAATTTCTTGCTCAGAAAAGCATGTTCCAAAAGCATCTAATGGAACAGATCATCAATTTGTTTGAATACACATCTAATCTGATTAGGGGGCCTGGTCACCGGGCAGCCAGCACGAGGGGGCCTCGACGCAGCCCTGGGGATTGTAAGTGGGGCGGTGGGGCCCGGCTGGGAATGAGCGGGGTGTGCCAGATCCCAGCTGGGACTTCCTGCACCCAGCCAAGAAGTTGTAGGGAGAAGGATGAATCGGGTGACGTCAGAGGGCCAGACCTGTGGCTCCCTCCTGTCTCCAGTCCCAGCCCCGGGCACGGGGCCGGGGAAGAAGAGGACGCTCAGAAAACACACAGGGAGCAAAGGACCAGGGCCAGTGGCACGGCCAGGCTGACAGAGGTGTCAATAAAGTTGATATAGCTGTCCTTAGGATGTGCCATCCTTCCTGGAACCTCGGAATGTGACCTCATTTGGAAATATGGCCATTGTGGGGACAACGACGAGGTCACACTCGAGTCCCGTGGGTCCCGTGTGATGGTGCCCTTGTCAGAGAAGAGGCACCAGGACCAAGACAGGCCATGAGAAGGCCACGTGGGGACAGAGCCTGAGACCGGAGGGATGCATCTGTGAGCCAAGGCGCACTGGGCACTGCTGGGAGCCACCGGGAGTTCAGAAGGACAAGGAAGTGGCCTCCCCTCCAGCTGTCAGAGGAGCGTGGCCCTGCCGACATCTTGATCCAGGCCTCCAACACTGTCTGTGGTGCCTCGCCGTGGCAGACCCAGGAGACTCACTGGTCCCCTCACAGGAATGTGTGTCCTTCACCCCAGGCCCAGGGTCATGGTGGAGTGGGCTTCCTTCCCCAGACACCCTGCCGCTGTGCCCCAGGGCCTTTGCCCGTGCCGCTCTCTTCTCAGTAAGAGCTGTTACTTTCCTTCTTTGCTAGGAAAACATGGTGCTGGCCATCCTGGGAACTCCGTGCTCCCATCCAGCTCTGCAACCAGACTCAGTAGCCAGAGTGTGGTGACCCTACTGGGCCCTGGAGTGGACCTCCTGGTTCAAGTCCAGTGGGCCCTGTCACTCCCTGGCTGGGAGGCCCTCCGTGTCTCTGTGACTCTGCTGTACCTCGGTCTCCCCTCCTGAAAAACAGGATGAGAGTGCTTCCACTGCACCTTCCTACCTGGTGACAGGCTCAGGCTTGGACCAGACCTGGTGCTGAGAAGGAGCCCAGGGAAAGGAGGCCATCGCCCCTCTGCTGGCATGACCTCACAGCCAGGGTCGCCTGCTGGAACTCACAGGGGACTATGCCTGAGCCACCCCAGCCTTGCCTGGAAAAAGGCGGGTTCCCGTTCCCCACGGGTTGATTTTGCAATTCACGCGAGCAGGGGGCCCTTTCTTCCACTTCCGTTGGGGGGCTCCGAGGTCCACCCTGAACCACTGATCGGAACGTTTTTGGCTAACAGCACTATTAGCATTGCAGTGTATTCGGATTCATTCAAGCTGGAAAAAGTGGTAACAACACTTCAGCTAATTCCTGGAATTCCTCCCAGGAAGCTCGCGGCAGGGACACTCTCCCTCCTCTCTCCCTCAGTGGCCCGAGCAGGGTGGCCTACTTGGAGTGACCTCTGGGGCATATGGCAGGGACCTGAAAGGCCCCAGAAATGGGTGACAGTCAGCTTGGGGTCACCTGCCCGGTCAGGTCCAGAGTCTCTGGGGAGGCTTAGCCCCATCTGTCCCTGCAGGTGACACTCCTGCAGGTCCCTGAAGGTGAGCTCCATCACCACGCGGACACCACTCCCTAGCCCATCCCTGCACCAGGAGACTCTGGGAACACACCGACATGGCTCTCCCCAGGCCTGGGGGAGCCCAGAGCAGGTGCTCAGAGGCCCAGGACGCTCTAGGAGCCCCGAGCCTGGAGGTCTCGAGAGTCTGTCCGCTTGGCTGATGAAGACTGGGCAGCCCCAGGTCTGGTTGGCATCTTTCAGAGTCCATCCTGTGTTGTCCTGTTGCCCACCTTAGAAGGACATGGAAATGAGGGGTGGGGAGGAAAGCCCCTTGACCCCAGCACCGGTTGCCAAGTACAGACAGCAGAGGGCTGAGCGGAGCAGGAGGCCAATGTAGGGTCCGGGGGGGCTTTCCACCCATTCCAGGGGCTTCTCCCACCTCCCTTCCCTGGTGTCAGGGGGATGGGAAATGGAAGGGGACCCAAGCCACCCAGGGGGAGCCTTCTGATCACTGTCCCTTTATTCCTCTCATCTGAAGCTCGAGGCAGAGTGTGGCCAGGTCACTCGGGAGTGAGGGGCAGAGCTGGGTTCGAACTCAGGACCTCCCGCCTCTGCACAGGGCCTCTGATCTCCCCCAGGGTCAGGGCTGCATTTGGATCCCGGAAAAGGAGTGGGCGGCTGGGCCTGGGAGGAGGGAGAGAGGAGCCGGAGCCAGCCTCTCCCCGCAGAGGCTGAGCGATGGAGCCGCCGCGAAGAAGAACACACATTCATCAGGCTGGTGACCCCGCTGTACCGGCGCTCTGTGGCGTGTAACAAAGACTGCGGAGCAGAAAATTGGAGTTCAATTTGCCGTCCATCCCGCACGCGGCGCTCAGCCCGATCCAGCCCTGCCAGGCACCTCTGCGCTTTATCATAAATAATAACGGCGCGCGCTCCATGCCCTCTCCGCGGATGCCAGCCCGGCCATCGACAAGCCGGATTCGGGCACGCCTGCCACCACACGCCCCTCCCGCACCTCAGCCCTCTACCCGCCTCAGGCAACGACACACAGAGCCACGAGGAGGGAGGTCTGCCCAGGCACACAGACGCCGCTCCCTCGGGCTGGCCTGCAGACTCTCCCAGAGGCCGGGCTTGGGCAGAGTGTGCGGGGGCTCCACCCACAGTGTCCCCTGCCTCCTGCCATCAAGGTAAAACTGAGGTCACATCGTGAATGATGCCAACCATACAGAATATCCAGGGAGGGAGTCCAGAGGGCAGGGCTCAGACGGGTGGATGCCAGGGCTGGGCGAAGGGGAAGGGCAGCAGCTGCCTGATGGGCAGCGTTTCCTTGGGGGCGAGGAAAACGTTTTGGAATCAGGCAGCCGTCGCGGCTGCACATCAGTAGGAGCCACTGAGTCAGTCGCACACCCTGAAATGCCTCACGCGATGGCGATGGCGAGGGAGCTCGGCTCCACTGGGAACGGGAGCTCAGCTGGGTGCGGGTGGTTACCCAGCCCCTCACCGTCCCTCTGAGGGAGCTGCCTGGAAGTTCAGATTGCTTCTTCCGTCCTGAGAAGTCACTGGCTCGGCCTTCACACCCCTGCCCGGGCTGCAGGCCCCAGGAGCACCTCCCACTGCCAGGCCCTGGTCCACTGTCAGGGTCCTGCAGGGGGCTGGTTTCCCATCAGGCTCATGGGACAGGGTTAAAAGCCTGCCTGGTTCCAGGAGAACCCCCAATCCCAGCCACTGCCCACAAGGACAGGTCACTGGGAACGAGGACAGAAAGCCTGGGCTTTGCAGGTGGCCAGATGGGGGGTCAGGCCATCACTGTGCTTACGACTTCCTGGCACCGAGTCAGTGCCTCGACTTGCACCTGGGATGGGGGACATGGCGTGTCTCCCTTGCTGGGTGGTGTTAGGATTCAGGGTCACGGAAATGAACAGAGACCCAGGCACACAGCTGGGCTGTGCTTGGACGTGTCCTCTATTTATGCCACACAGCCACACAAGGGGGTGGGAGCTATCAGTGGCCCTGTTTTTGAGAGGGGTCGCTGAGGGAAGCAGCTTGGGTGGAGTCGTGGGCACACACAAGTCTCCTTCCACTCTGAAGCCCAGTGTCTTCAGAGGCCAATCCGTGTGTGCAAATCCAAGAGCGAGAGCCCCCGGGACAGCAAGCTCCATGGGCGGGGGGAGGGGCTGCCCAAAGGCTCTCAGGTCCCAGTGGCAGGTGGCCTTTCCGAATAGCAGCCTGCTTGGGGAGGCAGGGGCACATGCTGAGTGGGGTTGGTGGACAGGGCAGGGGCAGAGGACAGGAGCAGGCCCCCGTTCATCACCCTGGCCTGGGAGCCAGCCCAGGTCTCCGCCTGGTTTCCTAGCTCCGTCACTTTGAGAAGGCAGAGCCCAGCTGTTGCGGCTGAACTGACGCCTGTGGGAGAGGAAGGTGGTATTTGGACCCCCGATGTTATCCAGCCAAAAGGTCCACCAGCTTCCTCCTCTGCATTCCTGCTTCGCTTGCTCAATGCCAGGCCCCCAGATGGAATCGGGGCCCTCAGCCCTCTCTGGAGAAGCCCAGGCCCAGCAGGGAAAACAGGAGAGATGGGGAGGCCAGCAGAGCGAGAGCAGGCCAGGTTCCTGGGAGCATCTCCACGGGCACGGTTCCCAGAGAGGGGCTCTGCTGCCTGTGGTCCGGGCCCCGGTGGGTGGGTGAGGGAGGAAGCCGAGGCCGAGCTGGACTTCAGAGGAGCCCTGGGCGGAGGCCGAGCCCTGTGCTGGTCTGCCCCATCCCCTGGAGCACTGGCCTTGGCCTCTGGGAGGGAGCTCACCCAGCCCACCCTCTCTGGTTGGCAGATGGAGAAATGGAGGCAGAGGAGTTTGAAGAAGGATCTGAGCCCAGATTTGCTGATGCCAAGTCACCCTACCTCGGTGGCAACTCTTTCCCACTTACAAAATGGAAACGCGGGCTGGGCGGATACCCGCCGTCCTTCTGCTGGTCTGGGCTCTCCCGGGCGCTCCTGTGGGTGCTGGTTGTGCTCGGAGAGTTCATGCCTCCTGGGGCGCCCTGCTCACTGCGCCCTGCTGCACCCGTCATGGGCTGAAGAGTGTCCGTCAAAGGCATAGGCTGACTTCACCCGGTGTCTGTCGGTGGCCTTATTTGGAAGCAGAGTCGGTGCGGATGCAATCAAGTCAGGAAGAGGTCACTGGGGTGGGGGCTAATCTAGTGTGACTGACAGGGACAGAGGGGCACACCGGGAGGTGGCCACTGCCGGTAGCGGAGCCTGAGCACAGCATGCAGAGCCGAGGAACGTGGAGACATGGGAGCCATGGACTCCGGAGCCCGTGGCTGGGCCGCCACCTGGATGCCGGCCTGCTGGCCTCCAGAGCCCTGGACCAGGGTCATGCTGTTTGGAGCCTCCAGTCTCTGGTACTTCCTCAGGGCAGCCCTGGGGAACCAGTCACCCGCCACTGCACCCCCCAATCCCAAGCCTACTTTGTGTAGAGCCCCCTCCTCTAAGGACCTTTCCTGGACACCCCTCCCAGCAGCAGTGACCCCAGCACAGCCCTGTGGCTCCCCACACTTCCGAATGCTCCCGATGCCTCTCAGTCCTGTCACATCCTTGGTCACCATCTGGCTTCTTGCAGAGTAGGAGCTTGATAAAAACCCAGTGAAGCGACGAATTCGAGGAATCCGCTGTGACAATTCCAGCCCCTCCCGGCCTCTCACCTCCTATCCTCACACACGGGCCTCCACTTGGCCTCCCTGGCCCCCAGCAATGTCATGCCAGCTGCTCTGTGACCCGGCCTGGGCGCAGCTAATGGTGACTGCCAACATCCCGCATAGCGGGGAGCCTGCAGCGGCAGGATTGGCATGTTGGCAGCCGGCATGGGTGTGATGGATGGCCCTGCGTGAGGGGCCGTTTCCAGCTCATTCCCGGGAGCCCGGCCTTTCTGGGAAGGGAGCAGGGGGCACACTCTCTCTCTCTGCTCTCTCCCTCCTTCCCAGAAGCCGCTGTCCCTGACCTGAGGCTCGGTGGGTGGTGGGTGTGGTCTGAGGGTGAATAGGGGCTCCAGGTGCTGCCCTGCCCTGCCAGGGTGCCCCATCCAGAGACAGTGGTGTGACAGCACCCGTGCACTGTCCCCCGCTGGGCTGGGAAGTGGCCCTCAGCCAGAGTCCCGCCTTCTAACCTCCATCCACCGCTGGTCGGCCAGTGTGGGCTCTGGGACTGGTGCACAGGGTGGCGGCCTCCAGAGCCCACACTCCTTCCCCTGGAAGGTGCCACGGGGTGGGACAGGCAGGAGGGGACAGGCTCTGTCCTCTGAGCCCCAGGGGCAGGGACGAGGGCGCTGCCTCCCCCAGGGCACGTGGCTCCCACAGCCTGGCCTGGCCTGGGATGGCTCGGGAGAGGCCAGGCGAGGTCCCCAGAAGAAGCCAGACCAGCCAACCTTTTGCAGTTGGGGCTGTGGAGTCTGTGAAGAGGCCCCAAGTCCCCGAGGCCCTGTGTGACTCAGCCTCGCTCCCCTTCAGGTCATGGCCAGCTCAGCTCTGCCCACCTCCCCAGGCACCGGGTGGTAAGGAGAGATGGCGTTTGAGGCCAGAGGCCAGGAGGACCAGGGGTCTTGTCACCAGCACTGTGAGTCTGTCTCCATGGCAGCCAAGGGAGGCTCCAGGGGCAGCCTCCAGGCGGGTCCTGGGAGACCTGGGCCCACCGTCCAGCCTGGGCAAGGCCCGGGGACAGGAGGCAGGAGCGGGCTTTGGTCTGGCAGGGGCCACCCTGGCATGGGAGGGGGTTTACAGGAAGGCTACAAGTTACTGGAAAGGGGACAATAAATTAACGTAATAGGGTGGTTGGCTGGTGGGATGGGCCAGAGAGGGATGAGGAAGCACAGCGGGGAGGGAGGGGAAGCGGGGCTCATGGAGCTGCTGGGAGGGCACCACAGGGCCGCTCCCCAACCTCAGCACCCCGCGGCCTCCCTGTAGCCCCTCCCCATCCTGGAAGGGGTCCAGCTCCCTCACTGGCTCCCTCCTCCCCACACCCCAGAAAGCCCCCACAGTGGCCCCTGGAGGTCGGGTGCCCTCACCCCTTGGCCACGACAGGCAGCCAGGACACTGGGGCTTCCGGGAGCTCTGGGCACGTGGGGGGCACAGGTGAAGCTGCCCTGGGGCACAGCTGGTGGGGCTGAAAAGGGCTCCAGGGGAGGGTGTCCCCAGTGTCCTAAAAGGAAAGGACATGAAGTGGGCCAGGGCCCTCGGGAAGACGCCACGGCAGGGGTGCCACTTGAGCCCAAGCCAGGATGCCGGGAGGCCCATGGCTTCTTGGACCTTTCGGCGCTCCCGTGAGCCAGGGCTGGGGTGCAGGGTGGGGCTGTGGGGCAGGGGCAGGGGAGGCTGGCCTGTGTGGGCGCCCCAAGGGCAGCCCGGCTCTTGGCAGGGCGAGTGCATGCAGCCCAGGAGCTCTGACCTTGGGCACAGCAGGGAGCCTGCCCAGACTGGAGACAAAGCACAGGAATTGGGTCTTGAAGGGATGAAGGGTGAGGGTCAGTGTCCCGGAGCTCAGAGGTCAGCCTGAGGGCAGCGGGGAGCCCGGGAAGGGCGTGTGGGTGTTGTGCAGAGGGTGGCTCAGGCGGTGTGGGCGGCCACAAGCCTGCTGAGTCTCCACCTCCAGCCTCCCTGGAGGAGTCCAGCTCGGCTCCGGGACAAAGGCTGAGATGGCCTTGAGGAGGACGGAGGAGGGACCCTCAGCTGTCAGAGTCAAGGTTGCCTCACACACCTGTCATTCTCAGTGCACACCCGCCATGGCAGGGTCCCGGGGTCACCAAGAAGGGGAACCGGGACCCCGGGGAGCTGCAGAGGAGGCCCGGGTGACGAATGACCAAGGGCGCATGCCGTCCAGAGAAACTTGAGGCCGAGGGCGAGCAGGGGCTTAGTCGGAGCCTGGTGGTGGCAATGGGTGTGAGCAGCGTGGGGACTTGGGAGCTGGTCAGGTTGCCACTGAGGTCACCGTTAGCCTGGAGCATGGGGTCATCTGAAGGTGTTCAGTCGGCTTCCTGCCCCTGCCGCCTGCTGAGATTGTCAGCTGATACAGAGGGAAGGTCTGTTCTAGCTCACAAGTTCTGGAGGTGCCAGTCCATGACCAGGTGGTCCCCTGCGCTTCGGGCCAGTGGAGAAGCGGCAGCGCATCATGGCAGAATGTGTCATGGAACAAATCTACCTGCCTGATGACCAGGGAGAAAAAGAGTGAAAAGAAGAGACTGGGGTCCTAGTGTCCTTCAAGGGCACACCTCCAGTGACCTCCCAGGGGGCCCCACCAAGAGACCTCTTAGAGGTCTCCCAAGAGCACCTGCTGGGACCAAGCTTTTAACATGGGGGCCTCTGAGGGACGCTTGAGATCTGAACTGTAGCAGCGGGAGAGGGAAGGGCAGCAGAGACGGTGCCAGGGACTGAGAGCAAAATCCTGGAGCAGGAGCTGGTGTGTCGGGGAAGAGGCTGAGTCCCTCTGGGGCAAGCTGTGGCCAGCCGGATGTCCAGGTGGACTGTCCAGATGGACGTGCAGGCCTGGAACTCTGGGTCCCGGAGCGAGGCCAGCAGCCCCACAGACCTTGCAAAGCTTTCCAGAGGGAAAGGGGCGGGCACTGCGGGAGGGGTCTGGGCCCTGGCTGGGTTTGCCCTCCAAGCTCAGGATCTCCCCCTCTGGGCCTCTCAGCCAGGGCACGGGCGGGACGGGCACAGAGCCAACGTGTCTTAAGTGCCCACCATGCACCAGGTGGTCCTGGGGGGTTTTGATGCACCAAATACACGCAACAATCCTTCAAAGTCGTTGCGGCTCCTCTAAAAGATGGGGGCAGCAGAGCACTAGGGTGAGGGTCTGCCCAGGTCACACTGCCTGGGACTCACACTTGGCGCTGGCCACATCCTCAGCTTGGGCTGCCCTTGGCACCTACCGCCTGGTCAGCTCCAGGTGAGCAGGGAGGGCTGCTTGCCTCATGGCAGGACGTGGCTGAGGCCCCCGTTCCTCCCTCACTGTCCCACCCTCTGCTGACCCTCGGCACGCCAGGGCTGGCCCTGGGTGTGGCGGATCCGTCTCTGTGGGTGCGTCCACTCATACTGCATTCGTCTCCCAAAGGTTGAAGCTTCTATTTCCAGGTGAGAAGAAGGGAGAGGGGAGAGGCCCTCTTGGAGTCCCCGGCCACAGATGACCTCCATGCCCAGCAGCTTGTCCACTGCCTGGTGGACTTGGCACCACACGGGTGAGGGGGTCAGAGAGTGGCCTCACTGCACCTCTGTCTTCTTCAGGGTCCCCAACTCCTCCGGCTCCTGTAGGTGACTGTCATGGGACTTGAATGTTCTTCCCTTCTCTTTGCTCTTCCTCGAGTCCTCTCCTGTCCCTTCAGCCATTTGAGCCTCCGTAAACACCTCCTGGGGGATTTAGCTTTCTTTCTAGTTATTGGGGAAAAGATTTCCCTGTCCGGAAGAAAGGTGGCTCTCAGGAGAGAGAGGCGGTATAGCTGGTAGCAGGAAGCCCTGGAGAGCAGGCACCCGGGAGCCCCGCCGTGAGTAACAAGTGTGCAGGCAGCGGAGGGGAGGCCGGACCTGGAGGCAGAGATGCGGGACCAGGGCCTCTCTCCACCATGGTGAGCTGGAGGCCAGAACTCCCACCGCACCTCCTTATGCCTCTGTTTCTCAGCTGAAAATGGGGAGGCGGCATCACAGGAGGAGTGGGGAGATAATAGGTGAGGACCTGGCGTAAGATGGCTTATGGTGAGTGACAGCCAGGGTGATCTGGGCCCCGGGTTGAATAGGGCTCCTCCAGATTCACATCCACCTGGAAGCTTGAATGTGGCTTCATTTGGAAAGAGGGTCTCTGGTGGGGTCCTTAGTTAAGATGAGGTCATGCTAGACTGAGATGACTTTGAACCCAGTGACTAAGGCTGAGTGCATCCAGGACTGCCAGCAAGTTCCAGAAGCCTGGAGGCAGGCCTGGGACAGGGTCCCCCTCCGAGGTCCAGCAGGAGCAACGTTGTTGAACCTTGATTTTGCATTTCTGTACTTCCGAGGTGTGAGTCAATACCTTTCTGTTCTTGAAGCCACACAGTTTGTGGTCATTTGTTACAGCAGCCACAAGAAACCAATACCGCTGGTATTAAGGTGGTGGGAGAGATATGCCTCCATTCCTGTCTGCCCAGTGGGGTCAAGAGAGGGTCTACCTGGACATGGGGCAGGGTCCGCAAGCCCCTCCTCTATCTCCTCCTTTCCAAGTCTTGAAGGCGGCAGAGCAAGTTCCTTTTCACTTCTCACTGCATCTCTGGTGTCCGTTTGTATGTCCCTGTCCTTGGAACCCAGAACACCAACAGCCTTACCAACAGGTGCAGGGCTGTCACCTGGGCACGGCCTGGCCCGGGCTGGGGCCGCTCCTGCTGTTGGGGGGTCCTGGTAACATCAAAGGCACTGTGGCAGGCCTGCTTTCGGGGCCCTTTCTTCCCCAGCTTGCTGTCCCCCATTGTGGCCTGGACAAGTGTCACGGCTCCATGATGGCTCAAAGGTGGTTTGACCCCGCAAACTCACGCTGGAGCTGAATCCCCGGTACGGGGCCCTGGGAGGGTGGACAGCTAGCCCAGCTGTGTGTTGAGAGGTGCAGTCCTCGCGGTGCTTAGGATCACACGAGGCCTTTAGAGTGGAGCCTGCACACCTGGATCCTGGTGGCTTTATAGGAAGAGGCAGGGGGATGAGGAGGTGCCACACATTGTCCCCTGCTATGCAGGGCCCTGCGCCACCTCCGAGGGCAGCAGGCAGGTCCCCACCAGCTGTGGCCCTCCTGGTCCTCCTTGGCGCCCGCCCACCTCCCCAGCCTCTCTCTCTGCTCTTCTGGCTCTGAGATGTTGGGGCTGCCAGCCTTCATCTCTGATCCTCTTCTGCCTTCCTGCCATCTTCCTCCGGGGACAACGTCCACTTTTCTGGTTTCTTCTACCCATGGTGCTCACAACCCCAGACCTTTGACCCTGATTTCTTGCTGAATGAGCCAACCCTGTCTTCTTGAGCTCCTCGCACGCATTTAAAACACCCAGAGCTGGACCCAGCTCTCTGCCCTCTTGCCAGGTCCCCCAGTCCTCCACTGCCATTGGGGGTGCTCCACCCACTCCTCCACCCCAGGCCCCAGTCCATCTGCCACCTTGCAATGCCAGTTTGAGTTCTAGTTCTTCACGTAGCCTCCAGCCCACAGCGGGCAGCCCAGAGGTCATTTCTGACCTAGCAAATTAGTTAGTCCTGCCAGGTGTCCCTCCTAAGTGTTCCTTCAACTGGCAAGCCGCCCTGCCCCGTCTCCTGTGTCCCTGTTCTGGATTCCCTCTGCCAGGCCCTTGCTGGCCTGCAGGTGTCCGTCATGAGTCCGATCGACCAAATGCAGGGGAGCTCTAACCCCTGTGCTTCCCACCCACGTTCCTTCACGGCTCCCCACGGCATAGAGGATGAAGTGCTCCTTCCTCACGGGGAATCCGAAGCCCGTTCTGTCACTGAAGCAGACGCACGGTTCACACCCTGCCAGCCTGCCCACGCCCGCCAAGCCATGCAGACCTGCTCCTGGCCTTTGTGGCCACCCCTCCTATCCTGATCCTGCTCCCCAACCCCCTGGGCCCTGCCGTGCCAGCCCCTCTGAGACGCAGGCCCAATCCTCCACCAGGGTCCATGGCGGTGATCTCTTGGTGCATTCTCTGTCCCTTGAGACCAGCGGTTCCCAGCAGGGGTGATCCTGGTCTGCTCCCAGTCCCAGTGGGAGAGCCATTTCCTCTAGGAAGACCCTGGGGACATCTGGAGGTATTTCTGGTTGTCACAGCTTGGGGGAGGGGAACAGAATCAGCATTTGCCAGGGAAAGGCGAGATGCTGCTCCGCATCCCGCCACACGCAGGCAGCTCCCAACAGAGAATGATCCAGAGCAGGACGAACACAGGCTGAGGCTGACCAGCCCCGTGTGGACCTGAGCTGGGTCCGCGGCGCTCACCTCCATTCTCCAGGGCCTTGCTGTGCCTGCTGCACAGTAGGCCCACACTTGGCTGAGCACATACCCCACACCCTGTCCCAGCCCTGGTGCAGCCCAGCCTCCAAACTGGAGGCCAGGCTATAAAGGAAGGCTGCTGCCCGCCTCCCAGGCCCCAGGATTGGGTGTCGGGGACAGAGGCAGTTGAGCTTGTTCTTCAGAAAGCAGATCCCTGCCTCCAGGAGCCAAGGCAGATGCATCGGACTGAGTGCCCAAGTCGCCGGCGCTCTGATAATGTTCCAGATGACGGGACTGTCCTTCCCACCGACTCCCACCGCCAGGCTGGCAAGGACAACAAGCCCGTTAATTAGGCCTGGAGTGGCTGCGCAGAGGGGACGTCTTCCAAGGACATGGGGGCTGGGGCCTCTCTTCTACCATCAGAGATGGGCCCTTGGTCCCTTTCCAGCAAGGAGGGAGGGTCATCTCACTGAGGCTGCAACCCAGGGTCACAGGGAGGGCCTGTCCAGACAGGGCTGTTAGAGGGGTCTTCTCCAATCCCTGGCTCCCCAGCGGCAGGGCACAGATCAGCTAAGTCTCTGGTGGCCCTCAGCACAGCGGTGTGCCAGACAGGCACTCAATCAAGCCACTTAATAAGGACGAGTGGCTGGGTGAGGTGGCGCACGCAGGTAACCCCAGC
>JAJEJO010001319.1:144837-162647 GCA_020662805.1 Glaucomys volans | reverse complement strand
GGGCCCGCGTCCGCCGCTCACCGCCGCCCTCCGCCCGCAGCCCTCGCCGCCGCCGCCGCTCGCGCTCCCGGAGTCGCAGCCGGTCCCGCTCCCGCAGCCGGTCACGCTACAGCCGCTCCAAGTCGCGGTCCCGCACGCGCTCCCGCTCGCGCTCCACTTCCAAGTCCCGCTCGGCGCGGAGGTCCAAGTCCAAGTCGTCGTCGGTGTCCCGGTCCCGCTCGCGGTCGCGATCGCGCTCCCGCTCCCGGAGCCCGCCGCCGGTGTCCAAGAGGGAGTCCAAGTCCCGCTCGCGGTCCAAGAGCCCGCCCAAGTCTCCGGAGGAGGAGGGCGCCGTGTCGTCGTGAGCGCATGGTAATGTCGGCGCCGCCGCCCGCCCGGCTGGCGGAGGGCTGCGCGGGGCGTGTCGAGGGGTCTGCAGGAGCATGAGTGTGGCGCTTAGCTGAGTGGCTGTTCGTAAGCTGTTTGAGACCTATTGATGACAATGACTATTTCTTGCTGTTTTTATCCAACGTCTGCATTTTCCCCCTTTAAAGCTGCGGTCTCCTGTTTGATAAAAGAATATTGGCCAGTATTGCAGATTTTAACTGATTTGGCTGATCCTCCAGGGACCAGTTTCTGTGGGCGTGTATTGGAGCAGGTTTGTCTTTAAACGTTAAAGATGCACTATCCTCTTAGAGACAAACGATCAGTTCAACTATTGTTGTACTGACTGGGACTTCGTATTCTAATGGATGTGGCAAACGAATTGCAATTAAGAAGCAATGAACTTTTTGGAACCCCAAAAGAAAGTTTATGCAGGTATTGCACTGGGTGGGAAAAGGATAGTGTGTCTTTAACTCTCAAATTGTTTGGTCCTGTTTTTTAAGAGGAAAGGGCCCTGAGTAGCTCGAAAGACGTTATTCTCAACTGCCAAATGTTTTATTTGAAAACAAATTTCCTTAAAGAATACGATAATTTCCCGATTTCAAATTTTTGTTTGGATACAGCCCTTTTTTTATTTTTCCTTTTTCCCCCCCTTACCTTTTTCCACTTTGGTTATTTGGCCAAAAATTCACAAATTCAAACTTATAAATGTTGATGGTAGCCTTTGAAAAAATCCTAATTGGGCCTAAAAAAAACCTGATAATGGCTGGGTGGAACCTTACTGTAACCTCCTTGTTTCACCAGAGCCTTTAGTAAGTACATGCCTGAAACTGAAACCATGTGGACTTTGATATCTTTACAGCATTGGAGGGTAAACTGAATCTTTCTCTTTTCAAACCTAGATGTATCCGCAAGCAGCATAACAGAGGACTTGGGGGAAAAGGACTACATACTCAGTCCATCGGTCCATCGAAAGAGTCCTTGGAACAAGCAACTGGCTGTTGAAAAGGTTATTTTGTAACATTTGTCTAACTTTTTACTTGTTTTAATCTTTGCCTCAGGTGGCAAACTTCATTTTATGTGCCATTTTGTTGCTGTTATTCAAATTTCTTGTAATTTAGTGAGGTGAACGACTTCAGATTTCATTATTGGATTGGATATTTGAGGTAAAATTTCGTTTTGTTTATATAGTGCTGACTTTTTTTGTTTGAAATTAAACAGATTGGTAACCTAATTTGTGGCCTCCTGACTTTTAAGGAAACGTGTGCAGCCATTACACACAGCCTAAAGCTGTCAAGAGATTGACTCAACATTGCCTTCATTCCTTAAAATTAAAAACCTACAAAAGTTGGTGTAAATTTGTTTATATGTTATTTACCTTCAGACCTAAATGGTAATCTGAACCCAAATTTGTATAAAGACTTCAGGTGAAAAGACTTGACTATTTTTTTTTTTTTGAAAAGGATTGTTTACCAAACACAATTCTAATCTCTTCTCTTATGTATTTTTGTGCACTAGGCGCAGTTGTGTAGCAGTTGAGTAATGCTGGTTAGCTGTTAAGGTGGCGTGTTGCAGTGCAGAGTGCTTGGCTGTTTCCTGTTTTCTCCTGATTGCTCCTGTGTAAAGATGCCTTGTCGTGCAGAAACAAATGGCTGTCCAGTTTATTAAAATGCCTGACAACTGCACTTCCAGTCACCCGGGCCTTGCATATAAATAACGGAGCATACAGTGAGCACATCTAGCTGATGATAAATACACCTTTATTCCCCTGCCCCTCCCCCCCAAAATGGTAAATCTGATCATTCTTATGTATGAACTTAAAATATGGAAAATGTTAAGGAAGCAAATGGTTTGTAACTTTGTAAGTACTTAAAACATGGTGTATCTTTTTGCTTATGAATATTCTGTACTATAACCATTGTTTCTGTAGTTTAATTAAAATGTTTTCTTGGTGTTAGCTTTTCTCAGAATATGTCTTGGTCTTTTTTCACCCATTTATCTGAAAGACCTATGCAATTATGTCATTGGCTGTATAGTATGAAGGTGAAATGTTTAGCACCTGCCTTTCCTACACAAAAAGATGTTGGGAATGCAAGTTGAACACCTAAAACCAATGCTTTTTAAGGTAGTGCTTTGAGGTTATGAGTACCCCATTCCCCTCCTATTTATGCAATGTTAATAAGAACAAGTCCTTCATCTTGCATAGGTATTTTATTTTCATAATTATGTTGCCTGTAAGTTGTCTAGGTGACACATGACAATCTTTTAAAGGCCAACAGATTTGACCGTCTTCATACCCACTGCATTTTTCTCAAGACGCTGAATGAAGTAGCCTGATGCTAGTTGCCAGGTTGCTAATCAAATTGACATGGTCCCAGAACAGCTTGTAGGCTTAATTCAGACTGTCCTTTGCAAAGGAGATGACCAGCATTTCAACAGTATGTCTTCCTGGAAGTGCAGATTCTGCTATATCATCTTTGTCTGCATCAAAAGACTCCAGAGGAATATGGACACATTTCATATCCCACTTGTATAGCAAAGCTTCAAGTGACCAGTCAGCACTAGAAAAAATAAATTGTTTTTAAAGTTTATGCCTTTTCTGTTTTGCTTGAGATAATTAAATTTCATCCTTAAATTGGGTGTGTTGCATAGCTAATGACTTCATTAACTGAAATAGCAAACCAGGATGATTTACTCACCTTCTAACCTGGTATGTGGACCACACTTGAACCTTGGGGTTCCTCTGCATAAGAAAGTACACCGTAGTTAAGATATCTTCAAAGTCTGAAAAGGAAACATTTTAAGTGGAGTCTTCTACAATGCATTTCTGACCTAATTCACTTAAACATGCTTACCTTCTGGTTCAAAGAACACATCAGATGCAAGAATGATATCTTGTGGTGGTAGGGCCAGAAGATCCTGAGAGATGTGACCCCATGTCAGTCCTACAACATGGACCCATGGCAGGTTATTCATTTGGCAGCTCTGATGACAGATTTCTAGACAATGAGGTAGCTCTGAGCTGTCTGACAGTATTACTTCAGCACCACATTTTGCAGCCAAAATTCCTGGAAGACTCACTCCAGCTCCAATCTAAAATAATTAGATGGAATTATAAAAAATGGGAATGGCAAAGAACTTGGGTTCCTATCCCTGCATTCTTTAAAGATGGACATATCTGTTAACATGTCTAGGAAGTTTAGGTTTTGGATTTGTTATGGCAAAAGTTAATTCCCTTATATTCCCTTCAATATTAAGGGGAATTACTTCTGAATAATAAGTTTCACTAGGATGTACAGGGAAGTAGTTCTGGGATACTTCCACCATGGTTTTTAGTCCTTAGCACAATCTATAAAATAGGAAGACGCAACAGGTGACTTGGATATGTAACTGGCTGGCACCACCATTATTAAGCACCACCCAATTTTATGTTCAACAAGGGCTAACAAATATGTAAACTTAAAATCTGAACCCTGCACTTTGCAAACAAGGGGACCTCATACCTCTAAGACAGCCTTGCCTGGCAGATCTCTTCTGTGAAACCAAAGGTACTGGGCCAGAACTACAGCACAGGGCCAAACGTACATTCCATATTGGAGATGGAGGACCTGAAAAGAATGTTTTGGTATGTCAATAAAACACCCACTGGAAGCTGGAATATTTATACCATAATTACTGCCAGGTACTGGCGTCCATTATGAAAAATAGTGCCTAACTTGGGGTTGTAAAATTTTACCATAGGATGAATACTTCAAGCACTCAATTCCTTCCACAAGCACTTCAACAGTGCCCTTCTCAGACTGAGCATACAGCTCTTGTGAAACGTATACGTCGAGACTGCCAAGTAAGCTAATCAGGTATTTTAAACTAGTGCTAAATGCTACAAACAGTAAAACGGCAATGTGAGAGCAATACTGGGGCAGCAGGTGAGACCACAAAGTGGTCACTGTAGACAGGGAGACGGGGGATGACTTAGGCAAAAGCTCTTAAGCAGGCAAGGCTTTTGGCTGGACTGCAGTCCTAGCAGGACAGGCATAGGAGCTGGAGGCATTGTGCAGTGCAAGTGGAAGTCAAAGAAAGGACAGAGACCTGAGGGGGTCGGGGGTCCTGGCCGCTGAGAATTCATTCTAAACGCAGTAAGATATTTGGATTTTTGGCACAACGTAACCATCTGCCAATCAAGTAGTATGACCCTAGAAAGACATCCTAGAAAAGGTTTAAAATGGAGCTGAATCTGGGGTGGAGAGGGAACACACAAAGCCTTTGGAAAGGACGAGAATCATGACAGCATGGTATTTAAGGAAGCAAAGTAACAACTCATGAGTCTCCCTCAGTTCAAAAACTCTAGATTTGTAATTTACCAAGTTCATGACAAAGTTAACCTATCAGTGCTTCAGTTTTCTCAACCGCAAAATATCATCTCAACTGGGTGATTAGAAGATTCAATGAAAGGCACAAAGCACCCAATGTTGCATTAAGACTACAAAACTCCTATTTTGTCCAAAGAGTAAAGGGTGTCCCCTAGTGGGGTGGTAGAAAAAGGCTAAAGACCTATATCACGGAGACAAAACCTTCATCACTGGATCCACTCAAAAACATTAGTGACTAAAATATGCTAGGCACTACAAGTAGGGGTGCAGCATGAATACGGGCCTGACCTGCGAATTTTACCTAGGAGAACAATAGAGTTGTGCAAGTTTGGGTTCTAAATTTAGGAAGTTTTTAAATGTGAATCCGCTTGAATACTATCAGAAACTGGTTCAACTCGTCTTCTCAAGCAGTTCCTTACTCTGAGTAGGGTTACTAACACCTACCTCTTAGGCTGCCATTAACATCAAATGAAACCATAAACGTGAAAATGCTTAAAAAATTATTCCAAATGTTGTGGCTACCATGAGCTCAAAGAAAGAAGCCAGTGTCAACCCAAAAAACTTTATTTGGGCAATGAGGGCTGGAATCCCTGGTCCTTTTTTTTTTAAAGTTAAAAATCTACGACTAGGGTTGCAAACTCAGTGGCAGAGTGCGTGTCTAGCATGTTTGAGGCCCTGAGTTCCACCGTCACCACTAAGAGTGTTTCAAAAAATCGAGACACCTTTTAGCCAGGCGTGGTGGCGCACGCCTATAATCCCAGCAATTCTGGAAGCTGATGCTGGAGGATCTCAAGTTTGAGATCAGTCTCAGAAACTTAGTGCCTTAAAATAAAAAAGGGGGGGGATGTAGCTCCGTGGTAGAGCGTCCCTGGGTTCAATCCTAAGTACCGCAACAGGAAAAAGAAAAAAAAAAAAAAAAAAAAGAAAAGGGAAGACTTCCACCAAGATCAAGGTTAAAATTAGGAGTCGAGAGCCACTTTTCTGGTGGAAAACGCTCCGTGTGGAGAAGCCCCTTTGCTATCACGGTCCCCGAAGGCCTCACTGCAGACAGTGAACCTGCTCCTGCTCGGGAGCCAACCCAAAGCCTCGGAGCCCCCGCCGCGGCTCCTCGGCTGCACGCACCTGCGGGACGCGGACCTCCAGGACCGTCCCCTGGGCTCCCGGGCCCGGCTCCTCCGAGAAGCGGAAGCGCTGGGCCCGGGCCACAGGCCCTGGGAGACCACGCGCGCCCAGAGGGGAGTTGGCCGCCCGCCGGCGCGCGGGGGACGACGGAGGGCGAGGGGCCGCCAGGCCGTCGGGGGCCGCTTCCCGGGCGCAGGGTGCCACACGGCCCTCCGCCACCCCTCCCGGACGCTTCCACCACGGCAAGAAGGGGAAGGCCGGGCTCGGGAGGCCACACAGTAGCCAGGCGCACGCAGGAAGCCGGGGACCCACCGCGTAAGACACACAAGAGACGAGCTTGGGCGGGGTCCCGCCCGGAAGCTGGTGGTGGGGAGGCCACGCACAGCCGGAAGTGGCGCGATCGCCGGAAGCGGGGCGGTGCTGCGCCCGACGCGACCTTCCCAACATGGCGCCCGCCCGGCGCGTGTGAGGGCGTACCCGGGAGGAGCCGAGACCAATGGCGAACCGCGACGGGCGGCGGGGCGGGGAGGACGGCCGCTGCACACCCAACCCGTGGCTCGGGAGGTGGCTGGGGAGTGAATTTTCTGGAAGGCGACTTTGAAGGCGCCGGGCCGGAGCGAAGGGTGTCTCGGTGCCGCCGCCCGGCCGGGGAGGGGCGCGTTAGCGGCCGGAAGCGAGCTGCGCCGAGGTCGTCGCGGAACCAGCTGGTGACCCCGCAGGATGAACCACAAGAGCAAGAAGCGCATCCGCGAGGCCAAGCGCAGTGCGCGGCCGGAGCTCAAGGACTCGCTGGACTGGACGCGGCACAACTACTACGAGAGCTTCTCGCTGAGCCCGGCGGCCGTGGCGGTGAGCGGGGCCGGGGTGGCGGGCCGGGCGTGGGCCTGCGGGAGCGGGGCGGGCCCTCCTGCGGCTGCGGCGCCCCGGCGGAGCCGCTGTCTCAGCGCCCTGGTGCGAGCCGCGAAGCACCCAGCCGGACGCGGCGGCTCCGGGTCCGAGGTGCGCTCAGGCACGTGGCCCCCGCCCCCGGGCGGAGCCTGAGCGTCGTAGGTTGCTGATGTCTGTCATTGCTAATCGGCCCTGGGGGACGCCCTGTTCTGCCCCCAGACTCGTTCTAACTGGACAGGCCTTTTCTGATTCCCTCAGGATAACGTGGAAAGGGCAGACGCTTTGCAGCTGTCGGTGGAAGAATTTGTTGAGCGGTATGAAAGACCTTACAAGCCCGTGGTTCTGCTGAATGCCCAGGAGGGCTGGTCTGCGCAGGAGAAATGGACTCTGGAGCGCCTGAAAAGGAAATACCGGAACCAAAAGTTCAAGTGTGGCGAAGATAATGATGGCTACTCCGTGAAGATGAAGATGAAGTACTACATCGAGTACATGGAGAGCACCCGGGATGACAGCCCCCTTTACATCTTTGACAGCAGCTATGGTGAACACCCCAAAAGAAGAAAACTTTTGGAAGACTATAAGGTGCCCAAGTTTTTCACTGATGACCTTTTCCAGTACGCAGGGGAGAAGCGCAGGCCGCCTTACAGGTAAAGTACTCCTCAGCTAAGTGGTTGAAATCTCATCTACAGCAGCGTTTGGTAGCAGAGTTCAGTATGCTGACCGTCTCAAAAAGTGAGTGAGCGGTTCTCCTTTGGCTGAACATGAAGTCATTTAGGGCCCTACTAGGAGGAGACTGAGTTAAGTAGTCTGGGGTCTGTAGGACTGTCATTCCTGACACTCACCGGGAGATTTAAATGTGCAATTAAAATTGAGCCATTGATGTTTCAGGGAAGTTTTAATGATAAAGGTCCAGCAATAAACTGCATCAATAATTTTTTTTTCTGTTAAATATCAGCCCTCACACAGTTTACTTAATCTTTCTGTGTACCAGAATGTGAACAGTCTGAAATGAAGGCAGTGCATACACATAATATATATTAAGAATTTTCTTTGTGTCCTGTGTGCATAATTTAATCACCCTTCCTATCTTGGATGTTTCTATCCTCTAGGTGGTTTGTGATGGGGCCACCACGTTCTGGAACCGGGATTCACATTGACCCTCTGGGAACCAGTGCCTGGAACGCCTTGGTTCAGGGCCACAAGCGCTGGTGTCTGTTCCCAACGAGTACTCCCCGAGAACTCATCAAGGTGACTCGAGAAGAAGGAGGGAACCAGCAAGACGAAGCCATTACTTGGTTTAATGTTATTTATCCCCGAACACAGCTTTCAACCTGGCCACCTGAATTCAAACCTCTGGAAATCTTACAAAAACCAGGAGAGACTGTCTTTGTACCAGGTATAGATGAGCTGGAAGAAAATGCATTCTTTGGTTTGGGGGTATGGGCGCAGGGGTTTGCAGTGCCAGGTCTCAAACCTAAAGCAAGCTCTACCACTGAACTCCATCCCCAGCCCTTTTTATTTTTTTTTTTATTTTGAGACGGTCTCTCTAGGTTGCCCAGGCTAGCCTGGAACTTTCAATCTCCTGCCTCAGCCTCCTGAATCCCTGGGATTACACTTGTGCACTAACCACACCCAGCCGAAGTGCATTTTTTGATTGCACTCATTTTGGAGTAGAACTATATATAGAATGAGTCCATAAAGTTCTATTGCACCTGCCAGGTTCATGAACTGATCCACTGTGATGATAGTATGTAACTGAGTCTCAAGTACAGGGGGAGCTCTTAACCATTTATCATGTAACTGTATCCCTAGTGGTTACCCAGTATCTTTCTGTAGGGTAGCAGTTGGTGCTTGTATCTGTAAATTGGGTTTAGTTCTGTTGTTTTTGTTTTGTTTTAGTGCCAGGGATCTAACCCAGGGCTAGTAAATAGGGTTTTTGATACAGTGTAGCACTGGCTGGGTTGAGTTAGGAAATCCTACACCAGACAACTACACTTTGATAGGTGAAGCTTAAAGAAGTGAGAGTATTTAAGGTGGGTGTCCTCCTGCTAGAAATTGAAGAACATTCCACCTTTATAGTTTAGGCCACAGCTTTGAATTTCCAGGGGTCAATAAACTTTTTTCATAAATGGCCAGAGAGTAAATATCTTAGACCCCATGAGCCACACAGTCTCTCACAATTGCTCGACTCTGCCCTTGAGTAGACAGTTCATAAAGGGATGGGCATGGCTGTGCTCCAGTAAAACTTTGTTTACACAAATAGGTCACCTCTCCCTGGATCAGGAGCCCCTCATGGATAGGAAGGCCTGATTTCTGGAGTAGGTGTCACAGGGTCATTGTGTATAAGACCAACCCCTCTTGAACTGTTTATGTGTTGGATTTCAGGAGGTTGGTGGCATGTTGTCCTCAATCTTGACACCACCATTGCTATCACCCAGAATTTTGCCAGCAGCACCAACTTCCCTGTTGTATGGCACAAGACGGTAAGAGGGAGGCCAAAGTTATCAAGGAAATGGTACAGGTGAGAGACTTTTTGGTTCTTATTTTGCTTTGTTCGAATTCCTATCCCAGAGGTAAAATTTTACGAGAGTCCACTGCTGCAGTCTGCGTGCTGACTGTAGAGAGTCCTGGGAAAAGCTGGGGCTGCTAATCTAACAGGTAGTCGAGAGAGGGCCCAAGGTCAGGGCTGGTGCTCAGGACATTTGCCAGCCTCCAGGTGGCAGGGTGAGGCTCTGCATGTTGGATCAAAGCCACTCAGTCAAAACATGGTCACGATTGACATTGTTTCTTGTGTTGCTTTGTTTTCTTTTTGTTTTTTGTTTGTTTATTTTTCAAGGCTAGCACTAGCGAAAGAAGCCCTTTTGTTTAGGTTTTATTTTGGTTATTTCTTTTTCTTACCCAGAAGCATTATTCCCATTTGATATTCCCATTTGAACTTACTGCCTTCAGTTCTTATGAGTGAGGTGACTGCCCTGGAGACTTAGCTCCTCTGTTTATCCACAGAACAGATACAGCACGGGCAGCGGCAGTGCAAGCCACCCCCAGCCACCCCGTGCCACTGTGTCCCAACCCTGACCTGGAGGGACCAGCTCTCGGGGTAAGAGAGGGATTCTGGCTCGTTCAGTGCTCCTCCCTGCTGAGAGGGCCAGCAAGGGTGGTGGCTTCTGTTCTCCCCGGACTCTCGGCACCTGAGGCCCACTTCCTCTGCCCTGCAGGCCGCAGAGTGTATGCATTGTCACTCAGAGGCCTTGTGTACAGCAGGTCTTTTGTGGCGGGCTGCTGCTCTTGATGCCCGTTCAGCTCATCTTTCAAGTGTGGGGGGCGGTCTCTCTGGTTTGACACCTTGTTTCTTACAAACGTGATTGTTTCTGCTCCGACAGGTAGAGTCTAACCAAACCCTTCTCATTAGTGCTGTGCTGTGGAAAGGAAAGGTTTAAAAAAAAAAAAATAGCTAAGAAAGTTGCAGGGGAAAAATAAAACTAGAAAAAGGAGCTGTTTCTCCCAAGGGTGACCCCAGGCAAGCTCAGGGAGTGCTGCCCACCCTGGTGGTCCAGCTGCCTCATCATGCAGGTGGTGATGGAGCGAGGTGCTAGTGTCATTTTCTTTTAGAAAAACGTGGGTAGTCCATGAGGCCTGTGCCCAGCCGGGGCTGTGCTCCCTGCCATTGTACAGGAGCCCTTCTGTCAACCCTGGGGCTTTTCTAGGTATTTCTAAGTGATGCAGGACTCCACTTTGAGTTGTCGTGTGTAGGTATCGCCACCCGTGACAGCGCTGAGAACAGTGTCTCTTGCCTCTCAGGATCTTGAAGCAGGAGCACCCTGAGCTGGCAGTCCTCGCAGATGCAGTTGACCTCCAGGAGTCCACAGGCATCGCCTCCGACAGCTCCAGCGACTCTTCTAGCTCCTCTAGCTCTAGCTCCTCCGACTCGGACTCAGAGGTGAGGCCCAGCTTGCCTGCACTGGCCCCTTGGGCTCAGGGCACCCTGCAGACCAGTGCAGGAGAGAGGCTGTGAACAGTCTTCTCCTTCTTCCAAGCACCACAAGTGCCACCGTTCCCACCTAGTGTTGGGCTCTGCCCATGCTACAGCTTTACATGTGTGCATGAACAATTGGGTGTTTGGGGAATTTGTGAGTAGGTAGCCCAAAATCACCCACCTAGCAAACAGTGCCGCAATTCAAACTCACATCATTCTGACCTCAAAACTATGTGGTGGTAAATTGAAGGCCTGGAAGCTCAGTAGATCCCATGGCCTGCTTTAAGCTAAGATTGACACTGGGTTAGGGGTTGGGGTACACCCTTAACAAATGAAATCTGCCTCTCACTGTCAGTGTAGCTGTGGACTCTCACACATCAAGTTCTCTGTTGGAGGAGTGAAATTCTGTAATGCAACTTCAGAATACCAGGTGGATTTCAAACCCATCAATCTTTTTGTGAGAGGCCAGTGGGGCAGGGGACCCTTGTCACCTTAGTGAATCTGTAATTTGTAGGGAGTCAGAAGTGTCCACAGAGGTTGATGCTAGACTGTGGCAGAGCCACCATTGATGGTGGCTTTGCTTATTGGAGAAAGGGGACAGGATCTGTGGCTCTCTTGAGATTCAAGGTTTGTTGGCAAAGTGGGATGCAGCTGATCCTTGCTCTTATATTCCCGTGTGCAGTGTGAGTCTGGGTCTGAAGGTGATGGGACAATGCACCGCAGGAAGAAGAGGAGGACGTGCAGCATGATGGGAAATGGGGACACCACCTCGCAGGACGACTGCGTGAGCAAAGAGCGCAGCTCTTCCAGGTGACCACACATGGCTGCTGTGTGCAGGGACGTGCTCTCGGCGAGGGGCAGGGCCCAGGGAGGGCAGCCTGTTGGGATCCTGCAGACCAGGAGAGGGCTGACGCGTGCCAGAGGATGAGGACGCTCTTGGGACAGGAAGCCGCTCACTCAGCATTTGCTGCAGGAGCTTTTTCTCTGCTACCTATGCAAATTAAGGAGGCTTGTTTTATCATATAAAAGGCAAGAGTGTGGATGGTGCCAAGGAGACCGTTACGCTATTAATAAAGATGAGTCCATTTTACACCTGACATTCTTCCTTTGGGAGCACCAGGCCGCCCTGTTGCTCCTCTCTTTGTAGTTAGTCTGGGTGGAAGTGGGTCACTGTGCTGGGGTGTGTCCTGATGGGGAGGCGGCAGCTAGTGGGTGAATGGGAGAGGCTTCTGAAGACCCTGAGGCAGAGCCTCTTGCTGTTTCTCCCAGCTTGCCATGGCTGCTTTGAGTGCTCAGGCCGAGTGGACAGCAGCAAATTGCTCAAGTTCTTTACAACACCTTAATCACTTTTCCAAGTTTATATATTTTTTTCAAACAAGATTGGATCGAGAACTTCAGAATCAGTAAGAGAATATATTTGCCAACACCTGCCCTTGTGCCCTTTGCCCACAGCAAAGGGTGTTAGTTCACTTCGCACGTGTCTGAGGTCTTTAAACCCGAGTTCCTGTTTTGACACACTGCTCAGGGTGTTAAGTGGCCAGGTTGTGGAAAGGCAATAAAATGCCGACGTAGGATTCTGGGTCCGATGTCCTTAATCGCTGCAGGTGACAATCATGTTACCTTTTACCTCTGAGCGGCTGAGCATTTTCTTTGAAGCTTTATGAAATTTAGGACCCACATTCCTTCCTGTGGTCTTTTCTGTGTTCTCTGGCCATAATTCCCTGGGGAAGTTAGCTTCGCACTCAGGTGAGTTGATCGGGCCAGAATGTGCGTTTCTTACCCTGCTGTCCTCGTCACAGCCGTGCTTAAGATTTTTCCTCTTGCCTTTTTAAGCTGCTTCTATTACGACATATTTAAATCTGTGCTTGATGCGTGCCTTTGTAATTTGTTGGGAAAGTTTTTAGAGGTTGAGGCAGGAAGATCACAAGTTTAAGCCCAGCCTGGGCAACTTTGCAAGACCCTGTCTCAAAATAAAAAATAAAAATGACTGGGGATGTAGCTCAGTGGTAGAGCACCCCTGACTTCAGTCGCCAGAACCTCCAGAACAGAAAGAAACGTTTTTGGAGAAAGCCCTGCCGTTGCTACAGCGTGGGTCCTCGGGGCTTCTGCTGGTAACATCGCTGTCAGCTTTGTGCACAGCTGTGCTCTGCATGCTGATTACAGGCAGTTGTGCTTCCCTTGGCAGGATTAGGGACACTTGTGGAGGCCGGGCTCACCCCTGAGCAGATAAAGAGACGCTTCTTGAGGCGGCTCCCGTGTCCGCTGTTGGCTGCCACCCAGCTCGGTTCTCACGTCTTCTGCTCCTACCTTCTCCTTTGTCTTCTTTGAATTTGGATCTTCCTTCTCTGGTCTGAGCTCCTACCTTCAGCCGAATGCTGGTTTTCCTGCTTCCCAAGACTAGCTTGTCAAGAAGTTTGAAAGCCTGCCAGCTCAGTGAGACGTGGGCTGCTGTGCTGTCGGGAAGAAGCCCTGAGTTGTCTTGATTAGAACCGCGCAGTCACCACAAGGCCAGAGGGGTGCCATTCACCCAGCATCTTCCTGTGTCTGTCACCTCCCTGCTGTTGGTAAGGAACAGCTGGCTGTACAAGCAGAGACGCTGAGAGTGGCGAGTGGACGCGAATCTGTGTGTGAATCTGTTGAGTGTAAAAAGTACTGTGAGCATGTGCCACCTTCCTGGGTGTCACCACTGGTCCAGAGACCTCCAGAGACAGTGACCCAGCCGCGTGCCCAGCACTGCTGCCCACTGCTCAGTCCTGCTGTGGGATTCCTCATCTTTCTCCACAGAGAGGCTGTGAAGTTTCAGGGGGTTTTGTATGGTGTATTTGGGGGGAGGGGGGACACACTGGTGTCGTTCGTTTGTACGGAGTGGGAAAGGTG
Source organism: Glaucomys volans (assembly GCA_020662805.1). Taxonomy (NCBI): domain Eukaryota; kingdom Metazoa; phylum Chordata; class Mammalia; order Rodentia; family Sciuridae; genus Glaucomys; species Glaucomys volans. The sequence goes on along the minus strand of JAJEJO010001319.1, from coordinate 149,054 downwards.
TTGATTGTGTTTTTGTCTCAGAACTTGAATTATAAACAGGCCAGGTTCTAACGGGTGGGTTCCTTTCTTCCCGCCATGGGATGCATGAGCAGGGAGCTCCCACTCTGAAAGGGACTCTGTCTAGCGTCCCCTTCATCTGACCAGCAGACATCAGGTGGGCAACTTGTGTTACATTCAGGAAAGAAATTTGGAAGTGGTGCTTTTAGTCTTTGGGCTCGGTGGATACTTCTGACTGGCTCTGGTGGAGTGTTTGGGATCCATCAGCATGTTCCCTCTCTTACCCTCTAGATTCACCTGCTTGCCTTAATCTATCCCTGAAGTCAAGTGGATTTAAATCAGAATAGCAGGGGGTTTCAAGGCCTTGTCCCGCCACAGTCAGAGGTACCACACGGTCTTGCTGGAGCATGCGCTGAGGCCCATGGTGGCTCTGTTGGAACGGTGTGGTGCCACCTCTCGGAATCCCCTGAAACAAGAAGGAGCAGAGGACCCAGACAGTATGTTCTTAGCAGATGGATTGTTATGTCCCGCCTCTGTCCTGTGGCTCTACCCTAGGAGGCTGGTCCTTGGTTTCTCTTAGTACCAGGTTTCTGCATTTCAAGATGCCAAAACCTCTCCCTTCGCCAGAGGCGGCACCGCAGCCACCCTGGGGTAAGGGTAAGCCACCCTTACCTCCCTGCCAGCAGCAGCCCCTCTGCTCCTCGTGGCGGGCATGTTCAGGCTGGGTCCACCCTGCATGGGTGGTCTCTCCGCTGTAATATCTGAAGAGTGTTCCTCCTCCTACTTTCCTTGTCATCTTTCAAAAGCTTTTTCTTTTCCCCAGCATTGCTACTGGGCTTTCTGCTTGCCCTGTTCCAGATGCTCCTCTCTGAACTTCAGCTTAAAACAAAAAACACCCAAAGGGGGCCCTTGGCCACTGGGGGCAGGGAGGGACACATTGCCAGTGGCCTGGGAGATGGAGCGGGAAGTGGAAAGGGAAAGATTATCTACCCACTTGGTTGTCTAGATACTCAGGGTGACTCCTGGTTGCTAAACATCACCAGGAATGAGGGACCAACCACAGCCACCTCTCCTGAAGGTGTTTAGATGCTACAGATTACGGGCTACCGTTCGACTCTTCCCAGCCCATAAGTAGCTGCAAGTATGTTTGACTCGTTCTGGCCAGGCCAGGAACTCTCCTCCAAATTAGTGTCCCTGGGGGCCAGCCAGGCACTCCCTTCCAGGAACAGAGCCAAAGCTGGGTGGGAGAACCATGTGCAGTGGTGACCAGGTGATGGGGCAGGGTGGGGTCACAGGCTCCACCTGTCAGTATTCCCTCACCCTTGACTGGTGTCAGTAGCAACCTTAGGCCTTTTCCAGGGGTTCTCCAAGACAACAGTGGGGTCCTGGTAACTAGTGACCACCTGATGGGGAGGAGCCAAGTGGGAGCAGCATGAGAGGGGCCCCAGGACACCTCAGGGGCCCTGGGTCTTCAGGAATGGGATTATCCAGGGCTGCACAGGTCCCTGGAGTGGTCCTGGGATGGTCATGGTGATGCCCTCGCAGGGAGAGCCACAGCAGGAGCACTGCCCATACAGTGCTCTGTGGCGGCTGCCCACTGCTTCAGTAATTCAAGTGCTCAGCAAAAGACCCAGTGTGGGACAAGCCCAGGTCCCTGACCTTCGTGGACAGTGACTGTGTATTCACAGGGTGGCTGGTCAGGGCAGGGAGACCGAGCGGGGTCTCATTAACAGCCGGAAAAGCACACATCGGCCTCACCGCATGCAGGTTCGTTAGATCTTCCTGAGGGACCTCGGTTAGTGCTGTGCCAGGACTGAAGTCAGCCACAGCTTCTCTGGAGTTGCTAAAGAGTCTTAAACCAAGGGTCAGCGGGAGAAGGTGCTGGTCCAAGTGCTTTACAAACAATCTCAGCCTTGAACCATGGACTTTGGACCAGAGTGTGGGATGGAACAGGACCTTGCACTGTGTAAAAGCACTGAGTAGGAAGTGGCAGGTGTGTGCAGTGTGGCTGTGGGTTCTTCAGGCTGTGTGGCATTCCCAGAGGTGGTTCTGATGGGTGGCGTCTGGCTCCTCCCGCCCACCCCTCCCTGTCTTCTGTCAGGCTGTTGCATTGATGTTACATTGTTTTCAGGAAAACTAGATGAATTGGGCCCCTAGGTGGTGGCTCTCAACTTTGTCTCCTTGTTAGTTCAAACCCTTGAATCCTAGTCTCCCTGGTGGAGAACCAGCCCTGGCCTGCTGGTGACAGGACGCCACAGAGACCTGGGCTGCTTCCTGAGCCCTGGCTTCAGAACACCGAGCTCCCCTGGTTCTGCACCCCTCTCACAGGGGCCGCCATGAACGCCTGTGGGTCTGCCATTAGATTGGTATTTTTAACTTTCACTTGGATGAAATTTGTTCATCATTTTAAATAAAGCAACTGGATTTGGAGTTGTGTTTTTTGCATTGTTTTATCCTTGTTTCCGTTCGTTCTTATTACTTTAAAGTCAGTAGAATGTAGTTTGTCAGCAGAACAAGATCTCTTAAAAATGCACTTTAAAATGATGGGCAAGGGTGACTAAAGTAAGGCCCAGCCACTTTGGCTATAAGGCCCACTGCGTTCAAGGGCCAGCACTCTGGGGACAAACCCACTTTGCATTGTAGTGTCAGGCCTGTCTCATTAACCAGCACAAACAGGAAATGCATGTTCCCCAAACCATGTGGACCACAGTACGCTCTCCTAGTTGCCAGGGATCCTGTCACAGCTGGAGTGCATGAGGAAGCCTAGGTTGTCCCTCTGTCTTCTGTATTAAGAAAAAAGCACCGGAGTCCAGCAAGGGGCCACGCCTTCCAGGGACTGGGAAGGCTAAGGCAGAAGGATTGCAGTCTTGAGGCCAGCCTAGGCAAAAAGGAAAAAGGGCCAGGGTGTCCCTCAGTAGCAGAGTGCCCCCAGGTTCAACGCCCGGGTACTGCCCAAAAAAGAAGCACTGGAGGTCCACTCTGGCACAGCTCTTGCCTGGCATGTGTGAGGCCCTGGGTTTGATCACCACACACACACACACACACACACACACACACACACACAAAGGTAAAAAATAAAAAGCACTCTAGCATATTGGTTTATATCCAATATTAAATGCATCCTAAGCAAAGGCTCTTACTATGTGGCCCAGGTTGGTCTCGAACACCTGACCCCTGGGTTGCTGGAACTGCAGGCGTGTGCAGTGGTGCCTAATTGGAACCCTGCTTTTTGACCTAAGGCCATTTTTGGCATGGCAACTGAGGAGCCGCCGGGCCTGTGATCATCTGAGATAACTGAGGCATGGGGTGGGAGGGGAGGGAAATGTTTTTGGTTACAACTTATTTCTAACCTATCTTGAAAGGATTTGGAGGGGGAATAAAAAAACAAAACAGGCCCGGCATGGTGGCGCACGCCTGTAATCCCAGCCACTCAGGAGGCTGAGGCAGGAGGATTGCGAGTTCAAAGCCAGCCTCAGCAACTTAGCGAGGCCCTAAGCAACTCAGTGAGACCCTGTCTCTAAATAAAATACAAAATAGGGCTGGGGATGTGGCTCAGTGCTGGAGTGCCCCTGGGTTCAACCCCCAGTACCAAAAAAAAAACCCCACAAAAGAACAGTAGCCTTGCTTTCGGTCATTCCCCCCTCCCCGTGCATACCATCAGGAAATAAACAAAGAAGGAAGCCAGTTGGGGAATAGTGTTGACCCAGGAGCTGAATTTCTGAGTCTTTGGGGAGCAGCCATCTCACTGGGAGGCCTGTGAAAGCTGCTGGCTTCCGCCTGGAAGGAAGCATTCACTGGCCTAGATCTGAGATGTCCTCTGTGAAAACGCATTAAGTCAATGCCCAGGAATAAAAGCCGCTGTTAACACGCCTGTAGACGTGGCCAGGGCTGAGAGGAGCCCAGCTTCCCCGTTGGTTTTCCTTGTCCAGGAGGCAGTCGGGATTGTGATTTCCATGAGCCTCCTGGGCTTACTTGTTTCCCAGCTTTCCCCAGCTGGCACCTAGGTTTCCTGAATGCTCTAAGACGAACTTTCTTAGGGGACGAAATGATGCCACGATGTCGGAAGATGACAATCAAAGGGCACCTGAGCAATGAGGTTTCGCACCGGTTTGCAAACAGCGGAGCCGGAATAGTTAAATCGCGCCCCAAAGCGTCGGGCCGGCGCAGGCTCGGGGTGGAGGGGTGTCTGCCCTCCTGCGCCTCCCAAGGGTGCGGGCTCT
>JAJEJO010001319.1:120411-144437 GCA_020662805.1 Glaucomys volans | reverse complement strand
GGGGCGGCTGCGAGCCCCGGTCCCGCCGGCGCGGCCCCGGTGCCAGCAAGTCCCTGCGCCCCTGAGCCGGCAGCCGCTCCCGGGGGACCGGGACAACCCGAGGACCCGGGGGAGCCCGCGGGGCCAGGGGAACCCGTAGCAGCGCCGCCCGAGGAGGAGGAGCAGGCGGCGGAGGCGAGACAGGTACGCACGGGGCGCGCCCGCGGCGCCCTCCGCACCCCAGGGCCCGGGACCCTCGGTGGCTTGGGCCGGCCCTGTGGACCCGCAGAGCCGGGGAAGCGGGGCCGCGAGGCTCCAGGCCGGGTCGCCCCCAGGAAGGGCAGAGCCCGCGGCCGGCAGGAAACGAGAGTCCCGGCGTGCCGAGTCCGCCGCTCTCCATCCTCCCTGGGAGTGCCGCCGACTGACGGGCCGCCCGGAGTTTGTTTGCTGGTTTTCTTCCCGTCCTCCGCCCCTGCTGCCGGAGCCGCCCCAGCCCCGGCCGAGGCTCGGCGCCGCGGCGCTGCCAGGCCTCCCTCCGCGCCTGGAATTTCGCGGCACCCGTCCTCTCCCCGCCGCGCCCAGCGGTTCCCACATCCACGTGCACGTGGCTTATTTCAAGGCCTGCGGTAGAAGTTGCCTTGATGTTGACAATTTGGTACTTTGGGGGCGTGGAGAGAAAAGCTGGCTCCTTTTAGGCCCGCTTGAAGTCCAGATTCCAGGATCACTGTGGCGTTTCGTGAGGCCCATGGGAATGGACCGAAAGGAAGGCACTCTTCGTTGCAATCCTTTTTATTGTCCTTTTCAGACTGCATGTGGGCTTTGGCACGTCCCCTGCCCCACCCCCAGGGTGCAGACAGGTCTGGCCTGTGTGGAGTGAAAGCTGCCCGAGGAAGCGCCTGCGGGTCCCTAAACACGGCCCAGCATCTGGGCCACAGGCCCAGGCTAGTGTTGGCCACCAGCTCTTCCTGACCACACTGTCTTTCTTGCCCCAGGATAACCTTCATCCTTCTACCCAGCCAGCCCCATGCTCTCAGGTGCACCTCTTCAGGTTGGAAACCTACTTGCCCTGTCACCAGGATTTCACTATCCTTGACTGGCACAGGTCACCACCCCTGGTCTCAAGTGGGGTGTGTGTGTGTGTGTGTGTGTGTCTGTCCCAGTACTGGGGATTGAACCCAGAGGTGCTCTATCCCAGAGCTCTGTAGACCAGGCCTTTTTATTTTTTATTTTGAGACAGGGTCTCATTGTATTGTCATGGTTGCTCGAACTTGGATTCTCTACCTTGGATGGGCTTGGGCTACCAGACCAGCTCCCCCAAGTCTAATTGTAACACTTCTTATTCCTGAGCTCCTTGCTTTGGAGGAGAGGACACAGGCGGGCGGTGGAAGTCGTCTGCAGGCTGCTCTGGGGCCTTGTCAGCAGGTCTGAGATGCCCACTGTGTCCTTTGCTGGATACAGTGGTTTACACTGGAGAGAAGCAGAGGAGAAAGGAGGAGGCAGCCTGGGCTTGGAGGCATTTCTCCCTAGTGCTCCAGACCCCCTCTGAGCGGGCGCTTTGCTTGACAAGTGGATGACTAATTGTGTCATTAGAGTGGCTTCTAACCAGCCCCGGGGAAGGTGGAGTATGTCTGAGCTAGGCAGCTGCCATGCTGCTCTTGCAGGGGGAGGCTTGCATGCCCTTCCGGTTAATGCAGTGGGGCTCAGCCAGGCGTATGTGTTGTACTTGTTCCCACGTTTGGGACTCCTGCCTCACTCCTGGTCTGATGGGACTATTCACAGGACTTCATGGCTTCTCCATCAGCCCTATTTATGAATTGATCCTTTATCACCCAGCAGTAGGTTCTAGACTGAAGGCCAAGACGTCAGTCATTTCTTGATCCTCTGGGGTACAGCACCTCTTAACTTTCCACAGGGCTTTTGGGCTGTCAGCACATAGGACTTGTATGGGTTCAGTGATGTTGAAATAGGGGTCCTCAAATGGATGTGGTTGAGCAGGCCTGTGATCCCAGGCTGAGGCAGGAGGATCACACGTTCAAGGGAAGCCTCAGCAACTTAGACCTTGTCTCAAAATAAATAAAAAGGGGAGGGGGTGTAGCCCTGTGGTAGAATGCCCTTGGGCTTAGTCTCCAGTGCCATAAAAAAAAAGAAAAAAAAAAAAAAAAAAAAAAAAGGAAAGAGAAAGAATTTGCCCCTCCTGGTTGGATGCACACTCTCTTAGGTCCACACCCTCCTCAGTAGACAACATCACATCAAGAGTTCCTGTCCCCACAGACCTGCTGCCCCGAGAAAATCCACTCCAGGTCATTTTCCTCATTGGGAGGTCTGGTCCTTCCCCCTGGGACTCAGGGCCCAGCCCTTTCTGAGCTGGCCAGCTCCCCTCAACTCCAGCACGAGGTCCTGGACCAGGGCTGGTGCACACCTCTGTGTCTCCCCCACCCTTCCCAGGAGTGGGAAGAACTCAAGCAGCTACTTAGGAATTATCTCAAAATTGACTTGGGCATTTCCAAAGGTTTCCTGTTCTGATGGTCAGGAGCTTAGCAGACAGTCGGGAAGAGGACCTCTGGGGGAAATAACACAGGGGCAGGGGACGGGCAGCCTCCTTCAGGTCCCCCAAGTGAGCCCGGAGAGCAGGCTGGAGGAGCAGGGCACCCTACCTGCTGTTAGCTCAGAAGTCACTGCCCAGGAAGGCAGAGGCAAGCTAAGCCCCATCCCTCCCTCCTTCTTTCCCTCCCTCCCTCCCTCTTCATTTTCCATTAACTGATTCCCTTCTAATCCAGTCCTCTTCTTTCCCAGGAGGCCTGGGCAGTCTGGGGCAGCTGCTGCCTCTGACTCACAAAGCTGATTATTGAGAGGGCTCTGAGCGCAGGGAAGCAGCCCGCAGCTGCTGCAGCAGATCACTCCGCAGCATCCCACATTGCTGGTGCCTTCCATGGCCAAGGACCAAGTGGCAGGAAGGGGCCTTTTATGGGCTGAGGCCCTGAGAGTGAACTGAAGAGCTGGAGATGAGGTCAGCGCAGCCAGCCCAGCGTCAGGGAGGGCCTCTCCTGTCCCCTCCCTTCCCCTCCCTTCCCTTGCCTTGCCCTCTGCAGAGCAGCCAGGGCCAGGAGTCCCAGGAGAGGGTGGAATCACATTATTGGAACCTCTTTGCATTTCTCTTGTAGAGATAGTGTGGAGCGGGCAGTGCAGGACAATGACAAGAACACCACTTTCACAAAGGACTGTGACCGACCCCGACCCCATCAAGGACAAGAGCTGGTCTCTCCTAAGACCAGAGAGCAGCAGGGTTTTGGTGCTTCCACGTAGGTTGGGGTTTTAGAATTACCGGGAGGGCCTCTTACCTAATGGAAGTAGGGATTCCAGCAGGGCGGTCTCTGTGTCCAGGTTCCCCATCAACGTCATGCACAAGGGGACAAGCACCAAGCCAGGGGCAGGAGCAGTAAGTGCTGTGTCGGTACCAGAGCTCAGACGTCTTGGCACTTGGGTTCTAGCTCTACTCAGAAACAGTAGAAGCCGGGTACCGTGGCAGGTGTCTCCAATCCCAGCTCCTTGGGAGGCTGAGGCAGGAGATTGAGGCCAGCCTGAGCAACATAGGGAGACTTTATCCCAACAACAAATAAATAAATACAAATCAGGGGCCTTTTCTTTCTTTCTTTTTTTGCAGTGCTGGGGATCAAAACCTGGGGCCTAGTGCATGCTAAGCAAGCGCTGCACACTCAAGCCCCAGAGCAGGAACTTATATAAAGCAATTGGCTTCCGTGAGGGAACGGGAGGGAGAGCTGCAGGAGACTAGGAGCAGTGGGACCAATGAGCTGGACGGTGTGGTCCTGGAATGGATGCTGGGTCAGGGCTGGGGAGCTACGAAGGTCATGTGGGAGGTCATGGAGGTTTCCCTGTGCGTGCTGCTGAGGACGGAACCCAGGGCTTTGTGCATGCTGGGAGGGGCTCTACCCCTGAGCTTTCGTTTTTTTTTTTTTTTTGAACCAGGGGTTGAACTCAGGGACACTCGGCCACTCAGCCACATCCCCAGCCCTATTTTGTATTTTATTTAGAGACAGCGTCTCACTGAGTTGCTTAGGGCCTCGCTAAGTTGTTGAGGCTGGCTTTGAACTCGTGATCCTCCTGACTCAGCCTCCCAAGTTGCTTGGATTACAGGCATGTGCCACCGCGCCCGGCTCAGACTTTTCGTTTTAAATGAACAAATGTGTTAGATCATTTTATTGTGTCAATGCTGAATTTTTTGGTTGTGATACCAGCATTATGTAAGCTTTCGTAGGAAAATGTTCTTGTCCTTAGGAAGATGCATCCTTAAATACTGAGGGAGGACCGTTACGATTCAAATAGTCACATGAAGCCTGGGTGTATGTGGAGAAAGAGAGAAGAAAGATGGCGGAACTGGTGCATGGAGCTGAAGGGTGTATGGGTGCTCACTACTGTATTGTTCTTTCAACTTTTCTGAAGGTTTGGAATTTTTCAAAATACAAATATATTGGAAAAACAAAACCCAGTGGGGGCTTCCCAGGAAGGGCTCTGCTTTGCTGTAGCCTCCATCTGTCTGTCCTGGTCCTGTAGGTCTGTTGGTGTCCTCCTCTACAGTTAGGTCCAGAGTCTCCTTTCCTCCTGGGGCTTTGGCCACAAGGGTGTCCTCTGGAAGCTGCATAGACTCTGTCCCTCCCAGAGTGGGCAGGGAAGGCAGGCCTCTTCCCCACCATCTACCCTGGCCTCCCGGAGGCCAGTATGGTCTCGCCCTATTCTTTCCAACACAGGCCCCCCCTTAGTAGGGGCCAAGTAGCTATTTGGCAATTTGTTCCTATCACTTTGGGGTGTTGTCTTCAGTCAACCTGGGCTGATTTAACACAGTGCCTTAGTCTGGTGGTTGACACAACAGCCGTCTTTCTCTCACATCTCTGAAGGCTGGAAAATCCAAGATCAAGGTGTCAGCAGATTGGATCTTTGTTGAGGAGTCTTATGTTGCAGACGCCACCCTCTTACTGTATCCTCACAAGGCAGACGGGGGGAAGATTGGTGTCTCTTCCTGTTCTGATGGGGGCCCTAATCCCCACCCCAGGGACCCAACCTCATGACCTCATCTAATCTCAAAAGCCCCCCGAAACACACTAGGGGGTGTGGCTTCAATGTACACATTTGGAAGTGGGGGCAGGTGCACAAACATTTAGTCCATAATAGGACTAGTGATGATTGGCTGAGAGAACGGAACTGGAAATAATCCAGCATTCATTAATTGGGACTTTCCATTCATTAGAAAAGTCATGTTTAATAAGTAAAGAAAATGAAACAAAATGTAACTGTCCCCGTGTACATCGGCTGAACAGACTGGCAGGGGGCTGGAAACAGGGTTGCATGTTTGGTAGCTAAAAAGGGTGTTTTTTGTAAAGTTGTTCAAACTCACCATTTAATTGTTTTCCATATTAAAAAGAAGTCTGGGTACTTTCCTAATAGCTCCACATTGTTCTTTCAGAGAGTCTTGATTGCACACAGAAAATTCAGCTGTCAGAATTTTCTAGGGCTGGGTTTGTGGCTCAGTGGTGGACACTTGTCTCACATGTGTGAGGCACTGGGTTCGATCCTCAGCACGACATAGAAATAAGTGAATAAAATAAAGTCCATTAACAACTAAAAGAAATTTTAAAAAAAGAATTTTCTACCTAGTGAGAAATAGTAAAATTTTAAAGATTGTGTCTCTGGAGAAAGCTGCCTGGGCTTGGAGGGTTAGAAATCAATCGCTGCTCAAGCCACGCTCAGAGACGTCTTAGACCCCTGTGGGGAGGGTGAGACCACTGGGACATCCTTGGTGGATGGGCTTCTGGGAAACTCCAGATTCCAGTGGAGTCTGGCACACTGGGCTTGCAGTGGACCAGTCTCAAGGTCAAGTTCACACAGTGGACCAGGCTCCGGAGCCTCCTGCTATAGGGTCCTGGCTCTGAGCCTTCTGTGGGGGAGGGGGAAGGGAAGGGGTGCTGGGGATTGAACCTAGGGTGCTCCCCCACTGAGCTCCACCCCCAGCTTTTTTTATTTCTTATTTTGAGACCAAGTCTCTCTAAGTTTCTGAGGCTGGCCTGGGACTTGCAAGCCTCCTGCCTCAGCCTCCCACGATGCTGGTATCGCAGATGTGTGCCAGGATGCCCGGCTCCTCCTGGGCAGATTCTTAGTTGCCAAGGACCCAGAATTCGAGATAAATCTCAAGACAAGAAAATACCCGAACCCACTGGTATCTGCTGACATCCCCTACTTCACCCTACTCTAGGTCCGACCACCCTTCTGAAGGTTGAGACAGGGTATCCTCTGGTTGTGGACTCCACAAGGTATTTGAACAGCTGGCCACAAGTATCCATATATTCAAAGTTGGCCACAGTCAAAAATTGTTCAGCCTGATTTTCCCCAACAAAATCATCTCCTTCTCCGACCCCCTTGGGTCCGCCTTTGTGGATCCTTCAGTTCTTTCCCAGCCTCCACCTTCCTTCTGCCCAAACGTGGAGACTGGCACTCAACCTGGTAATCTCTGATAGGGTGGCTGGTGTGCAGACTGCTGCCCAAGGGCGCTTTTTCTGTTTGTTTTGTTTGTTAGGAAGCTTTTGATGTCCTCTAAATCCTCTTTGTAGGAGCACTGCCAAAAACTGCTGACATGATGGGATTGAGTCTGGCAGGCCCTGAGCTCTGAGCGGGGTTTGCTTGAGGCTGGTGGGTGTGCCTTGACAGGAATCCAGGACGGATTCTGCGCTGGACTTCTGAGCGCTGGGGGCAGGGAGGTCACAGGGACAGTCCATCCACAGCTCTTTGTCTTCTCTCCCTCCGTTTCTGGCCCTGCCTACCCCGCCCTGGGAGTGGGTGGGTGCTGTGCACAGTGCTTCCCCTGCTCTGGCCCCAGCGGGAGAAGCTCATGCCCATAACACCATCTGAAGGTCTCCAGGAGCTGGCCCGCCATGGCTGCCTTCCAGAACACGCCAGTCAGCCCCGTTTAGGTGATGACACCTGAAAGTCTGTGCCCAGCCCCCTTCCTGAGCCCAGTCTCCTGGGGAAACGCTGTTGTCTCCTGAGCAGCTTCCCCTCTTCCATTTTGTGCCCTCCTGCCCTTCCCACCCAGACTCCTCCTCTCTTCCTGGCTTCCACTGTGGCCGCCAGACTCCTCCTCTCTTCCTGACTTCCACCGTGGCCGTCTCCACTGCGCAGGTTGGAAGCCCTGGGGTGTCCTCGTCTTCTCCTTTACCTCCCACCACCGGCAATCATTCCATCTCAAGTCCGGTTGCCTCTGTCAAGGGCTTCCTACGCACGGCGATCCTTGCTGGATGCTGCCCAGGCTGAGGCTCCCTTGGGCTGCCTGGCCTCCTCCCAGGCTCCCTGCTGCCTGGCCACCTCTGTCCCACCCCAGAAACAACATCCCAGCTCCCTGCTTAAAGCCCTGCTTGGCTTCCCCTGCACACAGATCCTCACTCCTCTGCTCCCGCTCTCGCTTCTGCTGCCCAGCCAGCTGCAGCCCCCTTCCTAGAGCTCAGCTTCCCAGGCCAGTGCCCATGTCCAAAGCCTCAGGTGTCCACTGGCTCTGGCCCAGGTCTTCACACGAGTCCTCCTCACCTGGCACGTCTCCATGTCCTTGGCGACGCAGGCAGATGGACAGTCACCCCACCTCCTCGTCCCTTGCTCTCCAGTGCAATATCCTCCTTGGCTTTCTTTGCAGCACTTAATCCGGGGTGAGGTCATCTTTATTTTGGTGCACATTGTCTACTGCTGCACAGTGTCAGCTCCTGAGCACGGGCCTCCCCCACCAGCCACCCTGCGTCCCCAGCTACCCGGCACGCAGCAGGCACCTAGTAAGTGCCTGTTGAATGAATAAGCATCATAAACCACAAAAAGAAAGAGGAGAGACCACTGGCTCCTCGTCTCCTCCCTGGGTGGCAGGAAGGAGACCTTTCTCTTCCTGCCCTCAGTCTAGCTGGACTCAGAGCCTGCCCCAGAGAGGCGGCCTGCTCGTGCGGTGGCCAGCTTCTCAGTGCTACTGGAGTTCAGAGACTGGACAGTTCATCAGGGTCCCTTCCTCAGCGTGTGGTTGGCATCAGGCGTCAGCCATATGAGATCAGTGGTTTTCTAAAGGGCTGGATGCCTTTCTCCTTCCTTCATCTTATAGGGAAGCTCAGTACATAGGGCTGGTCTCTCCGGCTCCTCCCCTTCTCCTTGCATGGTCCCTGCAAACTGAGCTAAAGGCCCTCTAGGTCATATCCTGTGACCTTGCTCCCTGCTCCCAGGACCCTCAGGGCCTCAGGTGAGCTGCAAAGGACCCATCATGGCCCCAGGCCATGATCCAAAAGAGCAGCCTAAGCCCAGGCCCACTGGCCAGTCCCATGGCACCCCCTGTGGTGGAAGATGAGAGTGCGTCCCAGTAGGCCCCAGAAGGCCGACCTCTGAAAACCTGATTGCAGAAGAAACTGGGCATAGAACTTCAAAAGCCAGGGATCGTTGGAATTGAACACAGCAGACAGTATAGGCAGGTGGCGGGTGGAAGAGGAGAGGGGGTTAAAAGGGAGACCAGAGACCACCCGTCAAGGGAAGAGTTGAGAAGTCAGCAGGGAAAGGGGGAGTCAGGCTGGAATCAGCCTCCCGAGGCCACCATGGTGAAGACACAGAACCAGGCAGGGTTGAGAAGGGCCAGCCTGGGGCAGTTGTTAGTTCTGAAGGGAAGCTCTGTGTCACCCAGTGCAGATGAGAATTTGGAGGGCTGGGGCTATGGCTCAGTTGGTAGAGTGCTTGCCTTGCACAAGGCCCTGGGTTCAATCCCCAGCATCACACACAAAAAAAGGATTTGGAGAGTGAAGGCTGCCTGTCCCCCACCTGGCGCTGTTGCTGGGGTTGGGGGTGGGGTTGTGGAGTTGTTTTCCTGGGGCGTTTGGGGAGGGAATGGCAAGGACTCTACCCCAGCTGCCCCTGCTCTTCACTCCAGAGCCGGCGCCAGCTCGGCCTCACAGCCCTGCAGCCAGTGCTCCCCCTGGACACAGAAGACCAACACCCGACGGCTTAACGGGATCCTTCTGGAAGGAGGGGGAGTCGGGCCACCCTGGAGGCAGCCTTCCCGTTGCCCCTGCCCACTGGGGCTTCTGTCCCTTGATCCTCCCTGTGTGCAGTCACAGGAGGCAGCTCTGGGGCTGCCGCGGCAGATCCCGTTTGCAGGACCCCAGGGCCACCTCCCCTGGCAGCAGACAGACAGACAGACGCTGTCTCAGTCTCATCTCCCACCCCACGTCCCTCCCTCCCTCTGCACTTCTGGACTTCCCATCCCACTGAGATCAGCCCGGGCAGCCACGAGTGTCCACGCCCTGCTGCACAGGAGTCTGGCTTCCCGTGGTGAGAAGCTTCCCAGCCGGGCCCAGAAGCCTGCCTGTCCCTCTGCCGCTCTCTCTGCGCTTGGCCCCTGGGGAGTTGGTCTGGGGCTTCTGGCTACAGAGAGGCCGTGGGAGGAACTTCCCTTGCTTTGCCTCTCCTGCCTTCACTGGAGGAAAACGCTGAATTGGAAAACGATTCCAGAACATAAGAAGTTCAAACTTGCTCTCTCTTCAGCAATACAACGCCGAGACTGGTCAATGCAGTGATGGGTGTCGGGGCAGCTAGGTCAGCTTTGGGGACCAGCCAGGATGGTGTCAGCTGTCTGTCTCAACGGGGGCCACCAATTCACAATCTTTGTGCCATTGATTTACTTTCACTAGAAGCATGGCTGTGTGTTTGCCAGGGCCCTGCAGCAAAGTACTCCTGACCAGGGGCTTGACGGGCACGTCGGCTCTCACAGGCCTGCAGCATATGGAAGTCCAGGTTCAAGGTGTGGGCAGCCGGCTCCCCCTGAGGCCTCTGCTTGGCTTCCAGATGGCTCCCTCCTCTCCTGCCCGCCCCCTCGCCCTCCCCCGGGTGTTCACGTGGGCTTTTGTCTGCACATTCCTGGTGTCTCTCTGTGTCCGATTTCCTCCTATAAGGACAGCACTCCTGGATCAGGGACCCTCTAGCGGCCTTATTTCATCATCTTGTTAAAGGCCCGTCTCTGAGTGCATCCTCAGTATCTCCGGGGGATTGTCCCTGCCTGGCACACACTAAAACCTGCAGATGCTCAAGTCCCTTATCTCAAATGGCATGTGTCCTGCATACCTCCCCCCATCTGTTTTAAGTCATCTGTAGATTACATGTTTATTTTTTTGGCACCAGAGAGTGAACCCAGGGGTGCTAAATCACTGAGCCACATCCCCGGCCCTTTTATATTTTATTTTGAGATAGGGTCTTGCCAAGTTGCTTGGGGCCTTGTTAATTTGCTGAGGCTGGCTTTGAACTTGGCCATCCTCCTGCCTCAGCCTCCCAGATTGCAGGGATTACATACATGTGTCACCACACCAAGTTTAGAGATCACTTTTCTAAAAATTATTTTTATTTTATTTTTATTTTTTTATTTATTTATTTTGGAACCAGAGATTGAACCCAGGGGCACTCCACCACTAAGCCACATCCCCAGCCCTACTTTGTATTTTACTTAGAGACGGGGTCTCACTGAGTTGCTTAGAGCCTTGCTAAGTTGCTGAGGCTGGCTTTGAACTCGAGATCCTCCTGACTCAGTCTCCCAAGTCGCTTGGATTACAGGCGTGCACCACCACGTCCAGCTGTTTTTATTTTAGTAATTAACGAATTTACTTTCTGGTGGCACCGGGGATTGAATCCAGGGTTGTTCCACCACCAACCCTTTTAAAAATTTTTTAATACTGAAATAGTGCCTAACGAAGTTGCCAAGGCTGTCCTCGAACTTGTGATCCTCCTGCCTCAGCCTCCACAGTGGCTGGGATTACAGGCATGAGCCTCTGTATCTGGCTCTAGATGATTCATAATTCCTAATGTAGTGTGAATGCTGTGTAAATAGTTGTTACACTTCTTATTTAGTGAATAACAACAGGGGAAAAAGTCCATATGTGTCCAATACAAGCACAGTTTTTCTCTAAATATTTTTGATCCACAATTGGGTGACTTGCTGTCGGGGGCATGCTCTGCTGTGGGGCTGAGGTGCTTGGGATTAAGATTTGACTCATGAATGGGGTGAGGTGGGACACAGTTAACCCCTGACACCCAGGCACCAGCAACCGTCTTAGGGCACTGAGGAGAAATCAGCTGCTGGGAGCCGGCCGAGTGGCCCACATCTGTAACCCCAGGTACTCAGGAGACGTGCGAGTCCAGGAGTTCAAAGCCAGCCCCGGTGACCTAGCAAGGCCCCGTCTCAAGAACAAAAAATATAAATACAAAGCAGTGGCCTCTTGAGAGATTCGCAGTGAGCACCTGAACAGCTGCGCTCTCGGTGTCCTTGAAGGCCCAGAGTGAACTGTTCTGCTGGGACCCTGCTGTGCCCGGCCCGGAAGGCACCCCGGAGGGCTCTCGTTGCAGCCTCCCTGCCCTGATCATCAGACGTGGAGCTGAAGGCTGGGCAGCCTCCGGTCTCAGCCCCTAGCTTGGAGCCTCTTCTGAGTTCTTCCGGCCCCATCCTCCCCTCTCGGGCTACCCACGCGGGGCTCCAGTGCAACTCTCCTCTGCTTCTCCCTGTTGAAAAGCTTCTGTAGGCTCCCTGCTTCCTGAAGGAGGAAACCTGAACCCTTTCCTGGCTACTTAGACCTCTGGGTGCAAGCACTGCGTTTCTGACCATTCGTGCCACACACCTTCCCCGCAGTCCTGCCAGGCTCACGGAGTAGCTGGAAAAGGCCTGGCACTCTCGGCCTCCGTGCCTTTGCCTGGGCTGTGCCCAGAACGCCCTTCCCATGACAGCTGCCAGCAGCCCTGTCTCCGGCCCTGCTCAGAGTGCCGGCCCCTCCGAGGCCATCCTTGCTCTCTCCAGGCCCAGCCGAGCCCCTTCCTCAGGCCCCACAGTGTCGCTGGATGCCTCGGGGTCCCGAACACTGAACGTTTTGCAGGACCTTCTGTGAGGAAGGAGAGGGTGCCATCCCCAGGAGCTGCTCTTGGGGTGATCCTTAGATGGTGCACAGCTAGCCGTCTGTCCCCTTCACGTCACACACAGCTCACAGCTCCAAACAGCACTGGCCGAGGCTACTGTGCCCACTTCCCGAGGGGTCTACGTGGTGGTCTCAACAGCACTGTTTTTGAAACTGCCACTTCTTTTTTGCAGGTATCAGCCTTCCATTTTTCTGTTGTGCACACATTTTTATAAAATAAGGGCCGAATGCAGCCAGGCGTGGTGGCGCAAGCCAGGCGTGGTGGCGCAAGCCGGGCGTGGTGGCGCACACCTGTAATCCAAGCGACATGGGAGGCTGAGTCAGGAGGATCGCGAGTTCAAAGCCAGCCTCAGCAACTTAGCGAGGCCCTAAGCAACTCAGTGAGACCCTGTCTCTAAATAAAATACAAAATAGGGCTGGGGATGTGGCTCAGTGGCCGAGTGTCCCTGAGTTCAATCCCTGGTTCCAAAAATAAAATAAAATAAAATAAGGCCCGAATGCAATAAAGAGGGGTGTTTTGCTTTGTAAAAGGAATAACGGGGGCTGGGGACAGAGCCCAGTGCTAGAGCAGGTGCTCAACCTGCCCGAGGCCCTGGGTTCCACCCCAGCACGAGGCTCAGGAAGCCTATCACCACCTCTGCGTTCTCTAGAAACCCGCAGGTTACCCAGGTAGATGCCAGTCACCCTTTCTGGCGGAAGCTCAGCCTGAGCCTTCTGGGAGGCCCTGGGGTGCCTCTACAGAGCACATCTGCTGACCATCCAGTCACTGCGGGACCTGATTACCCTGCAGGCAGCAGCCCCGGCCCCCAGGATCACCAGCCGTCAGCCCTGGGCTGCAGCCTGTGTTCCCAAGCCTTTCCCGGGACCAGAGCGCCCTTAGGACAGGGCCTGCACTCATTCTTTATTGTTTTTCTTTTCATCTCTGTGTCCCTGGCACATAATAGGAGAACTGGCCTCCTCTCTACTTCCCTCCTGGGGCTGATTTCTGGGGCCCTCCCCCGACTAGGGTAACGTCTGTCTGTCATTAAAGAAGGCGTCCAATGAGAAGAAGGCAGCTGCTCACACGGCACCTCACAGCCGCTGTCCACCTGTCCTGGCGCCCCTGGGCATCCTGCCATTCGACTCTGGACACTGCCTCTGCAGAGTTGGGGCAGACCCTGCAGGGTGGGCTCAGACTGTGAGACTGCACCCGCTTCAAGATGCCAGTCACAAAGTCACAAGTAGCAGGTCCCCAGGTGACCCACACTTCCTCCAACTTGGCTATAAATCAGGGCATCCCGAAACCCCCTCCTCGGGTTGGGTCATTTGCTGAGACGGCACACAGCCTCTGGGAAGCACCTCCAGTTTATAGGTTTATTATAAAGAGTGATGAACTGCCAGGAGGAGGCATCGAGGGCAACGTCCCCAAGGGTGCTGAGCACAGCGGCTCCGTCCCTGTGGAGTGGGGTCGCATTTCTCCGCACTGTGGATGTCCCAGAGCCCAGAGCTCCCTAGACGTGGGGACTGTGCCTTCCTCTCTGGCCCATCGTTAGCTCCACCCCGTCTAAGGGGGCTCCGGCTGAGGGCTCTGAGTGCGTCACCGGGCTCCGTCTTTCTGGAGACCAGTCCCATCCAGGGGCACCAAGAGCTGACATGGTAGAGCAAAAGGTACTCCTCTGTCCAGGGACTCCAAGGGGCGTAGGGCTCTGCATCCAGAGCCGAGGTCAAAGACTGAACGTCAGGACAAAGCTATTCTGTCATTCCGAAGGTCGTCAAGAGTTTCGGAGTGCAGTGTCAGGAAGTGGGACAGAGACCAAATCGTCTTTTAGTATGTTACACACTCCTGCCCCGCTCTGATGGAAAAGATATATATATACATATATATATTTAAAAAGCAGCCCCAATCTCGCTTTCGAAGACCCTATTAGCATTGTTAAAATGCATGGAGTAGCTCATGCATGTGATTAGAGACTTCAAATCACTCTGCACTGTAAAGGTGGAAAGGGACGCTGCCTGCCCAGTCCGCGCCCTCCAGTGGCCGCCGTTTCCGGAGGCTCCCCTCTGCAGTGGGGGCAGGAGCGCCGCGCACACGCCCGGAGGGCTGCTGCTCACTTGCTCCCCGCGCCCTGTTCTCGCAGGGTGCTCTCAGCGCAGGGCCCGCATGCTCTGTAAGACAGAATGGTCCGTGTTTGGGACCAGGGTCACCAAACTCATTCACTCAGCTGGGAGGCGTTGAACTCAACGGGTGGGTTCCTGCTGGCTCCAGCTGTGACTTGTTCTGCTCCGCCAGCGTCACTGGACAGAAGTCCAGTGCAGAGGGCTGACCCTTAGAAGTGAGGTGCTGTATCCGGTGGCCCCCTATTCCTGGCCCCTGAAGAGGCCTGCCTGCCACAAAGACACTCACTTTGCAAAGTTCGGGAGTGTGTGGACCCCTAGGTCACGTCCCTAACTGTGCCCTGGGCAGCCTGGCTCTGCTTAGGTTGCCCTGGGGCCCAGCGCAGGCCACTTCTGACCACCACGGGGCCTGTGAAAGCTTGCCTCCCAGCTCAGCTGTGTTGTGAGGCGGCCCTGGGCCTGGCCTGGCCTTCACCACTGGGCAGCTCACTCCTGTCTGCTCCGCTCTCAGACCTGCACTGTTTCCACCTCCACCTGTGGGCTCCCAGGTCGCCCCCGCCCTCTGACCCCTGGTGTGTCCCTCCCATCCTCCAACGTTCCTGCAGGTTGAAGTCACTCCTTCCTTCCACAGAGGCCATCCGGGGACGTGCCTTCTGCCCTCTGTGTGTGGGAGAGCCCCAGAACTGTTTGGGAAAGAGGACATGGAGATGGTCAGGGATAGAAGATGGCAGGAGGGAGGCCCGCGATGTCCCCTGCATCCGTGCCAAGGCCCTGGCCCTGGCGGTGGCCAACTTTGCTCCTGTGTCTCTGGTTTGCTCACTACAGCGAGGGATGGGAGTCCCAAGTCCCTCAGCAAAGTGGCCTCCAGATGCCCAGACAGGCACCACCTGGGGAAGGTCAAGGTCAAGGGCATGATGTGCACAGGTTAAAGGAGCACCGTTCCTGGGCCCTGAGTCCCTCTGTCACCTTGGCCCACCAAGCGTTTGCTCTGATATCACAGTCTCCAGCTGCCAGGGGACCCTGGCTGCAGGGGAGGTGCTACTGCTGGACCTGGTCACACTGGACCTTCGAGCCCCTCCCCCATCTTCTGTCCACTGTCTGCCCCCTTGTTTCCCAAGGTGGTCATCTGGCCCCGTCCACCTGTTCACACACCTCTTGGGAGTGGGCTGCTCAGCTTGCTCCTGTAGAGAATTTACACACCCATGGAAGTCCCCAAGAGCCCACCATCGCCCGTTCCCTGCCTGTGGTGCTGACCCCTGCCCTTGTCTTGCAGGAAGAGGAGCAGGACTCGGACAGTGAGAAGGACCCACCCCCAGCAGGGCCTGAGGACGAGGACGGTGAGTGGGACTCCCTCAGGCTGCAGTCTCTTAGGTCCAAGCCATGCTGGGGGTACCAGGAGCTGGAGGTTTGAGGGGAGTGGGGTGCCTGGAACCATGGCCTGGCCAAAGCGCTGCTCACCCCGCACACCTCCCTGGCATTTTTGTCTATAAAATGAGCGTTTCTGGGTACAGGCGGCCCTGTTGCAAGGACTCTGAACTCACTGGCTTCTCTGTCCTGCCCTGCCTCCTGCTAGTTTTTTTGTTTTTTGCACTGGGGATTGAACCGAGGAGCACTTTACCACTGAGCCACTCCCCAGCCCATTTTCTTTTTTGAGACCAGGTCTTGATAAGTTGCTTAGAGCATCACTAAGTTGCTGAGGCTGGCCTCTAACATTTGATCCTCCTACCTCAGCCTCCAGAGCCACCGGGATTACAGGTGTGTGCCACCGCACCTGGCTAATTCTATATGGCTTTCTTGTTTTGTTTTGTGGTCCTGGGGATGGAACCCAGGACGTCACACACCCCGCCAAGCCTCCACCACTGAGCCACACCCCTCCCCTCTGGAGAGCAGACTCAGCCTTTCCCCTTTCTCTCCAAATACCTCTGACCCATTTTATCAAGACGGAAGCCACTCACAGGCCACCTTTCTGCAGAAGGACGGCGCAGGAGGGACCACCTGGCCCCTGGCTGGAGCTCACTGACCTCAGGGCCATGCCATTCCAGGAGGCTCAGAGCGGGGACTGCAAGTGACTGAGGACAGAGGAAACTGACACTGAGCCTCCACGTGCTGTGGACAGACAGACAGAACGGAGCACATGGGGCCCCTGCTGATCTGTCCCATGGCGTTTCTTTCCAGAAGTAGCTAGAGCACAGAGCAGGAGGTCCCCACACACTTGTCACATCTGTGCAGCGGCAGCGCCCTGGGCCTTCTTACGTTCTGCATATTTTCTGTGTTTGGAACATTTTCTGATTTCTAAGCAGCAAAACTGGCTGTGCCTTTACCCGGGCTGCTGGTGGGAGGTGGAAAGGGGCTCAGGAATGGCGTCACTGAGGCCACGGGGCTCAGTGAGCAGCTGGCCGTGGGGGGATCTGCCCAGGCCAGGGAGGGCCTCCGACTGGGCCCTTGGTTCTCCCCCGTATCATCTCCAACTAGGGACTCTGCAACTGTGGCTCTCCACGTGGTGCCAGGATCCTGTCAGTGACTTGGGGACACAGGCCCCTGGTGTGGACAGGCCACCCACTCTTCCTGAGGTGACTCTCGTTCCTCACAACCCTACTCCGTGGGCCTGTCCCTGGACCTCCCTCCTTATCGAAGCTGCTGTCCCTGGACAGCCCCTGCCCCCATGGCTCCCTGCCATCCCTAGTGAAGCAGAGGGAGGCAGGTGGGTGGACCCAGCCGTCAGAAGGACCCCCAGCCTCTCTGCAGCCAGCAGCCCAGCCTCTCAGGCTAATTGATTATTGTCACTAAAGTGGCTTTCTAGCAACCCAGGGACTCAGATAGACCGGGGGCTTTCACATGGAACCTGCTGATCTCGCGGAATCGGATGCAGCTGTGCGTGGCTTGGTCCCCTGTGCTGACGTTAGTGCCTTTCAGGTCAACGGTTCTGTCTGGCTGAGGAAAGTGGGGCTAATCAGACCCACCCACAGCCGAACCCTAGGGGAGCGAAGCTAAAACAGCAACACAGTGACCCTGTGTTGAGGGTCGCCCTGTTTTCTTTGTCATTTGCCTCTTCTGGGTTCACACTGAGGGTTGGTGGCAAGTTGCCTCTGTGGCTGCAGCTGCTGTCACAGGGCTGAAGGACATTCAGGCTTTGTGGGATAAGCAGGGACCAGGCCCCTTGCTCCTTCAGGATGATCATAACAGCCCTAAGCATCGGCTCAGGTGGCTCAGGGTGGCTCACGGTGGCTCCTAGATCTCTGGCCTCATCCATCCAAACTCTGGACTCAAGAAGCTCCTGATTCCAGGGACCAGGGCAGGATGCCCTGCACCTCCCATGGGCGAGCACAGCCCAGGAGAGCCAGCTGATGGGCCAGCAGGCGGGAAGGCCTGCCCTCTCTGCTCAGTCCACAGGGCTCCCTGGCAGGTGGCCCCAGCCCGCACCAGCTCCCCGCCTCACCCACCATGTCCTCCCACCCCCTCGCTCCTGCCTTCAGATCCTGCAGGCCAACTCAGCCTGTTTTGGCCAAACCCACCATCCCAGCTCCCTCTCCCAGCCTCACCTTTTTAGCCCTCCCCATGGCTAAAAAGCACTTCAAGCAGCCCTTCCCACCTCCGCTGTCCTCTGCAGAGCATTTGGGACCAACTGCAAATTGTGTCTTTTCTTTTCTCGCTAAGTTGCTGAGGCTGGCTTTGAACTCATGATCCTCCTGCCTCAGCCTCCCAAGCACTGTATCCCTGGCACCTAGAATTGTGCTGAGTGAAGAGCAAGTAATCCTTGCGCACATGCAGGGACCTCTCCTGAGGAAAGCTCCAGCCCGGGCGGCTGGCTGGGGAGGGTCCCACCGGAGCCCCAGCTCTCTCCTCCTGTGCCAGGGTTTGATGCTCAGGTCCTGGACCTACATCCAGAACTTTCTTCCCCTCCACCCAGGAGGAGTCCTAGTCCAAGAGCCTTTTCCTCCCCATGAGCCCACATCAGCCTACCTGATGACACTGACCGCCACCACTGAAGGAGACAATGGTGCCCTGGCTTGTCTTGCTGGAGCCTCCCGACATTGGAGGGACAGAGGGACATACTTCTAGAATAGCAGCTGGGAAAGGAAGCGCCTGGGAGCCGCCCCCACCCAGTGTTAATGGAGTTAGACCTGGGGCCTGGGGGAGGCAGCGTCCCTCAGCTTGCTGCACCCCAGGTCACGTGTCCTTGATCCAGTCCCCCAGCCCTCAGGCCTGGAAGGCTGCCCTTCTGTTTGCGGGCAGCTGTGACAGCTGTTCTCAGGAACTGGCAACACCTGCTTCCAGCCGCTGCGTCACCCTTACCACCGCCACTGCGGCCAGCTGTGTTCCCAGATTTCCAATCACTGTGGGGAGGGTGGGAGAATGTGCTGGGCTGACCCGATGCTCCCAAGCCCAGGAGGGCAGGGCCTGGGGCCCCGTGGGCCTGCCTGGCACAGCTGCGTCCTGAGATAAGCCCCAGAAGCCGCTGCCTGGGCTTGGAGATGGAGATGGGCTTGGAGATGGAGATGGGCTTGGAGATGAAGCCTTGCAGATGGTGGCTTGGCGAGAGCCGTCCCAGTGGGGGGCAGACAGCTCTGCAGCGGGCTCCCGGGCCTGGGAGGAGAGGGCACCGAGGGGGTGGGGCCACAGGTGGGGAGGGCAGTTTCTCTTTGGCTATCTGTCTTCCTCTGTGTCCCCATTTCCAGGGCCAGGTGTCAGGATGTCATGGAGGAGCGAGATGGGCTTACGTGTGGGTGCTGGCTCGTCCTCCCTGAGGCTGGGCTGATGGGGCTGGCCCACGTCTGTCCTCTTCAGCAGGCTTCTCTGACAGAGATGTTGCTTCACAGACTAATAAAGGAAAAGAACCCTGGGTGGGGGGCCCTTCTAACCTCCCCCACGGCCCTCACTCGGCCCCCTCCTCCCCACAGGAGAGACCTTCTCCTTTAAGTACAGCCCTGGGCAGCTGAGAGGAAACCAGTACAAGAAGATGATGACCAAGGAAGAGCTGGAGGAGGAGCAGAGGTAGGGACGCGCCCTGGGGAGGCTCTGGGGAGAGCCGAGGGGCGCGGCCTTCTGAAGCTACGCCCCCGAGGAGCACCTCCTCTCTGAGTTTGGGGTTCTTTCCTCTCCTGGTAATTTGCAGCCTGGGTGGCGGGGGCACTGGCGCCGTCTGCTTCCTGCACTGTCCCCCACACATTGAAAACCTGGTGAAGCCGGGCGCGGTGGCGCACACCTGTAATCCCAGCACTTGGGAGGCTGAGGCAGGAGGATCTCGAGTTCAAAGCCAGCCTCAGCAACTCAGCGAGGCCCTAAGCAGCTCAGTGAGACCCTGTCTCTAAATAAAATACAAAATAGGGCTGGGGATGTGGCTCAGTGGCCGAGTGTCCCTGGGTTCAATCCCTGGTTCCAAAACAAAAAAAGAAAAGGAAAGGAAACCTGGTGAGACGCCAGGGACGCGCCAGAGCAGGCACAGCTGCTCCCTCACGTAGAGACCATGACAGAACCAGTTTCTCCTCAGGGACCGGATTCTCGGCTGGTGGTGGCAGCCAAGGCCTCCCTGCTCTGTGGCCTCCCTGCTCTGCCGCCTGCTGAGGCGGATTGCACTGCCTGCACCCCCCCAGCTGACACCCTCCCGGCGCTGGGCCTCCCTCCACAGGCCCTCCGCTCCATCCTCAGGGTGGCTGAGGAGCGCGGGGGCTGCTGCGGGGAGGAGTGGGCTTCAGGGCAGCCTGGGGCTGGCAGGGATGGGCCCTCTCACCCCGCATCCTCCAGCTGCAGATCTGCTCTCCCCGGAGTCCGGCCTCGCTCCAGGGCTGGCTTCATCAGGAAGGCCCCACACGGAGCGGAGGGCCTGGCAGGGCAGGCCCAGGTGGGAGGGAGAGCCGCGGGGAGCCCCGACTCCTCCTCGGGCGGAGGACGCTGCCTCTTGACCCGTGCTGCCTTTATATTTCAGGATTGAGCTGACCTCTGACCTCACTTCCCTGTAGCAAGCTCCCTAGGTCCTGAGCTACAAATACTCTTGCAGATCCTTTGGTAAGGAGAGTGACTTCACAGCCAGGTGCCCCCTGTACTGTTACTGATGTGTCCCCACCGACACCGATGAGTCGAGCCCCTCCCTGCCGCCTCATAACTGAATGACGCCTTCCTGTCCCCCTGAGCTCTCCTTCTTGTCCTGCCGAGCAACTCCAGGCACAGAAGGCCCCTTTCCCAGGGCCAGAGGTTTCTGGAAGCCAGTTAAGTCCCTGGGGGACCAGGGGCCAGCTGGTCGGGGTCCTAGTGCCCCTACCCCCCACTGAGGCTGAGATCTTGGCGGCTGTGGGATCTGGTGTCCTGGTTCAGGCTGACCCTGAGGTAAGGTGGCTGGTTGGACGTACACAGATTTGTCTGTGCTCCTCAAAGCCAGGGCTGCAGACCACGGCCAGGGCCATAGCTGGCCACGGCCTGTTGACATAAGCCCAGTGACACTGGACTCAGCTGTGTCCACACGTTTTCTGTGGTCTGCAGCTGCTGAGAAGCCAGTGGCCCATAACTCCTGAAGGAGCGTGTGGCCCAGGAGGAGAGGACTCCACACCCCTGCACAGCCCACCCTTGGAGGCCTCTGTGGATGCCACAGAGACAAGCCACGGCCACATCCTGTGTGTCTGAGGTCCATGCACAGTGGGAACCTGGGCCAGGGAGTGGGCCCCAGGCCTCAGGCAGGGCCAGACTGCTGCTGCCACCATGTTCAGAGCTGGGCCTCCAAATCAGAGGGAGCATCATCTCTGAATTATTTTCAAAGAGAGCAGACTCCCCATTTCCCAACAGGGCCTCCTGCTGGCTCTTTGGGGACCTCCAGACCCACAGTGCAGCCTCAGCGGTTCTGTGGGTCAGACACTGTGCTGAGGTGCAGCTCTTGGGCTGCGGGAGGGTCCCTGGCTCCTCCCCTGCACAGGCAGCTGTCACTTTGTGCCAGGGTTGAGGAGGCGCTGGAGGGGGTCTTGGCAGAGCTGGAGTTCAGGTTCATTCCTTTCCACCCACCTAGCATGCTCCCTGCAGCTCGCATGCCTGTGACATCTGCTTGCTCCCTCCTGCCCCTGCATGTGGCCCAGTGTGGAGCTGCCCGGGGCCCCTTGGGGCCTCGCAGCATCAGCTCCTCACACGGCGATGCTTGGGGTTGCAGAGGCTGGCCAGCTTGGCTGTCTCCTCAGCTTCAGCACCATACCTCCCAAGGGGGTGAGGGGATCTGGTGGCTGCTCCAGTCCTGGGGCCAGCTGAGTCCAGGGAAGTGCCCTGGAATTGTCCTTGGAAATGTAACACTCACGCTGCCGTCAAACTGCTGAAACCAAGGCCGGCGAGCAGGATGCTCTTCTCGCCTGTCAAACTCTTCCTACTAGACGCTGTGCCTCCTTCTGATTATGTGCCGGGTGCTCAGGGTGCCCAGTAGAGGGGCCAGCTGGTTAACAGGTAAATGCTGCAGGCCCTGACTTCACTTGCATCAGCTCGGCTGCCATATCTGCACCTCGAGCCCAAATCTGTAGCAGGTCTTGGTTCTGGCGTCCCCAGAAGGCCTGCTCACAGGATTCCAGGACATGGCAATACGGAAGTAGGATTGGGAGCAGGAGGCCCCAAGAGAGTTCTCCCCAGCTTACCTGGGCATCCGTGCCCCTGAAACTGCTCACAGATAAAACACCCTCTACCCAGGGGCCAGCAAGTGGAGAGGTGTTTAAATCCAGAGTGGCTGTGGTTAAGACCCTCTGTCCCGCCTGGTCTGCTCATCTTGGTCCCCTCTGGATGGGGGGGCATCAGGCTCCTGCTTTGGCCCTGCCTCTGGGGGTGTTCCTTGGTTCCCACTGCAGTTTCCCTGGGAGATGCCGCCTCCAGCTCAGAGTGTGACTGGGAAGGTTGGCTTGCAGGCTGGTGACAGCTCTCCAGGACAAGAGACCTCCCCCTCACCCCCAGAGCTTGGCTGGCTTCATAACTTGGCAGGAAAAAGGCAAAGCACGCAGTTGGCTCCTCCTCAGTTCTTCCCATCTGCTGGTCCCAGAGGAAAAGTGGAACCCACCTCAGAGCTGGGCTGGACTGACAGATCTGCCCAAGGCCCCACGTCCCTGCATTTGAAAGTCTGCAGGACTGTCCCGACTCTTCTGGAAATGGACACGCCTCTAGAGAAGGGGTTTTGTGTGACATAATGGGGATAGGGGGAGGTGGTGGAGGAACCACAGCTGGGACTGTGGTTCTTGTGCCTGGGAGCATCCAGGAAACCAAAGGACAGACCTGAATTCCAAGAGTGAATTTCCAGCTCTCACTGAAGGTGCACAGACTCTGATCACCAGGAGAGGGCGCCAAAGGCACAAAATCAGATCCCTTGCAGGTGCTCTGCAAACAGTTCCAGGTGGCCCTGCTGGGGAAGCACTTTGGAGGGTGCTGACACACGGGAAAAGGACAAAACGCAGCCAGTGGATATCAGAAGTTACCTAGGGTGATAGGAGCGTGCTCAGCTTAACCATACAAAGATCAGCAAGCTACTTTCCAGGCCTCGCAGAGGGGGAACGTGGCTCTGCCAGCTCTGGCCATCTTGCACAGACTATCTTGCTGCAACTGATGAGACGCAAATTGGCAGGTGTTTGAGAAACCAGCGTCTAACAAGCCTTCTGCAATTCCAAACATTCTCCTTCCTCGCCCCTCTGTCCCCTTTCCTGTCCCCTGGTACTTGGAAAATGGAATGAGTAAAAATGCATTATCTTTTCTCCCTATTTCTCTTTACAGAACTGAAGAATAATGAAGTTATCCTTAGCCTCCTCCTGAAGGCTTTCTTTTGGCATCTTAAAAGCTTGAGAGATTAAAAATGGAAACCCCCACACAGAAGCCCATGCAGGCCCCTGGGGTCATTTGCCTACAATTCTACTGAGCTATATAGACCCCCAATCAGGAATCCCTTGGGCAAACAGCAGGATCCTTTGGAAATCCTTGGGTTCTGCCCTGTTTGGAGATGTGCATCGTGTTGATGGTGGTCACTTTGTTAAGCCAAAGGGTTTAAGATGTTGAGCTCATGCCTCAGATTTGGTTTCTTTCTTGTCACCCAAGTTTACTCTCTATATACCCTTTACACTTGGGATACCACCAATTTCAAAGCTCCAACATTTCTAAATCAGAGTACAATTGATCCCAGGCCTCCTCCTTTTGCCTGTGTTGAAGCCAAACCCCAAAAGACTTTGAGTAATGACAGAAGGATGTGGCCCACCTCACCTGTGTTCTTCAGCCCACTGTGCCCCTTTCCCTCCGGGCCCACGTCCCTTCCCTCCTGCTCTCAGACTGGCTTAGTCTCCAGGGGAAAGAGAGGCCATAATGATGACCGGGCCACAGGGAGCCAGGCACTGGCTTTCCCACTACCTTCTCTTTCATCTGGGGGAGGCCTGGGTCCAGCCCTCTGGTGGCTAAGAGGCCTTTCCACTGATGTTCTTACCAGCTCAGCAGAATCTCCACTTGTGCTTTGGCAGTAGCAATAATGACCTTGATAGCGGAACATAGATGTCTGGACTATGCCTTTTCCTAGAAGTTTTCAGATAGAACTTCAGCAGATAATCAGATCAATCCCAAGTTAGTTTCTTAGAATTTTATATTTGACAATATTTATACTATACCAAATGAATTTGCAGTCCTTAGATTTGTTGGCTAAGACATTTTACAGAAGAACTTCCCACGCGATGGAAGGCCAGGAACGTCCAGCCCCAGCTCAGGGCGTGCATTCCCAGTGGCTGTCCCCGCCTGCTTCCTTAGGTGCAGGACAACAACAGAGCCACTGACAGGGGCAAGGTGCCTCACGTGTTGCTACAGGGCAGTCGCAGTGTCCCTGTCCAGGCCAGGACGGCAACACCTCCCGGTGCTCCTGGACGGCACCCGACGTGCACCGGACAGCCTGGTCTCTGTACTCAGCCTTCGTCGGCCCAATAAACCCTGAGGATATGATCTCAGTTACTGCGTGTTTTTTCAGTTTGCTTTGTTTCAAAAACATAACCTAAATAATCTCTTTGGAAC